>VXBQ01012680.1:100752-114025 GCA_013400175.1 Phainopepla nitens
CCCCCAGGGTGGGATCAGGAGCCCAACTCCCCCCGGGATGGGATCAGGAGCCCAACTCCTCTCAGGGTGGGATCAGGAGCCCAGCTCCTCTCAGGGTGGGATCAGGAGCCCAGCTCCCCCCGGGGGTGGGCTCAGCCCACGGTGCCTTCTCCAGGCCCTTCGTGCTCCAGGGTTATTTGGAAGCTCTTTCAGCCAGGCTGTGAATAACTCACTGCTTGTGGCATTAAACAAAACTCAGAGCAAATAGCAAAGCAAGAACAAACTTCTCCTCCAGCATGAAAGGTGAGCTGCTTTAACCTGGGAGTGTGCAGAGAATCCTGGGATCACTGAGGCTGGAAAAGTTCTCCAGGACCATCGAGTCCAACAAGCACTGAGTGCCACCTCCAGCCCTCCAGGGATGGAGACTCCAAACCTCCCTGGGCAGTCCCTTCCAGTGCCTGAGCACCCTTTCCATGGGGAAATTCCTCCTGATGTCCAACCTGAGCCTCCCCTGGGGCCATTTCCACTTGTCCTGTCTCTTGATCCCTGAGAGAACAGACTGATCCCCATCTTCTTTCATTTTTTCTTGCTGTGGGTGCAACTGATAGCCAAGAAAAAAATCCAAGGATGATGCTGGGGAGACTGGGTTAGGGGTGGGGACAGCTGCCTGATGCAGTGGTGGCACCTTCTGCCTAGAACACAGTGGCTTCCAAAGGGTTTTATACCTTATGTGGTGAAAGTGAAATATTTTGTGCTCAGCAGCGTTTATTTTGTTTTCTTTCCTTTGGACTAACGAGTCTGAGTCAGGAAACCATGTGGGGAAAATCAGTATGCAGAGTGCAAGCATCAATTTAAATCTACAAAGTTGCAGTGGGCTATATAAAGATTTATTAATCAAAACATTTGCAAAATATTGACTGTGCGCGTACGCTGTGAGGCCTGAGAGATCATCTGCAAAGCAAAGCTTGAATTAATCACTTCTTCTCATCCATTAATCTTTAAAGAATTAAAAAATTATGTACCAGATATTTGTGGGTATTTTGTGAACTAATTTCATTCTCTAATTTCAAATAATTTCCACTCAACAGTTGTCACGTAGTGGGAGGAAACAACAGCTCAGGGCAATCAGCCAAAATTTGGCTCCTAAAACAAGGGGAGTTTTGGAGAAGGTTATTCCTGGATCCTTCCCATCCTGAGGGGACAAGTCCAGAGCCCAAAAATCCTGAGGGACAAAACACAACCACAGCATCACACCAAGAGCATTTTGGTGCCTCTTTTGGCTTAAACAGCTCTGGAAAATACAGATCTGGGGAAATCTGGTTAGAAGGATTTGGCAGTCCCTGTTCTCTGCAAGAATAGATTTATTACAAGGAAAAACAGAAGAAAATGTGGGTTTGTTGGAGAAAAAAACCCTGATGTTTTAGTGTCCAGCCAAAGAATACCAATGGATACCCAGTCAGCATCCTGGGTACTTTGGATGATGCTGGAAGTCTTGTCAGCCAGAGGATACTACACTGATTGAAACCCAAAGGCATCATTTGGGCTGGGCTCTTTAATCTCCTGAAATGCCCAGGTAGGTACCAGCACAGCCCAGAGTGCCCATGTATCAATAAATGCTGGCAGGCTTATTTTACTGAAAGTTGTGAAGTGCCACAGAGCAGCCCTGTTGTAGTTGATGGCTTTAATTTAAAGAAAATAATCAATTTGTAGGGCTGGCATGATGGGGAGCAACGGCCATGATTTTATTTCAGACATTTCTTTGAGTGGGTTCATGAAGATGTTTTATAAACAAGGTTTTAAAGTGCAAGGCATGTTGTTATTTTATTTCCTCCAACAACCAATAAGTGAGAGAGCCAGGGCTGGATTTATAGCAGGATGTGTTTATGGAGGGGATCTTGCAGTGGCTGGAGGAAGGAACACACATCTCCTAATGCACAGGAATGATTGGGAGCTCCTGCTTAGGCAACCAGAGCTGAATCAGATAAATTATTCTGGGCCCTGGACAGCAGTGTCTGTGCCCTGCCCTGCCTGCTGGTGCAGGATCTTTCCTGATTCCCTTTTCCAGCCAGGGAAAATCGAGAATGTGGTGCGGTTTTCATTACACAGCTCTGTTTCCTGCTCCTTATGTATATGTACACATTTCTGAGTTTGCATGCATCTATATTTCATATATATATATATATATATGAAAAATCACTTATTTACCAACCTTTATTTCTAATTTTTAGCTTTTTGTTCTGAACTCCCTTTTTGCTGAGTGCACTCCCCTCCCCTGTGTGGGCCAGTGTTGGAGGTGGTTGTGCAGCCCAGGGCTGTGCATTCATTCCTGGGGACAGAAATTCCTCCTGAGCATAACAGTGGGAATGTAAATCCATAACCCCAGACTGTCTCCTGCCTTAAATCCATTGCCTGATGGAATAAACTTCACCTTTTGCCAAAATTACCACAACAGAGTGCAGCTCTCTCCTCTAACTTGTGATGCTTGGATATTGGGAGAGAGGTGTGTGCATATTAAACAGGAGAAAAGGTTTATTTTACAAGCCAGACTTCAGGAGAAATTTTAAAAGCCTTGTGAAACTAAATGGCCTGGAAGAACTTTTCTGTTAGAGAGTATCTGTGAACTGCAGCAGTGTGGGTTTTCTTGGATGTTTTCTATAGGAGCTCTTTATCAATCTCTGTTATTTTATTTTACAAATTTCACTAGAAAATGCAGGTATACAAATATATAAATATATATATTAAAAGTATTAATATAGCAATACTCAGTTGTAAACTCAAAGCAGCATAGATGATATAAAATAAAAGTGTTTCACCCCCTAGACAGGGAGTTGAGATATTTGAAGGGCTGGGGGGACAATGCAGCTTTGCACCCTGGTACTTGTTAAAAGTGGAATTTCCTTGGCCTAATGGAGCAGCTCCACCAGGAGAACAGCTCAGAGCTGATGTGATTAACAGCCAAATGTTTCAGGAGCACAGGGCTCTTCCCTCACACTGGGAAAACCTTGGAACAGCCAGGATCAGTGGCTGTTAAATTCATTTTATGGCGCTGCAAAGCCACGAGATGCTGCAAAAGCTCCAACTGCTCCTGAAAGAGCAGGAGAAGCTCTTCCTTTTCCATCCTTTGTGGGGACACTTTGAGGAGCCCACCTGAAGCTCCCATATCTGGGGAAGTGCCATCAGCTTCAGGAGCAGCAGAAAGCTCCAAAAAACACATTCAGGCATTGAAGTGAGAAGAAGGAAGAGCAGGTTCATCCTCCTCCTCCTCCAAATCCAAAAGCCTGCCTGCCTTTTTACCATCCCAGCCTTCCAGCTTCTCACCTGGCTGAGGTGGGGCTGGACTTGGCCCAGGTAATTCCAGAGGGGTTAAGCCTTGGAGCTTCTCTCCTCTGCTCTGCAGCAGCATTTGTCTCCTACTTTTCTCTGCTGGAAGCAGGAATACAAAAAAAGTACTTCTAGCTCAGCCAGTGGATGATTTTTATCAGCTCATTTTAGTCAATAAAGAAAGAAGTCAATCACTCCTGGAAAATAGCACTTTCCAGTGCTGTATAAACCTGGCCAGTACAATTGCAGAATAAATCAATAACTGCATTAATCAATACGATGTAAACTGCTGATCTCTGTGGATAAATTGTACTGGTGTAAGAAGGCTTTCAAATAAATTCTGGACCCACTCAAACTGCACAGTCTTTAAATCTGCTGAGGGCATTGGGACCCAGGGAAGATTTGTGCTGTTTCTCTTTAAACTCTCGGGGACAGCAGGGCTGTGGAATAATGTAATTAAATCATGGGAGCAGTGCTCCCACAGACCACTGCAGTGAGAGCTCCAGGAAAGATCCCTTTGCTCAAATTTGCCAGGAAAAGGGGATTCCAGGGTGAATAGGGTGGGAGGCCCTGGCACAGGTGCCCAGAGCAGCTGGGGCTGTCCCTGGATCCCTGGCAGTGCCCCAGGCCAGGCTGGACACTGGGGTTTGGAGCAGCCTGGGACAGTGAAAGGTGTCCCTGCCATGGCAGGGGTGGCACTGGATGGGATTTAAGGTCCCTTCCAACCCAAACCATTCCATGATTTCCATGATTCCTGTTTCTGTGATTCTAAGAACAGCAAGGGGTGCCCAGAGAAGGGAAGGCTGCTTCCCCACCTGCTCATTTGGCAGCCCCAAGAGCTCTGGGAGGTTTGGCCTCTGCAGACACCTCCATTTTTTATAAAACCCTGCATTTCCAGCACCTCAGTTTTTATTTTTACTTCTTACCAGAACAGTAACCCGATGCAAAGCTACTGGTAGAGTAGCCAGTAAAATCTATGGGTGGTTTATAACGGAAAAATTGGATTATACCTGAGGAGATGGGACCCATGGCAGCAGAGTGGATGTGGCTGGGAACGTGGTTGGAAAACCAGCACAGGAAGACAAACAGGTACATGAACGAGGAAAGTTTGTGTTGCACATTTCACTGAAGGCATTCTGGAAAAAACAATTGTTAGGAGGTGACGACCCAAGTGCAACAATTCCATTTATCTTGTTGAAGACACCTTACAAAAAACTTCTGCTCTTCTGGGATCCCTTAGCATTTCAGAATGATTCCAGTTCATTCCATAAAGATGACAAACATTTGTAGCTGCTTTTCAGTGCTGAAATATATTGGTGTCTATAAAATAGGTTAAGTAAAGAAACAATGCACACCGGTATGATTAATACGACATTTTAATTGCTACGTCAGATCTATTTTCAAGTATTTAGTGCTAGGAATGGACAAAAGAAATTCCTAATAAAAAAGCCTGAATGATTGAAGCTATTTAGAGGCCCTCATTGTACTGGGCTGTCAAAATGTCCAACTGACCTTTTCCTCATGGTAAATTTTTCCAAGGAAGATTTTATACAGGCTATTTTAATAGTGCTGATTCCCCACCCTCTCCCCCAGATTTTAGATTAGATAATGGCCAGAGTGAGGAAAATGTCAAATCCTTACCTAGACTCTGGATTTGGCCAGGGGCGTTCTGTGTGAAGTCTGTGGAACCTTATTTAAATTTTTAGGTATCCGTTTCTGCATGCATCATTGCCATTATTTTATATTTTCAGTTTTCAGGAGCAATCTTGGAGGTGTTGTTCCTCCCGTGAATTCAGTGGGGAGCAGAAGGAGCCTGTGGAAAATAGCTCAGCTCAGTGGAGGGAGGCTGGGCCCTCCTTGGCAAGAGTAATGCAGAGATTGTGGTGGAGTCTCTGTACCTGAGAGCTCCTCATCCCTGTGGGGACAACTCTGGGACTGCCACCTTCAGTCCACTCATTCCCAAGGCCTGCACACCCCTGGCAGTGCCCCAGGCCAAGCTGGACAGGGCTGGGAGCAGCCTGGGACAGGGGAAGGTGTCCTTGCCTGTGGTGTAGAGTGACACTGGACGATCTTTTAATCCCAAACCCAAACCATTCTGGGATTCTGTTTTTCCATGACATTGTGGCTACTCCTACAGAGTCCCCTGAAACCTCATTTTTGGGATCACTGAGCTGCAGCAACCCTTGGGCACGTCCAGGGCAATTGTGGGGGACGGCATCTTGGAAATATCAGTGCTGGAAGGGAATGAACACATTGGTTTATTCAGACTCTGACATCTTTTGAGCAGGGAAAGCAAAAGCATTGGTTTATTTATTCAAGTTCTCACATCTTTTGTGCTCCCTGAGCAGACAGAAATCCAGGGAGGGGGGCACAGAGGGAGCCAGGATCCCCTGACACCACCCACAGCACCCCAGTGAGTCCCCAAACCCCTGTGAGCAGATAAATCCTCTCCTCCTCTCCTCCACGTGGGCCCTGCAAATCACTGGGGGGAACGCTCACCTCTGAGGCACAGGCAGATATTAATAAAAACCTTTTTTGCACATTTACAACACATTTGTTCACGGATGTGATTTAGGGCTCGGTGTCAAGGCGTCACCAGGGCTGCATTCCGACGGCCCACAGAAGACAGGGAGTTTCTGCACTCCGGGATAATGTTGATTTAGGGGCTGGTACAATAACACACATGGGCTATTTTATTTCATTTCTTGGCATTCCTATTCAAAAATTGCGCTATAAAGAAGGGAGAAGATGTTAAATAAAGTTTAAATGCTCGTAAATCACAAAGAAGCATTGTGCTTGGAGCGAATGGAAACATTTGGAGAGGCTCAAAATTGCTTTTTTCATGGAGAAATATTTTGTTGATGTGTTAAATTCAAAATGAAAATCCCTGACTGTGAGTCTCTTTCATGTTTTGGTACTTTGCTTAGGTTATCAAAAGAAAATAGGTATTATTTTTCCAGCTGTCTGAAAACTTTGGCTGGTCTGTGATTTTCTCTAAAATCTGCTAAGTCTGAGCCCAAAATTCCCTTTACTGGGCACTTTTAAATGGAGTTTTTAATTCAGGTTATTGGCTGTTAAAAATCAGGAGCACTGCAGAGCTTTTCTGTTGTTTTCATTTCAACTTCTGGTTTTAGGGGATTTTTGCTGTTCCTATTTCCAAAGTTTCTCCTGCAACTCTAAGTGACAAAACTCTTTTTTGACCCTTTCTCTTTTCTTTTTAATGAAAGCTGCCAGCCATGTGAACTCTTTCCATTTCAGCATCAGCTGCTTTAATAACATTTTCACATAAAAAGAGCTGGACTTTCCGTGCTTTGGGCAGCTCAGACTCAATTTGTCCTGGTGAAACACCAAAAAAAGGACTGGGGAGCTGAAGAGGAGAAAATGAAGTTGCACAAGTTCTGCAATGATTTAGGGAGGATGGGAGGAGCTGGATTTAAAGTTTTTTCTCCTTTGGCTGCTTAGTTCTTCTCCTGAGGCCGAATACTCACCCTGGAAGCTCCAGCTCCAAGGGAATTCCACAAGGGAATATTCACCCATATTCCTGGGATTCCTCAGTTGTCCCTTTTTTAAAAAGGGCTGCTCCCAGGGGAGTGACAAAATGGAGAAATGCTGAGGTCAGAGAGTCTGATTTGGATCTTCTGCAGCGAGAAAAGAACATCAATGCAGCACAAAAATGAGAAGAAACCTGAAGAAGTGATTCATTGTTTAGTTCCACCACAAAGAAAAATGTTTTTACTTCATTAAGGTATTATCAGGATTTTTAATAGCACATTCACTTCTTTCTAAACCATTCTCCTCTTTTGAAAGCTATGTTAAATCTCTTCCTAATAACTCCTGTGATTAGGAACTTTGTAGAAATCCCAGAGGAGAGACTTCTAAAAGTGACATTTTATTTCCAGAGCCTCCCTGTAATTAAGCATCTCTCAGACCTTCTATTGAGCTGTAACTGCTCTGCAGAAAATCTCTTTTCACTTGAATAAAAAGATGTTTTGAGTAAAGTTAGCAAAGAATTACATTTATGTTTTGAAGCATAAGGATTTCAGATTCAGTTTAATGAAGGGAAATAAAAGGTACCTGTTGTTCAGTGAGCACAGAGGATCTGGGAGTGAGCAGAGGTCCTGCTGGACACCTGCTGGGAAGGGATGATGCAAAAAGCTCCTTCAAAACCAAACAGGAGTGACCTCTATAAAATATTTTATTGAATTCAGTGGGGAGGGGTTATTAAATATCACCAGCTGTAGGAGATCTTTAATGTCCCTTTCAACCCAAACCATTCCCTGATTCTGTGAAGAGTTATTTGCTTGGACATCAATCTCTACCATGTGGTTTTGCAGTGATTTGATCATTTTTGAGTTTATGTTCTGCCAGAGCAGCCTGTGGGCTCTGTGAGGAATCAGAGAATCAGAGAAAAGTTTGGCTTGGCAGGGACCTTGAGGAGGGACCAAAGTTTTGGAGCTTCCTCTGTGAATTCACATTCCATGCCCATGGATAACAAAAATGGTTTAATGCTTTCTTCGAAGGATTTCCATGCACAGCTGAACTTCTTTTACTCCTTCATGTGCTGACACATCCTCACCCCCATACCAACAGCCCCCTTTTTAAAAAATATTTGGGGTGTTTGGTTATCTTGTAGTTATAAATGTTTACAAAGATGACACAGCTTGGATCTGACAGTGGAGAAAAGAAAATAAACTTCAGAGCAAAGTGAGAAGGAATAAAAGGTTTCCCAGTAATGACATCAGGCAAAAAAACACCTTTTATCAGATGTAGTTCAAGCTGGCAGAAGCATGGCTTCAAGTGTTGAGCTGCATCTCCTGACTTGAAAGCCAAGCTCTGGTGTTTAATTTGTCATTCTGGGGACTCAGGAGATTGAAGGGCTTAATTAGCTGCTTTTATTTATATTTCAAGATGATGAAAATCAATGTTCTTCTCATTTACCTTCACGCCCAAACCGAAGATGAATCTACACTTTCAAGCCACAGCAAAGAATAACAAAATCAGGAGACACCAAGTGATCCTACTTAATGACACCCAGATTTCAATCTTCCCTCAAAAAATATGCAATGTCTCTGGAAGTTTCATTGATCAGAACAGTCTTTGCATGGAAAAGTCCTTTAAAGTGGATTTGAGAATATGTAAAATATCTGATGGTACAAAAGGTGCTGCTATTTCAGCTCTGGTTCAGGGCCTGCTGATGGCACTGGAAGTTTTTCTGTGGAGTTCATTGGACTTTGAGTTGGTCTGTAGGAGACTCCTTTAATTTAAATTCTCCTTTTCTGCAGAAAATAACATAGGACACTTCAAATAATGTGTTTTATGACACCCCCTCTAATACAGACAAGTGCAAAAAGTAAACAAATAGCTTTTATTTAATTGACAGTGAGTTTTTTAACAGGATACATTGAAGAACATGAAATAAATAATATCCACGTCACAAGAGTTTTAAATCTCTTCTCCCCTCAGTGGCATCAGCTTGCACAGGTTGACATTCCATTAAAATGCTGTTCCAATCACAACTACTTGGAAAAAATTTGAGACCACACACGTGTCAATCCCAAATTAGGTTTGGCACCACTCTGTTTCATTAATGCATGTTGATTTATCTGCTCATTTCCAAGCCTATTTTTAGAAATTCATGGAATATCAATACCTAATCTTTTCTTAATGACAGACCACTTCTACCTCCCTCCCCCTCCCCAGTGTTGCTTTTTCTCAGGAATGTTGGTTATGGTGAAGAATTAAGAATAAAATCTACATTTTTTTATTTTTAAAAGTCCATGGCAGAGCATTGCTGGAACCATCAAGGAAAAGGGTTTAGAAGAACAGAACTCAACAGCAGGATCCCAGATGTCAATGTATGGTTTATCCTTTGGGATAACTTCATTGCTCCAGAGCTTAAACCTGTAAAAATATAAACAGAGAGAGGTAAATCTGTGTCAAAAATTAGCTTTTCTTTGCATTTTAGCTTAACAGCAATCTCTGTTCTCTTTCCAAGATGAAACATTTTCCACAAATGTTATTTCTATTTATTTGTTTATTAAGTTGTAGTGGCCATTTTGTGGAGTAGGGTTTTGGATCAACATCCCACCTTTCCTGTGAGTATCTTCTTTAAGAAGGTTTTGACTGTTTTGTTGCAAAACAAATTATGGGATATAAATATAAAAATGCTCTTTTCCATGAATAATAATTTATTTATGAGAGCAAAGGCTGCACCCTTGGCCACCCCACCCCAGCCAGGCTGAGATCTCTGTCCCAGCAGCTCCAGGGCAGATTTAGGGCCACATTATGTGTGAGAACTTTGACTTTCCCAAGAAATCTTATTCCTGTGTCCTTCCCTGAGCTCTGCATGCCAGGGCAGTGGAGACCTGCACTAAAAATAAGGCATGGAGCAAAACACTTTCTCCTCTAGTGAAAGTAAAATCATCAGAGACAAATTTACAGGAGCCAGCACCAAAAAACACCAGGAGGGTGGACACCAATGGCGAGGGAAAAGCTGGGAATCTGTTGTGCTTGGAGGCACAGATTTCTTCTTATGCAACAGTATTCAGAGGGGGGAAAAAGATCTCTCACTTACTCGATATTTTTGGAATCCTAATTTCCTCACTGCTGCTGCCATCGCCACCATCGCTGACGGTTCTTATCTCGATGAGATAATCTTCCTCAAACGGGACCAGCAGCTCAGCTGAAGTGTTGTTTGTCTCCAGGATATGGGCTTTGCTGTGCCTGTTCTGCCTGTACAGAATCTAAGCAGAAAGGGATTGGAAAACAGGAGTTGTTTCATTGAATTTTAAGTTTTAATGGATTTTTTTTTGGGGGGGGGGAGGCTGTGAGATTTTTTTGTCGTGTCCCAAAGTTTTCCGAGCACTCTCAGCATCCTGCAGGGTGTTCAAAGCAATTTAAAACAGGGGAATAAATTCTGCAGGATTTTGGGGTGGGTAGCACAGCAGGTGGTTTCCTAGAACCTGAGGATAATCAAAATACTCTGCACTGCAAATAAACTTTAAATAAATTTGTATTTTTTTTTAAAGTAGATTTATGGAAGTGCTTTTTGGTTCATTCACAGAGATCTTTGTGTGAGTATCTTGCACTCCCTTTTTGAAAGGTACATTTATGAACTGCCAGAGAGTAAGAATGTTTTAAATGTGGCTTATGACTGCCTTTAATGCTTAAAAGACTGTTCTCTTTTTTCTTATATATTTGTGAAACTCCTTCCCTGGAGATGTGAAAGCAAGAAACTTTAGGTAAGTAAGATTACAAGGGGACAAGAGAAATACAGAGAGAAATTGAGGAGAGAAAATCCCTCAAGTCCTACTCTGAATGAATACTTGTGTAATATCAAGCAACCATCCCAATAAATCCAGAAAAATCAGTGTTCCAGGTAATGAACACTCACTTCCCACCAAATTCTCTACCTGATTTCATTTCTGATTCATGAGCTAAAGAAATCACTTACTTTGTAGCCCAACACCTCAGACTCATTCTCCATTGTTTTCACATGCTCCCAGTTCAGGCAGATTTTGGAATTTGTCAGCTTCCAGGCGATGTTCGCTGGAGGTTGACTTGGTGCTTTAAAAACAACAAAAAAAAGATGATGATAATAACAAGATAAATTGAATATTAATTTTCATGGTGTAGCTGAATGAGCTGCTGATATGGGAGTAGCAAATGCTTGGGTGATTCAAACCTGAAAGAGCAAAAAAATCATTTTCCAGTCCATCATTGCTCTGGTATTAGTCAGAATAAAGATCTATTCATAGCATAGAACTCTTACTGTGAGACTTCATTTGCAAAATTAGGCACAGCCTGACAGTGTCTGACAGTTCAAGTTATATTTGAGAGATTTTTGTGGAAGGAAAATGTTGTTCCTCTCTGTATTTCCATGTCCTAGAGGATGTTTTGCTGTCTGGAGCTCAGAAATAGCTAAAACTGAGAGCAAACTACAGAAGCCAAGATTTCCATCAGCCAGGACAGGTTACAAAGAGCTGCACATGAAAGTCTCCATGTGATCCACCATGAAACATGGTAGGATTTTAGAAATTCTCAGCACAATAGGCTGAGAGCAGCTTTTTCAAAGGCTTTTTATGCCTAAGTGTGAGGACTTTGAAAATTTGCCTACAAGTGACTGGAATCGAATCCCGTGTGAACATGTGAGGGTGGAACTGTGCTTTGAACTGGAGCTCAGATTTAGGCTCAGATTTAGGCTCACATTCTCTCCTGTTCCATGCTCATCCTCCCAGGCCCTGCTGGGTGGTGGCACAGGAAGGATCGAAACAGAGGTAAAAATGAGGAGAGATTTGGAGAAACATATCCCAGATTTTAAATCATTTAACTCTGGGATCCTTCTCTTCCCCCAAATACGTTGGTGATTGATTGTGGGAACCCAGGACACAGGAATGTCTCCTGTGCCTGTCCTGAGATGTTTTATTCCTCAGGAGAGCACAGCTTCTAGTCTTTGGCCATGGAAAAAGCTTCCAGGACTTTGTGAGGAGTTGAGTTTTTGTTAATGTATATAGTAGATGATATTGTAGTTTATCACAGGGTGAAAAAGTAGGTTTTGGGTTTTAGTATGGAAGGTAGACGAAAGACAAGATGAAGGAGTTTGGCTGTTAACTTAGTCTTCTTCCTTCTGCTTCACCTTTTTGCAATTTTGGTAGCACAGTGATTGGTTAGACAAAGTCACAATGCAGATGTTAGGTGACTGACAAATAGTTATTAATTGGTAGGAAAATAAAAACATACTACGTGTTAGGCATGTTGTAAAACTTAATTGGATAAGGTATCTGTATAAGAACCCTTGAAATCGTCCATTTTGTGTCTTTCTGGCACCTGTCACTGAAGTGTGCTGAGCCTGTTGTCACCTAAGGCTCTGAATTGTGATAATAACAAACAATAATGATAATGAAATAATAAATAACAAACAACTGAAGACCGAAGCCAGCGAGTCCCACTTGTCTCATTTTTAGCCCTGCCACAAAGCACCTGAGGGGTTCCTCATCAAAGAACCCACAATGTAAAAAGAAATTTTATTTCCTAAAATTGATGGGTGTCACTTGGAAGGGACAGTTGATTTGGTGACAATTTCTTTCATTTCCCACAGAGATAAAACAAATTGATGGGCCCTGCTGTTTCATATCCATCTGCCTCATGACTTTGGAGAAGTTTAATCCATCCCTCTGGTGGGGAATGAGGGTTTGGTGGAGCTCCCAGGTGAATAGCCAGGGATGTCCTTCCATCAGCCACACTGTCACTGGTGGGAAAGATTCATTTCTTTATGAAGCCATTTATCTCCTCTCCCATACATCAAACTGCAAATTTATTTAAATGTGGCTTGAAAGCTCTTTGTTGCTTTCAGGAAATGTTTTATATAAGAAATTGGATAACAAAATAGTCACAAGAGGCAAAGGATGTCAAATACTTCATTGGCTGTGCACTCTGAAGAGGTTTGAAATCACTCAGAAATGGGTGAATTATGGCCCTGTCCAAAGCTTTTGGACATAGAAACTTAAAGCCATCTTAATTCATGATCTTGGGGCTGAAAAAACACCACAGGAGGATTTGCAAAACAAAATTATCTGGGTTTTCTTTTTTTCAGCCAGAAACCAGAATAAATATTAAGAGCAATTTCCCAAATCCATAGGAATATCTGTGAGCAAAACCAAGCAGTTCCAGGTCTAAGATTGGCAGATAATTTCCTCAATTAATTTCTTGTAATCAATGCTGTCAAGAATACTGGAAACCCCAAATATCTGTGTAAATTTATTGAGGTGCTGATGTTATTGTCATGGTTTAGGTGACACTTGGCTTTGTTGCTCTACTGAGCTGAGGTTTATCTGTGCAAGTATTTCTAACAGCTATATGTAAAATTGGCATATTTTGTGTGTATGTGTATCTGTTTGTAAGGGAGAAAGAGAGAAGGATGAAAAAATAAAAGGAAAAGGAAGGAGAAGAAGGGGAAGGGGAAGAGGAAGAGGGA
>VXBQ01012680.1:114219-184565 GCA_013400175.1 Phainopepla nitens
GAAAGGGAAGGGGAAGAAGAGGAAGGGGAAGAGGAAGAAGGGGAAGGGCAAGACGAAGAGGAATTCCTGAACTCCATGCCACACAATTAAAGCCCCAGAAGAGAACAGCTCCTCAGGAGCCACGCCCGTGGTTTGAGGCCATCAACCCCACCTCCCTGAGTGCTTTTAACTTAATCCAGGATGTCACCTCCGACCTTGCATCGATCTTGGGGAAGAACCCTTCAGTCAGAATTGCACCTCTGTGGCAGCAGGACCACTTCAGCTCTGCTGAGCCCCTGCAGTAACAGGGTGAGCAGGAGGAATCCTGCAGGAGTCCTGGATGCTGAGCAGGAAGACAGAGCTATTACTGTGGAGCTCCATCTCCTGCTCCAGATGCACACTGCTCATATCCTCCTGACATATTATCTCTCCTCTTATTGCGAGTGCTTGCATCTTCCACAGACAGAGCTTGAAATTTTAATCTATATATTTAAATATTAAAAAGGTTATTTTGACTTTAATTTTTAAATGGGCCATTAGCACAATCCTGAATTTGACAGAAGATAAAGTAGATGTAAAACAAAAGCAAATTTATTCCTTCTGTGTTTTGTCATTTGACTGCCATGTCTTTAACTTGTCTTTCATACAGATGCACATAGGAATAGAGGGAAGAATTCCCAGAGATGAATCTATTTTCCACTGAAAAATGGACTGTGAGAAAAGTCATGGAATCACAGAAGGGTTTGGGTTGGAATAACATATAATTTCATTTCATTCCACCCCCTGCCATGGTCACAGACACCTTCCACCATCCCAGGTTTCTCCAAATCTCATCTAACCTGGTCTTGGATGGTTCCAGGGATGGGTCCTGTTTAAGCCCTTCAGAAATATCCTCTCTGGCTTTATTTTTGATTGTTTTATTTACAATAAATATTGGTTTTGTGGCAATTAAAAATCAATTAACTCATTCTACAAGTTGTTCTTATCTTGCACTTGGAGTAACAGCATGGAACAGCACATAGAAAAGAGGAAAACTGGTGAAACTCAGGAGAAATATTTCCCTCTTATGCTAAAGGGCTGATCAATAATTTCCTGGGAAAATAGAGTCCAAAGAAAACAAAACAGCAGAGGGCTTTACTTTTAGTATCAAATAAAAAAAAAAAAATGACAAAATTTCATTTATATCAATATATTCCTTCTGCTGCCCTCTGTAAAGTTCAGAGGTCTCAAACCCCCTCTGTATTTGGTGTATTTGGCTGCATTTATTCACAGCTTCCTTTAAAAACCCAAACCAACAGAGCCTCACCCCAGAATCTCATCCTTCCTTTATTGACTCTGCATCTCTGAAATCCCCTGAAAGCAAGGGGGAAAAAGGAAAACAGAACTCCTTCCTGGTGGGCACTGATTTAGGACAAGGGGAAGTTTCCCGGTCACAGTTTCGTTGTGTGGTTTATGCAGAAATTTGGGATTTCGTTTTCTTTGCCGTGGAAGTGTTTGGCAGCAATGACTCACAGTGAGCTGGAACGTGCCTGTCCCAGCTGGAATTTGGGACACTTGCTGTGCCAAACCCAATACTCACGGGATTTTTTGGTGGTGACATTCACCGGGGTGCTGGAGGGCCCCGTCCCCGCTGTGTTGTAGGCTCGGACTGTCGCAAAATACACCGTGTTAGCTCTCAGGCCCGTGATGTTTTTGGCTGTCACATTCCCACTGACTCTGACCTTCCCAGCTGTGCTTTCCTTGGGATCATCTATCCAATACAAAACCTAAAAAATTGAGAACAAAGAACAGGCAATTCATTTTGTTCCAACAATTAGAGGCTTGGCTGGGAAGCAGTCGTGCTGACAAGGAAGATTTCGAGGAATACAGGAATTTTTTTGTACTCCAATCTAGCAGGATGTAAACCCAGGCATGAATATTTATTTAGAGAAGCAATAACATTTCAGAGACTGAATCTCAATTAAGGAACTAAATGAAATCCTTAAATTTACAGATGTCCAGAAGAAAACCTTTGATAAGGCAAGGAATGATAAAAGCTTTGTTGGTTTTATAGTTGAACACAATGAAAGAAAACCTTAAGAGATACAAAAGAACATTTATCTCAATCATCTAAAGGTTTTTTAATTATTTTGTATTCTGGCTCTAGTTTTGATTCAGTGACACCTATTTTGACCCGGTATTTTTTTCAGTGCGTAATTGATTTAGAAAGGTTTGTGTACTGTACATGACTCTTATTACTCTCATTTATACATTGCAATGATAGGATAGAATATAAAGTATTTTTGACTTGTTTTCCTCTTATCTACAGAGGGGAAAAAAAAAAAAAGAAGAAAAAAGAAATTGCTTCACTGTGCCAGTAAAATGAGCAGGAATGATATCTGACATTGCTTAACCCTAAAATCACTTAGGTTGGAAAATATCTTTATGTCCAACCATTAACTCAGCAATGCCAAGGCCGGCACAAAACCACATCCATAAGTGCCACATCCACATGTCTTTTAAATCCCTGCACGGATGGGGACTCCACCACTGCCCTCTTCAAATGTTTGAGTTAATAGTTGGACCTGATGGTCTTAAAGGTCTTTTTCATCCAAAATGATTTTTATGATTCTAAGAGGAGGGAGAAGTTAAAAGCCTTTCAACGCACCACAGCACAAGCTCTGGGTAAGACTGGAAAATATTTATCCTGCCCTGTCCTGTCAGCAGTGCCACGTGCGCCTGTCCCCAAATCTGAGCACAAAAATTCTAGCACAGAGCTGAAGTTCTGGGCTGTAAATCCTCCTGATTATCTCAGGTTAATGAGGTTAATGAGGTTAATGAGAGCCAGGGGGAGAGCTCCACACTCTGTTGATTGGGAGGAGGAACCAGGAGGCCAAAAGGATTCTGGACAGGAAAGGGACATCTTCAAGGTGACAGAGCCTGTCACCCCTGGCCCAGCCTCTCGCCCTGTGGCCAGCCTCTCACCTCATAGCCCAGCTCCTCAGATCATAGCCCAGCCCCTCACCCCGTGGCCAGCCCCTCACCTCATATCCCAGCCCCTNCAGGAAAGGGACATCTTCAAGGTGACAGAGCCTGTCACCCCTGGCCCAGCCTCTCGCCCTGTGGCCAGCCTCTCACCTCATAGCCCAGCTCCTCACATCATAGCCCAGTCCCTCACCTCGTAGCCCAGTCCCTCACCTCATATCCCAGCCCCTCACCCTGTGGCCAACCCCTCACCCTGTGGCCAGCCCCTCAGCTCGTAGCCCAGCCCCTCACCTCGTAGCCCAGCACCCTGCCCGTGTGCCGGTTCCAGGGGATGGGCAGCCAGGACACTTCCACCGCCGCCGCCGACACGCTCAGCGCCGAGGCTCCGGCCGGGGCCATCTGTGGCTCTGGGACAGGAGAACAGCTGCTGGGACATGCTGTGACCACGGGGACAGTGCAAGGGGAGCAGCAGGAAGAGCCCCTGGTGTGACCAGGAGCTTTACTCTCCACTGCAGTGGAATGTCAGCAAAACCCATTTTCAGAATTGGTCATTCCCCAATGGTCCAAAATTGCTCATTCCCCATCTGCTGGAGCAGATTTGCAGAGATCGGCTGCACTGAGTGGTCTGAGGAGCCAAACCTTCTGAGAGCAACACCTTTGAGCGTCTCCCAGTTTTCCCAACACTCTCAGCAGAAGCACCCTGGGGACAAGGTAGTTGAAACAGGCCCTCTACTGAGAATCATTCTGAAAATTTGCCCCTTGCTGTTTTTACTTCAGATTCCCATCTCCTGCCTCATGTCTGTTATAAATATCCAACAAGTAGGCTCCTTAAAAACCCTGTGAGATCTGCCTGATCATATCTGCCACCCGTTGCTGCTACACACCCATAACCCCTAGGAGCAACTGGTGTTACCATCCTCTCCTGAGTAGATGATGGAAATGGAGCTCAGGGTCCCTTCTCCCTCGTTGTTGTAGACACCAACTTTCACCTCGAAAGGGGAGAGGGGTGTGATGCTCTCGTTCCTGTAAACATATTTGCTGGATTCCACCGAGGCCACCACGGCTTTGGTCCAGGTTGTTGAGCCCAGGGGACGGAACATGACGATGTAGCCAAAACCTTCCCCATTCTGGAGCTCCTCTGACACTGGCTGTGGTGACAAGGCAGTCAATAAAGGTTTGCATGTATCCACTGCTTTAATTGAATCTTCATTCCCTGACTATATTTTAGTGGTATTGATTTAGTTGGCTGTGCCTTGGAGAAGATAATAATGTTTGCCCCATCCGTCAATGTAATATTGAAATAAAAATCAAAATAATAAATCTATCAGGGCGATCAATTTAGAAACAAAAGATCTGATCAGCTCCATTAACGTTGTCTCTTTCAGGCATGAAGTTTGCAAAATTAAAAGCATTTCACTCAGTACAAGTTGTAGCTTGTAGATTTTCTTTTTTTCCCCCAAAGGGGTATAGGAATGCTAATTTTAAATAAATGATTTTAAAGGAAAAAAAGAGCTGGGAAGGAACAAATGTATACAAAGAAATGTGTGTCAGTTTTATAATTGCCTGCCTCTGAGTACAGCGCTGATGTATTTTTTTTCAGCAAGGAGAAAGCCTCAAGTGCATGAACATATTCTTATTTAAGTTCTCAGAACAGAAATGTTCCTGCAAGTCAACATGGCAAAATTAATGTTTCTATTAATAAAATCTCATGTCAAGATACGTATGAAAGGCTCAAACTGAAAAGGCAATTACAGCAACACCGTGTCCAGCATGAAGTTAGGTTTTTCATGGGATAAAAATACTTCCACATTCTCAAAGCAAGAGGACATTTACGAAACAAAACCAGGACTCAATGGAGAAAGAAAGTGTTTCTCAGTAAAACAGCATTTATTTCAGAGGCTTGCATCAAAGGAAGGGGCATGGAAAAGCAGGCATGGAAAATGGTGGGAAAAGGATGGAAAAAGGGTCAGGACCTGAGTCCTGGCTCCAGCCTCTTCTCCTGCAAACTCTTGGGAGCACAAACAGTGTGAGATGATAGGGGAAAATCTGGAAGCACTTCAGAAAATTTCAGTGCACTTATGTTATTTTTATCATAAATTCCTTCTAATTCTAGTAATAAAAATAATGATAATAAGCCTGCCCTGGCATTTATAACACCCAGTATTTCCCTTTCCATCTCTTTTCCAGTCCTGAGAGAGTTAAATGTGAGAGATGATGGCTCACTGGGGATTTATAGGAGTTCAAGCTATTTTCTAGAGCATTTAATTTGTTTTTGAGGCTTCTGTGACCTCAGATTTAATCAAGACATTTAGTGAGTTCATCACAGAAAGCCGCAGAGTCGTGTTCGGTGTTGTTAGTTGCCCATAATTAGGATTTCTTCTGATTGTTTTTCGGGACACACTATGGAGTCCAACAGGATTAATTTGATTGAGATCTCTCAGGTTCTTTTCGATTTTCATGTTCTTCTGCTCCCAAAGAGGAGAAAATGAAACGAAAGAGTGAAAGGTGCAGACGGAAGAAAACTTAGTTCAGGGAAAGTGGAATTTCACTCCGCAGCACAGGGAGGGGAAAACATCAGCGGTGTTATTTATCTAGTGGGGATTTTTTAAATTTCTTTTGATCTGATTTTTCACTTTTTGACCAAGCAGCTGCCCCATCACTTCCCAGGTTTTGCCAGAGGCTGCCTGCCTTCATCCCAGTGCCTGTGGGAAGCTGCTGGGAGGCTGGAAAAGGAGGCTCCTTCCCACAGCCCTCACTTTCTACTCTCTGAAATGACCTGCGCTCACCCTTTGCAACTTGTCTGGCATTAACTGCTCTGAAAATGTGTATTCTTTGCTCTTGCTGGAGTGCTGGAGAATTAAAGGGCTCATCTCCTTTAACGCATAATAGGATATGTCTTGTCAGCACAGTGTTGCAGAATGGAAAACATGTAAACAAAAGTAGGAAAAATGTAAATGCAGAAAATGGCCAAGCAGATTAGCGTGTTAAGCACCTCCTGTACAATGGAGATAAGAGGGTTATGCAGACTTCTAAACATCTTTACAACACGCCTCTTAAACTGTTTATTTTTATAAATTGTTCCCTATAACACAGGAAACTTGCTGTGTATCTTACAGGCTGTTTGCTCTCCACATCCAGGGTGAAATCCAGGCTGGACCAAAGCCTTTGGATTTCAGCAGGGCTGTGGTTTCACCCACGGATTTTCTTCCCCGTTAGACAGCTGAGGTTAATTGAGCTAAGAGTTACCTCCCATGTGATGACCAGCTCGGAGCGGCTCCCTCCTCCCCCGCCGATGTGGGTTGGTGCCACCACGGGAACTGCAGAAGAAAAGATGTGCTGCTTGCAGCTGCTCCCCAAGGCTCAGTCCTGGGGCCTGCCCGGTGTCTTTGTGGCTGATCTGGACAAAGGGCACCCTCAGAAGTTCACGGTGGCACTGATTTGGGCGGGAGCCTGGATCTGCTGGAGGGCTCTGCAGAGGGCTCTGGGCGGGCTGGATCCACAGGCTGGGGCCAAAGGTGTGAGGCTCAAGCAGGTGAAGTGCAGGGTGCTGCTCTTGGAGCACAACAGCCAGACAGAGCACTCCAAGATGGGGGAATGTGGGAATTACCTCCCACACCAGGGGTTCCCTTCCTGGGAATCCCCTGTGAAAAGTCTGTGCCAGGGTCAGGAACCAGCAATGAGACGAGCAGGACTCGCTGGCTTCACTCTGCAGGTGTTAATTATTTCTTTATCACAGTTCAGAGCCTTAGGTGACAACAGGCCCTGCACACTTCAGTGACATGTGCCAGAAAGACACAAAATGGACTATTTCAAGGGTTCTTATACAGATACCTTATCCAATTAAGTTTTACAACATATCTAACAAGTAGTATGTTTTTATTTTCCTACCAATTCCTAATTATTTGTCAGTCACCTAACATCTGCATTGTGACTTTGTCTAACCAATCACTGTGCCACCAACACTGCAGAAAATGGAGCAGATGAAGAAGGAAGAAGACTAAGTTAACAGCCAAAATCCTCCATCTTGTCTTTCATCTACCTTCCATACTAAACCCCAAAACCTGCTTTTTCACCCTGTGATAAACGACAATATCATCTACTATATACATTAACAAAAACTCAACTCCTCACAAAGTCCTGGAAGCTTTTTCCATGGCCAAAGACTAGAAGCTGTGCTCTCCTGAGAAATAAAACCTCTCAGGATAGGCAAAGGAGTATTTCCTGTGTCCTGGATTCCCAAGGGGAAGAGTGGTTGGAAAGTGGCCCAGCAGAAAAGGGGCTGGGGGTGCAGGTGCACCCCCAGGTGCTGAGGATGAGGCCAGGTGTGCCCAGGTGTGCCCAGGTGGGCAAGGAGGCTGAGGTCACCTGGCCTGGAGCAGCAGTAGTATGGCCCCAGGAGCAGGGCAGTGACTGTCCCTCTGCACTGGGCATTGCTGAGGCCACACCAGCTCTGGACAGGGCAGTGACCGGCCACAGGATGGACTCAAAGATCCTGGAGGCCTTTCCAGGTGGGTGATCAGAGCATTTCCTTCCTCACCTGCAGCCATTGCCCCTCTCAACAGGTGGCCCAGGGATTACATTGCACAGCAGCCCATTTGAAATGAACTGAAATGATGTTTACACCTTTTCTGAGGCTGAAGCCACAGATGCATTTGATACATGAGTACCCTGGTTAAAAAAATTAATTAAAGAACTCGGAGCATCAAGTATCTGACATTATTATGCCTCATCAACTAATTGGCAAAATGATGTTCCATTCAGACTGTAGCTGCAACACTACTGATTTACTAATTATGCATTTGTTCAGTAAACATGTTGTTGGAGCAATATATTAATTTTTTAATTGGTTGTATGCTTTTCTTAGCAAATTCAAAACTCACAATTTGCTTTTCTCCTTCTCCAAGACTGTACATGTCCAAAAGTTGGTTGATTAAAGTTGGATTTCTCCAGCATTCCACAGGTATGTGGCACCAGAGGACTGAGATCAGGAGACTTTGCTGAGGCTGAGGGGCTCATGGTGGAGAGGCAAAGAAAATATCAGCATTTCCTGCCTCTTGCTTTACATTTCTTCTTTAAGGCCCCTTCGAACCCAAACCATTCTATGGCTCTATGATATCATGTTCTTTTTCAGCTGCTGGAGAAGTATAAGAGGACATCCCTGGAACCCTCTACAGGACATTTGGTGGTGCCATCTCCAAACCCTATCTTCAGAAATTTCAAGACTGTTTTGCCATTGTGTTCATTCAGCTCTCACTGTCTGAAAAGCTGATGTGTAGGGTGAGAAATAGGTGGGATGTTTCCATCTCAGAAGCTTTTTTTTCAGAGACTTTGGGCAAGTTTTGCCATTTCTGCTTGTCCTTCCTGTTGACAAATGCATTAACCCAGCTCCAGGGCTGGCAATAAAAACAACAGTGCTTAGAGTTCACAGAAACTGATGTCAGGCTGTTACTATTTCCAGATTCTAGTCCACATATAGATATTTATCTGATTTCATCCTCTAGAAATGGGAGGAATTTCAGGATAATTTTGCTGTGCAGCCTTAGGAGTGAGTGCAAGTGCAAACAGCCTGGGCTCTTCTGGAGGGTTTTGCAGAGCTGTTCATTTTTGTCACCCACAATCAAGGTCTTTGGGCATATCAGAGGCAAATGATCTCAGACTGGCAAGAGCTGCATGGAAATGGCAAAACAAACTTTCCAGCCTGGTGTTTCACTGTTCCATGAACCAAGTGATGCTCAATTAGCTCATGTGTTAAATGTGTTTGGTACTTGCTACATTTGCATGGGGGAAATTTTGTGCTGCGGCTCAGCAGAGCCTCAACTGGGTCAGAGTTGAGAAACAGATGAAAATTTACAGCTGAGTGCACCAACAGAGGCTCAATTAATTCTCAGTTCCATTTTAATGAAATGAACAGTGGCTCATTTGCATCTACAAATCTACTAATGCTCAGATTTCAGCTGGCAAAATTGTTATTATAACAGCAGAGCTCAAATTCACCCTTTCCTGGCCAGGTGTTTGCTGCCCACATTGCCCTGCTGATTTCAGTTTCCCATTCTGATTAAAAAATTAGGATAAGTTTTTATTTTCCCACTGCACTGTAATGTTTTGAGACAGGAATTTACAGCAGTGAAGGAGTTAAGCAACTCAAATCTGAAGTGAGTTTTTCTGTCCCTTTTGTTAAACTTCACAAAGAGCTACGCTGTAAGGAAATAATCTTCCTTGTCTTATTGCCACGATAAATAACAATAATTTTACTGTTTCTTTCTCCTTGTCGTCCCTGTCTTGTGAATCCCTCTAATAAATAAATAAATAAAAGCTTTAAAAGATGAAAGCTTTCACTGCATGTCTGGTTTTGAATATCCCACTTTACAAAGCCCCACAGTGGTAGCAGCAACAAAAACCTTCTCAGGATTAATTTGGTCTTCATGATCAATCATGTAATGGAGAATGTTTATTTGAGATACTCTGCTGGGAAATTTTGAAAATCTGACCTCCTCTGGAAGGTGCTGGGGGTTGGAACTAGATGGTTTTTAAGGTCCCTACCAATCCAAACCATTCTGGGATTCTATTCCCAGAATCAGATGGATTCCACATTCTAAATGAAATATATTTTCTTCTGTGTAATGGGCAATACTGTATTTTGAGTTCTGTCCTGAAATACAGCTTGCCAAACTTTGGAGCTTGGCAAATGAGATAAACAGAGAAGAGAAAGAGGATTGTAAAAGCTGCTTCCATTTTACTGCTTTCCACCCTATAAATACTGATTTTATAGGTGAGAGAGAGTTGATAGGCAAGGGGCTGGGGAGGAACATAAAACAAACCAAAGGTCTGGGCTGCAAATAAATTGTACCAAACTGAGCAGGCCAAAGGACTGACAGTGTTGGGCACCCAAGAATGAGGCAGCTTTCCATGAAGTCCCAGAAGATAAATGAGTAAAGGTCAGACAGACAGACAGACAGAAAGGATTCCACTCTGGAGTCAGTAGAAGCTGTGGGTTTCACTGGGCTTTGGATGCTGTCATTTATTTCCTCCAATATCCAAAATTCAGATTATCCTGTTCCTCCTGAGATGCTCAGGCATCAAACACCTCTGTAGCCAAGGGATATTCAGAAAGTGGAGTTATCAATTCGTGTGCAAGTCCCTGAGCAGGGTAAAAACTTGGATTTAACTGGGAGAACAAAAGTTGTTCTCCCCAATTGCTTGAGTGAAAGGCTGGTTGGGACACATCAAAGGGAGGAATGTAGGCTAACTCCAGCTTTTATCATGGAGTGCCAGAACGATTTGGGTTGGAAGGAACCTTAAAGCCCAAGCAGTCCCAACCTGTTGGTTTAA
This sequence comes from Phainopepla nitens, assembly GCA_013400175.1. NCBI lineage: Eukaryota > Metazoa > Chordata > Aves > Passeriformes > Bombycillidae > Phainopepla > Phainopepla nitens. The sequence continues at coordinate 124,492 of VXBQ01012680.1, forward strand.
AAATACTCAGCTCTAGTAGAGATGGGGCAACTGAGAGGCATTTTAAAAGATTTCATTCCATTATCTGTTTCATTGATGGAGGAGACACAGAAGATGTTACCTGTCAATCAGAAGCCAACCTATTTCCTGGTTCCAATTCCTCATAAATGTTTTTCAGCCTATGACCTTTTGCCACACACTGCTGCTAATACTTCTAACACCAATCACTGTTGTTTTTACCCCATGTGCTCTTGCTACAATGCATCTTTCACACTTCTAACTCTCCCAAATATCTGCTCTGTTTGCAAGGCCATCTTTTGAAACTTGTTTCCAGTTCAANAGGGACACCTTCCCCTGTCCCAGGCTGTTCCTGTGGAACACGTTGGTTCCCTGCCTGTGGAACTAGGTAAATAGCCCTGCAGGAGTGAGTGGCTGTGCTGCAGTGAAATCCCCCCAGCTGAGAGCTGGAATTGGGTAAATAGCCCTGCAGGAGTGAGTGGCTGTGCTGCAGTGAAATCCCCCCAGCTGAGAGCTGGAAAAGCCTGGCAGAAAGCAGGACCTTACCTGCTGCCTTGGTTCTCAGGAGAGCCGACGGCCTGCTGGGCTCCCCGATCCCAACGCCGTTGCTGGCAACCACTCGGAACTCGTACTCAACCCAGGGGCTTAAATCCACCACAGTGGCCTTGTGAGTCCTGCCATTAATGACCTCGGGAGCTGAAGGCAGACATGACACCAGTGATGGATTTTTGAGGTAATTCACGGTACACGCAAAATAAAAAACCCCAGGCGGCTCCCAGATTGCTGACCTGTGGCGACGGCCTGCCATCCCACCGAGAAGGGAGTCCTGGTCTGGACGCTGTAGATCTGCACTGGGCTGTTGTTATCTACTCCAGGCTTCCAGGATAAGCCAGCAGTCGTGCTAGAAACATGTTCAACTTTAACATCTTCTGGTGGACCTGGGGGGCCTGACACGATCAGCGTTTTAAGAGGAAGGTATTGGGAAGAGAAAATTCACCGCTGGAATGGGTTGGGCAACTCTTACTTTCTCAAGTCAGAGGAATTATTCATGAAGCTGCAGTGTCACAAAAGCTGCACAATCCCTAAATGATGGCTCCATGCCTGGATTACATTTTTATGAGTCAGGAAAATTAATGTCTTGATGTCGCTAACATGAAAACTACAAACAAAGGAGTGATTTCTTTCTTGTGTCTGAAAAAGAGAGGCGCCCAATGTTGTCTTTTGTTGAACCATCGAACAGTCTGAGAATTCCTACTGAATTCAATCAAAACTGAGGTTCAGAAAGAATGCAGGATGGTGCACTACACAGATTTCTGATTTCTCCTAGGGTTTACAGATCTGCTCCCATGACAGCATTTCCTCACTGCCGGCGGTAAAAAGCTGAGTTAAAAAATATTATTTCATATTATCTCCAAATAGGGAAAAGGAATGAGGCCTTTTGATTTTCCCAGGCTGCCCAGTGACCCAGAGATGCCTGAAGGAAATAACAACACTGCTCAGATTAGAGGATTTCCCTCTGATCTGTGTGGCCCCAAATTTTTGCCAAAGAGACCAGGGCAGAACTGCAGAGGTTCCCTTGGGTTGGCTGAACACTGGGATCATGCTGGCCACAATTTTGGGGCCAAGAGTAAAAGAAGGAAAACATTTCACTCCTGAGATGTGGAATTGACATCCTAGGAATCATTTAAACAACAGCTGGTATTAAGAATTCCTAATTTCTCTTGAAGAAATGTGTGTCTCCCTTACAGACATACCTCTCACAATTACATCTGCTGTTGCAGACTGACTGTCTAAAGAAGTTTGCACTGTGCACACATATTTCCCAGAATGATGCAGCTGAATATTTCTTATCATCAAATCCCCAGCAGATTCCTGGAGAGATTTAAAAAAAAAAAAAAAAGTAAACTAATCACTCACAACATGCTTTCCACACTGGACATTTTAATAAATTGCTCAATATTAATAAAAAATTCAGCTTTTAAATTAAAATATTCATAGCTATCATCAGTTTCTTTCATGGGGACATTTTTATTATGGCTTCACAAATAACTCAAGCGCCTTTATGAAATTTAGGGAAGAAAAATAAATGGTTGCAGCCCTTGTAAAGAAACAGTGATTTGCCAGCGAGGGAGGAATTATGATAAACATTCGTGTCGTGTGAAAACTGTGGCAAAGAGTTTCATTAAGGAGTTTGGGAAACTCACCCTTCCAATCCTTTCAAAGTGATGGATTCCTCTGCTCAGATCAATTCTCTGGCCATCGAATGACCACGAGAAGCCCACGGCCAGGGAGGGGTCGTGGGACACCTGGCAGGGCAGGACAATGCTCTCTCCAACTGTGGCATCTGTGTCAGAGGGAGGAATGGTGATGACAGTCCTTTCTGAGGAGTCCAAAAAAAAAAAATTAGATTTTTTGAATTGAAATGCTTATAAAAATAGCAGTTATTGAAGGAGGTTTGTACCATTTGGGTGATGATTTCAAATTGGCCCAAATGTTCTGTAATAAAGGGAATTCTCTCTAATATAGGGATGATTTTAGATTATCCTTATGGCAGCACCAGCCCCACGACTGTGTTGTGTACCTGAGAGTGAGCAGATGGGAGAAGAACACCCTAAATTACTTTATATTTATATTAGGAACACCCTGAATTATATTACTTCAAAAAGCCCATAATCAATAGTTATGATTTCAGTTAAATGTACAGACTTCTCTTAAAAATGTGCCCGTGGTTCTTCAAACTTGAAGAATTCTCCTGGCCAAAAACTGCAGCAAAAGCAAAATTGCTGCTCATCTCCATTTACTTTAGACATTGACATCCTTAATCTAAATTAATGTCAGTGGTACTTTACTCCACAGCACTACTCAAGTCACAGCTTCAAAGACGTTCCCAGGCAGGAAAGTTATTTATTTGATCATTTTTAACCCATTACATCAAGAGCCAAACTTGCAGATCTTATGAAGGGAAGTATCAGCTCACTGAAGGGGAAAGAAATGGGTTTATATGGCTTCACTTTTGTTGATATGACTGGCAGACAGATTAGAGATAACAACCACTTTGTTGTAAGCAATTCCCTTGAATAAAGCTTTTGTGCATGGAAGTGTTATAAAGTGGTGAGAATTTAGACACATGCAGAAAATGAGAGCAGAATCTCTTCAACAATATTAATATGATCTGAAAATAATGTGAGAGGAGGAGAAGGAAACGTGCACGAGCTGGGTTCAGTGCTCATCACAGATTAACTCCAGAATTTAAGGGATTCTTAAATCACACAATTCTGGAAAGGTTTGGGTGGGAAAGGACCTTAAATTCCATCCAGTGCCACCCCTGCCGTGGCAGGGACACTCCACTGTCCCAGGCTGCTCCAAGCCCTGCCCAACCTGGCCTTGGACACTGCTGCTATCATAAAAAATCTCCTTTATTATAGGCCTGAATCTGTTTACCTCCACCAGATAAATACTGAAAACTGTCTTTTTGGGAATTACACAGGATTTGGGCCTGAGGCGTGTTTTTTAGTAGGGATAACAAAAAATAAATGAATTTATTATGGTATTCCCATCCTCTTGCACCTCTTGTTGTATCCTCCTCATCCCCACTAATGCAGAATGTTCACTTGAGTGATATTTTTTACTTCTTTTATGGGCTTGTCTTCAAAACTTCTGCCTCAAATACATTTAAAAGCTTCTTAAAAGCTCTTGGTTCTGCCTTATCCATCTATCTTGCTTAGCAACAGCAAACATGCATTAAATGGCAAATCCCCTTCCAGAGAAGAAAAGGGGAGCTGTGAGTGCTGGAGGTGTAATAAAGACTTCTCCCACCAAGGATAAACAACTCAATGAGCAGCAATAAACTTAATTTGCACATTAGCTATGCTTTCCCAAGTTCTGACATTTCAGTTGAAAATAATGCTGAAGCAATGAGGCCTATAATTGAACAGCCCAAACTTCTCCAGAGGGGAAACAAAAACAAATGTTCCCTGCAAACAAGATCATTTTTATACTGTGTTGTTACTTGGTGTTTTAATAAACTTCATAAATGCCAAAGAAAATAATTTTTTTTCATGTTTTAATGGGATTCTCCCATATTGCCACAATGTATGGGACATGTGGAAAGGGGCAGAACCTTAGTGAAGTCAGAGCTGCTGAAACCCTGAAGTTCTTGGTGTTTTCATTGCTGCACTATCTCAGGTCACACTTGGAGCTGTATCAGTGCTAATTGCTCTGCCAGAAGGGGAATATTAAAAAGATTTTTGCCAGGTGCAAAGTTAAGGAGGAGGTCGCACTGCAGGCTACAGCAACCATTCTGATTCTGCTGAAAACAAGGATATTTAACAAAAAGAGTGACAAAATCAGAGAGTCTTGGGTTGGAAGAGTCTTTAGAGCTCAGCTGGTTGCACAGAAGAAGGAAATGCTGAAATACCTTTCACAATCAGGTTCCCTGAGTTTCGGGCAGTTCCAAACTGGTTTGTGGCTACACAAATGTAAACCCCGGCATCCACCTTGGAGATGTTGGAGATCCTGAGGCTGCCATCCTCCAGGAACACCACCCTGGGGAAAACCAAACAAAATGGAACCACAGAATCCCAGAATGGCCTGGCTTGGACAGGATCTTAAACTCATTCCAATCCCTGCCATGGCAGGGACACCTTTCACCATCCCAGGCTGCCCCAAACCCCGTCCAGCCCGGCCTTGGACACTTCCAGGGATGGGGAATCCACAATTTTCCTGGGCAACAATAGAAAAATAGAAATAAAAAAGACTTCTGGCTGAGGAGTAGTAACAGAAATGCAGTGCTGCTTTTAATATTGAAATGTTTCCATTATGATTCTTATGATTCAGCAAGCTGAATATGTGTTAACCAATTTTCACCTCTGCTGCTTATTAATTTCTATAGTAGAAATGTTTTGTTGGCAAACTGGGGTTGGTCATTTACTTTTCCAGGTGACTTTCCTACAGCAAAATCTCAAGAAAAAGTTGAAAGACTCAACTTGCTACTTACTCATGCTCTGTTTTACCATGGTTTTGTGATTTTTTTTTTTTTTTACAAATCTCAGTGCTCCTAAGCCAAGCTGAGGCTGTGTGTGAGCCCAGCTGCCCGTAGAGCTCTGTCAGGATTATTAAAAGATGTTATCAGACTGGCTGAGATGCTCAAATGCCACCTCACAAGCCAAGGAGCCAAATCAAATCCACCACTGTCTCATAGGGCCCCCAAACCACCTTGGAGTTCCTGAGTTGTTTACATCAGTTTGCAGAGGATTGGGGAAATTGCATTTAATGGTGATTTCAGAACCACTCCTGGGTTTTATGGACAACATTAATTTTTAAGCTCGTTCATATTTTTTTTCCATGTTAATGAGATGCTTTGGGATGTAAGTCAGGACAAGGATGGGATGATTTCCTTTGGTAAGCTGTCACTCTGTGCCTGGAACCCTTCTGCTGTCACACACAAGGGCAGGACTTCAGGATTTTGGGGATTTTCTACAGAATCACACAGAACACGCATCTGAAAGTAGGGGATTTTCAAATCCAAGCTGAATTAGCAATGAACTTTAGCACATAAAATATTATTCTGTAATATTTTGGGGATGTTTTCCCTTGTTCTTCAACATCCACCTGCTGCACCTGGTAAATGTGGAGCTTGAACAAATTTTTTCCTGAGTTTAGAACTTGTTTAGGACATGAAGGTCCTGGAGATTTCATAAAAATGGGGTCAGGGTCTATATATGTGCATCTCCTCTTGCCACTAAGCTCAGTCCAGAGAATCTGGCACCCAAATGCCACAATTCCTTACCCTCAAAAAAATTCAGTGTAAGCCCCAGCTCCACAGGAAACCAGGCTCCATTCACTCACAGCAGCACTGCATCATTTTTTATATCCCCATTTAATTGACATTTAACTCTAATACAAGGCTCCTTTCATAAAATAGAAAATACCTAATTCATGCATCACAGCTTGGGTATTTAATATTTATTACTAACAACATAAGATTGGGTGATGTACTGAATTATTAAAGGAAATGAACAATCACAAGAGCAGAAGTTGGAGCTGGCAGTAGCATCAGAACCATTAAACACACAAAAAACCCCATCACAGTGTGTTTCTGTTTCCCTTTCTGGCATTTATACATTTGTAACTGCAAGTGGAACACACATCAGACCTCGTCCTGCTCCTGTTACACCCTCCCCACATCTCAGCTGGGAAGGAGGAGCACTAAACTCTTGGATTTCTGGTGATGTTCTCACTTCAACTCCCCTAATTTCATGTCTCCCACACTCATCTGACCTTTCCCTGCACAAAGATCTGCTCCTGAGCAGGGCAAGGTGGGTTTAGGACGGGGACCAGCAGAGAGGTCCCTGTGGTGCTGGGCATGCTGACAGGGGAAGGGATTCGGGATGAATGGAAAATCTTTGTTTCCTTGGCAATAATCACCAGGTGCTGCAGCAGCTCTGGGTTTGCCACTTGTGGTACAGTGAGGAAAGAAGTTCAGGTTTAATAATCCATCACGCTGAACTGGAGCAGAGCAAAACAGGGAGAAGCAAAGTCCCCTCCTCAGTACAGCGATGCACCAGCTGAGTGATATTTTTTGGGGTGAGGAAGAATGAATGAAAATGTGTCAGGGGGGTTTGGGTTGGATTTTAGGGAAAGGTTCTTCCCCCCGAGGGTGCTGGCACTGCCCAGGCTCCCCAGGGAACGGGCACAGCCCTGAGGCTGCCAGAGCTCCAGGAGAGTTTGGAAAACCCTCCCAGGGATGGCCAGGGTGGGGTTTTTGGGACAGGAGCTGGACCTTGGCACCTGGGGCAGCGTTTCTGATCCTTGTGGGTCCCTTCCAGCTCAGGATATTCCAGGATTCTGTGACCCCATGAACTGAGCACATGAGCCCTGGCTCCTCTCCCTCTGTGTGGGGACACACCTATGACTGTTCCAAAGGCAGCCTGGAATATGAAGAAACATTTCCAAGTGTTCCCCTTCTGCCTCTGCAATATTTTTTGCATTAATGATATGTTTCTTCCCATCAGCTTGCACCAACCACCAGAAAAACTGCTGGTGATAAAATAGGGGATGCAACCGAGTGGCTGGGTAACATATGGTGTTCATCAAACAGTATCCAAAGAGATTCCAGTGTGAATCAGCAAATGTTCATAAATTGTGTACCTGAATAATAATTCATAACAAGCAACCTTGGTGTCTTTCTCTCCATCAAATATTGTTGACCTGTTACTTTTACTGCAGTTGCACCTAAAAGCTCTGAGGTGCAAATTAAAATCCAGAAGTGGCATAAAGCAAAAATAAATTTAAAAAACCAATCTCCATCCCCAAAAGCTTCAGTGTACATAAATACATAGGAAAAAAAACCAGTCTGTAAAATACAGAATAGCAAAGGGGAGAAGCTTTGAAAGCTCTATCTTAGCCTCTGTGGATTCTGGTTACAGCTTTTTCACTGAAGTTTGGTCATGGCTCAGATTTTTCATCCCTGTATTCTTCATGATGAATTGAGGCCTTGATAATTCCCATCTCTCTCATTTAGCCACTAAGAGGGGTTTGTACCCACTCAGGAGCTGGCAGTGTCACGTTTGATCTGAAGAAATGCTGTTCTGAAACAATATTTCAATGGCTGGGCAGGCTGAGGATGGAATGGCTCTTTCAGTGGATCAAAACAGAGCTTGGCAGAGAGAAAATCTGCTAAATAAAAGCTCCTGAGTTGTTTGAAACAGGTCACGCTACCTAACAACAATTAGAGTGAGCAGTAAATAAGACACTCGGGCAGAATTTGTGTAAGAGCACAAAGGACTCCAGAGTAATTAGTTTAGTGGGGAAGGGAATTAAAAAAAAAAAACATTAAAATAAAAGAGAAATTTCCAGCTGTCCTGAGATCTGTGTCAGGACAGGGATGGGATGGGAGGACAGAACACAGCAGAAAATCAAGACGATGCATTTCAGATGCAAGAAGAAAAACAACAATGCCCTGTGAAATGCTGCCCCAGGTGCCAAGAGCAGCAAAGTTGCCCCAAACCCCCTCAGAGGCACAACTTTGTGCCGTGGGTGGGTTCAAAGGGGCTGCACTCTGTCCTCTCCCATTTCTCTCTCAAATCAGGGAGCTGTGATGCACAAGGCAAAGGGAATATTGCCTTTAATGGGCTTTGGATCAGGCTCTGACAAATGATTTAAAAAGAAGCTGTGAAAGGCACGTCTGACCTGCTGAAAGGCTTGCTGGAAACCATTCCTTTTCACAACATTTGAGGCTGTCTGAAGGCTATAGATAATAATTCTTAGCAGCTGCATCACAAGACAAGGTAATTCCAAGTGCTGTGACGAGACAGAAAAGTTTAACTTGTCCAACACAATGCCAGGAGAATATTTTGTCTGCCAGGAAAAGTGGACTTCTCTCAATAAGTAAATAAGTGCCTGTCAAAGGACCAGAAGCACAAGATCTGAAGCAGATCTGATAAGTGCAGTGCTGTGAGAGAAGGAGGAGAAGGAGGAACTCAGGACCCAGCTGTTCATAAAGCCCTGAGGCAGCAAGGCATTGCTTAAAACCAGGCCTAACTTTAGGCTGGCATCTCCAGCTCACAAAATGCTTAAATCATGATCAGAGTCCTGCTGCCTCCTGCTCTCCTGCCTGGTGCTACCTCTGGGTGAGCAGCTCAGTTAAACCAAGCTGATGTGAGCAAAAGAGGAGATGGAAATCCTGTTCCCATTCATGCAAAGTTCCTGCACACCAGGGTGAACTGGGAATACACAGAAATAGTATTCCATATAGAATTGTGGAATGGTTTGAGCTGGAAAGGACCTTAAAGATCATCCAGTTCCATGGGCAAGGACACCTTCCACGATCCCAGGCTGCTCCAGCCTGGCCTTGGGCACTGCCAGGGGTCCAGGAGCAGCCACAGCTGCTTTGGGCACCCTGTGCCAGTGTTTTGCCATCCACATTGCGAAATATTTCTTCCTCATTCCTAATCTAACCTGACTCTCTTTTACTTTAAACCCATCAGATATAAATATTGAAATTCCCCTCTGAGTGGCTCCATCAGGAGATGAGATGAGCAGCATGTGCAGGAAGGGAAAACAAACAGCTTCCCTGGGATCTGCTGGAGTCAGAGCTCCGTGTGATGTTCAAAAAGAAGAGTTTGCAAAGTTCGTGCAGAAGCCACGAGGCTGTGGGGAAGAGGTGAGAGCTCATTAAAATTGTCACACATACTTTTTAAGTAAAGAACTTGAGAAATCAAGCAGGGATGATAGGTACAGCTTTTAATTAACCAGGCCAAACAAACCATCTCTGAATGTGTTGTCTCATGTGAACAAAGGATTGTTGATGGCTATTTGCTTTGATCTTAAGAGCATGAAAGAATAATATGTATTTAACAAGGCTGATAGAAGAAATACAATCTGAGAAAAGAAAGAGGTGTCAAGTCATTAGATTTAAAAGTGCAGCAGGGCTGGCTTTGTGCACTGCTGCATTGTTCAGCCAATCTGTTTTCGGGAGGGGGGGATGTTAATTCGTGGGTATGAAATGCATGGATTCAAACAGCAAAGGGCTTTGAAATCCCCATCAAAACCTTGAGCTGGGTCGGTGTAAAACTGGGTGAATTCTGCAAGTTTCAGCACTGCCAGAAGGGCAGCTCTTTCTTTAAGGGTATAATTCTTTTCCAAATAAAGTAACCCAAATACTTTGTAAAGATTCCTCCTCTTGTCTCCTGTCTGCCTCCAACATCTGACACCTCCCGGCGTTATTGAAGCCTCATCACGGCGCTGTGCTGATAAAAAGAGAGGAATCTGGATCTGATGAAATCAGAGGCAAAGTAATTTTTATTATCTGAGAAATCCGATTTGAAACCATGTCTGCTCAGCCTCCCTTTGCTGCTCAGGAGCAAACTCCCTCTTTATTTCCAGGCTGTGCAAAGATATATTGTTTATAAATTTCTCCAGACACGCTGCCAGACACTGAGACAATATCTGACTCCTCTAATTTCAGCAAGACTGAGGAGCAGGAGAGGCTGCATTAAAAACTACAAAGGGAGGTGAGTGAGGGGCAGAAAGATGAGCACGACTCCCGAGTGACTGGGAATTAGCAGTGATTTATGCAGATGGAAATGTGAGTAAAGTTTGGCTGAGTGAATGACTTGTCCCTGCTGCTGACAGCCCTGGTATTTTTGAAAAGGTCCCCCTGAATCCCATCTGAGATCTGACTGTCTGTATCATATGTTAATGATCTTTGTACCTGTTTATTCTATTCTGAGCATAATTTGTATGCTAATAGTGTTGCCATTTAATAAACTGTGCTTAAAAGATTTTCCTTATCTGCACGCTGATATAAATGAGCTTCAGGGTTGACTGACAATTAACTGGAAATCAAATAAATGCCATTATAATCTTTTAACTATTTGGATCAAAACAAAATCACACAATCCAGCTGAATAGTCTTATTAAAATATTGTCGAAAAGAATATTATTACAAATTATAATATGTGATGTTAGAACTCTTCCATCCTATTTCTTAAAATTCTCCCCTCTTCCTAAAAATAGAATTATTTTTGCATCAAATCTCTGCAATTGGGACCACAAATATTTATTTATGGAAATATATACAGCCATCTGAACTGAGCTATGCTCCATCATACAGATTCCAGAGGAAACACAGGATTTTCAGGAGCTGCTACTGCCTTGAACACAAAATAGCAAAAATTGTTTTGCCCTGTCTGTAACGCACTCAAGGATTAAATGTGAGGCAGATGTTCCTCTGTGATGGCCAAAGCAAAAAGTGACAAAAACACCCTGTGCCCAAATGTCTTGTAGAGATACATCCCAGAACTGGCAGCCAGGGAATACTGGGCAACAGCACCTCTGTGTGCATGGGAAAGAAAAGCAGAAAAGGAGCAGAATTGCCAAATAAAACAGCTGCCAATTCCTTTATCTTCCAAGTTCTGCTGGTTTTATGAAATCTTTGTAACTCCACTACATCAGACAAAAGCTCTTCCAGCACAGGATGGGATGTCCACACTGCCACAATTCTAATCCCACCATTGATCATCATCATTTTTATGATCCAGACACTATCAGGAGCTCTGACTCAGCCCTTCACACAACTAAATTCACTCCAGATGTAAAACTAAGCCCTTAATATGGGATTTAAGCAGAATTTAAACAGTACAGAAGGCCCTGAATTGCCCTCTGCGTGGGAGTTGCATTCACTTGCAGGAAGCTGCTTCCATCTCTGCTTGTCAGAACACATTTCAGAAGCACAAGAACAATAAAATCTGCTGGGAACCATGAAGAATTCTGTCCAGAAAACAAGCAGCTGACACCAGCATGGCCCTGGTTGGATTCCAGAAACCCTAGAATAGCATCAGAGACCAAAAACCCCCAACACAAAATCGGAGAATGCCAGAATGGTTTGGAGTGGAAGGGGCCTTAAAGCTCATCCCATTCCACCCCCTGCCATGAGAAGACATCTTCCACTGCCCCAGGTTGCTCCAAACCCATCCAGCCAGGTCTCATCCCCTCCAGTTCCTTGTGCCTGTTGGCTGGGCTCCCCGTGGACCTGCAGGAAACCTGGGACAATCCTCCCTGGGCTGCTGAATTTGTGCCCAAAGTTTGAATGACAATGATGGGGACTGGCTGTGGTTCACCCACATCCTTGCACAAAATAGCCCAGAGCACAGAAAGTTTCTGTCTTTTTGACATGTTAGTTGCAGTCTGTCACTCGTGTCTGCCCCTTCAGCTCTTCCTTTCCCTTTCCAGATTTCCCTTGCACTGAAAATCCAAGAAGATTTTTAGCTCTCATGGAAAAGGAGCAATGAAAGAGCAACATTCCTTTGTCCCAAAATCCCATGGCTAAACCAGAGCTGGTTGTGGCCCCCTACAGATCTTTCATGTTGGCCAAGCACCAGCCACTTTTCCAAGGTGCTCTCACTCACATGACCCTTCCCACTCCAAATGATCCCAGAAATCCCTCCCTGGAAGATTCTTTGTTCACCAGGCCTGGAAATTGTCTGGCCACAGCCCCTGGGCCAGCACATTTGTCCTGTGCAGGGCCAGCAGCAGGACTTTGATGCTCCTCGTGGATCCCTTCCCACCTGGGACATTCTGTGATCCTTTGTTAATCAGTCCCACTTTATATCCCCTCCTCAGCACTCCTCCATCTGTTCTCTCTGATGTTACACTTTCTTTGAGAACCCTGGGGAGCCAAATCTTTGATTTTGGTGCCTGTGCAGCAAATTTGGTGCATGCTTTCCAAATCTGGGGCATGTTTCTGAATTTGGTGCAAGTTTTCCAAATTTAGTGCAGATTTTCCAAATCTGGTTCACGCTTTCCAAATCTGGGGCATGTTTTCCAAATCTGGTTCACGCTTTCCAAATCTGGGGCATGTTTTCCAAATCTGGTTCACGCTTTCCAAATCTGGTGCATGTTTTCCAAATCTGGTTCATGCTTTCCAAATCTGGGGCATGTTTTCCATCCCACGCTGGCATTTTTGATGCTGCAGCAATACTCCCAGCAGCAGCGATGTGCACGGCAGCACAACTTGGACTGAAAGAGAAGCACAGAAGGTTGCATTCACTCATTACTTTTTTTTCTGCAATCTCCTAATTAGGAACCTTGATTCCCAGCCTGCTCAGTGGAAAAAATCCAATGAGATTATCTGGCTTTGGATGGAGTCCTGAACATCCATCAGAAAATGTGTGTGGAGCAGGGACAGGACACAAGCTGGAAGCAGGAGAGGGCACAGCACTGACACTCACTGTGGTTTGGATTATTGCAATTCCTCGTGACAGGGAAGAGTGACAGACTTCCTGGGATATCTCAGCATGCAGGACAGCTCCTTGGAAAGTCTCCCCTTAACAAGGCTGCTGTGACTTGAGTGGGAGCAATTTCAAATTGCATTAGAGAGGTGTCCTGCAGAGGGGAGTTGTAATAAATCCTTCTCTTTTTTCACGTGAGAACATCTGCTTCATTTACTTCCTCCATGCTCACATTATCTGGTGTGCTAAACACTGGCACTGAGCACTCAGCAGTGCAGGGTGAAATTAGGTTTATTGGCTTGTTCTGTTGCGAAACTCTGCAGGAAGAGAGAAAAGAAAGGAAAAGCCCTTTTCTGCTGCCTTCTCCTGCACCAAAATCCTCTGGCTGCTGCCTGGGTCAGGTAGCAATGGGGGTCCCCTCCTGCCTCCTCGTTTCTCTGCAGTGCCTTGGCTTCAAATGGAAACAGAACAGAGAGAGAAGAAAGGGGAAAAACAAAGGAAAATAAGATAAAGAAGGAAAAATAAACAATTTCTTTTTTTCTTCCCATCATCTGTGCTCGTTCTTCCTTCTCCTTATCTCCCTCCTCATCTTTCAGTCAAGTTTTCCATTCCTCTGCCTTCATCCTCAGTGTGGGGAACAAGAACAAAATAACCAGACAGATGGAGAAGGAAAGACTGAAAGTAGTTCAGGAGAGTTTGGGGTGTTTTCTCACAACCCTTTGGTTGTAAAACTTCTCCTCTGCCAATACCACCAGTTGTGGTGATGCCTGTGGGTGCTACCATGTGTGATGTTCCTCCCAGATCCAGTGGCACTGTTTTGTTCAGGTGGCAGCACTGGAAAATGCCTACAACCAGCACCAAAACCAGACAAACCCCAAAACCAGACAAACTTCCCTTCTGAAAGCAAATAAATCCTCAGTAAATAGATTGGAGCTGCCTCTCTCAGTTCTCTGCAATTCCTTTTTTTTTTTTTTTTCTGTCTGAAACCAGGACCACTGTGGTGCCAGCACTGGATATTTTTAGCTAGAAAATACTTTCTGCAGCTCTCAGCATTCCCTGAGGAATGGTGTGATGGTGGGGTTTGTCTGGTTAGCACCAAATGTGCTGTGACACTGGGGCTTCAGAGATAAAAAGACACTTTAAAACAGCAAGCCCAGGTTTTATAAGAGTTTTCGTGTCTTAACAAGTGACTTCAGACCAAACACTGAAAGCAGGCAGGTAAATCTGTGCTTTTGATTCCTGTCAGTCTGTTTGTAAGCAAGGAATGGAGCTGAAGTGATTAATCAAATTTAGCAGAGGTGGAATCAATCCCATTGGTTCTCCAGGCAAAAGTGGGATTTCATCAACAGATAAGCTTAATTTGTATTCGTGTTGACTTTCAGCAGTGGTGCCTGAGATAGCTGGAATTGCTCTGATTGCTGATGCCCACACTTCAAGTGCTCTATTTAAATACTAAAATAGGAAATGAACTTCTTTACAAGCACACAGACACTGATAAGATAGAAGGGTTAAGGCATCTCATCAAAGCTATGCAAAGCTCCTGGTAGAGAAGCAAGGAGGATAAAAACAGAGACACACTTAATCCAGTCTTCAAAAACCAGACTTAAAAAATAAAATAATAGTAAAATTAATATCCCAGCGCTATTCACCCAACTGCACTGCTGTAGAAGGCTGGGAATAGAATAGTAAGTTCTGGAATATCATAAGAAAAATGGATTTTATATGGAACTTGGTACCTGCATGCAAATATCTGGGGTATTTTATGTGCAAGCAGTGGCGGGGGAAAGCTGGGTGGTTTGTGGCACTAAGCAGCCTGACAAGGAAAACTCCTCTTTGCCTGTTCTACTCATCTTTTTTGACTTCAAGGCAGTTGAGGGTTTTTTTCAGACACTGTGGATGGGTTTCATTCCCTCAGCTTTGCTCATCTGAGTTTGGTGTCTCATTTGAGAGGGAGGCACCTGCCAAGAACAAGTAAATAACTCCCTTGGGCTGCATATTGACTTCAGCTAAAGAACAGTCAAGTGCCATCAATCTCCTCCTTTGTTAGCAGACTAGTGCAAATTTTGGGATTTTTTATCCATTTGGTCTTGATTCCTCCCCAAGCAGATTTTTATATTTATTTTTAAGGATAACGGATATTCTGAAGCTAAACCAACAGCGTTGACATTCTGGTAATTGAAATGTTTCCCTGAAGTTTGCTCCGTCCTGACACATTTCTGCTCAAATTGGTTGGAGCTGAAATGCTGTTTCACAGACAATGCATTTTGTGTGTTGGGTTTGATCAGGGGATTGAGTGAGGACTTCTCCTGTTTACCAAATAACCACAGGAGAGGCTGTGCTGGGAGGGGACCCACAAGGATCAGAGTCCGACCCCAACAATCCCACCCTGGGCCATCCCTGGGAGGGGTTTCCAAGCTCTCCTGGAGCTCTGGCAGCCTCAGGGCTGTGCCCATTTCCTGGGGAGCCTGGTCAGTGCCAGCACCCTCTGGGGGAAGAACCTTTCCCTAAAATCCAACCCAAACCTGCCCTGGCACAGCTCCAGCCATTCCCTGTCCCAGGGAACAGAGATTGGAGCTGCTGACTTTTTCACTCCCTGTTTGTCTGATTCCATCCACAGGCACAAAACAATCATTTCCCCAGATAACAAAAAATGTTTGAATGTGTTCAAACGCTCATGGTTTTGGAATCTGGCTCAGAGTGCTCGGAGGGTGGTGGGAGAACAGATCCCAAGGAAACCTGCTGGGTCCTGGCTGTTCCAGGAGAACCCCTTGAGTCTGGGCCCCAAGGGCAGCTCCAAGAACTCAGCAATTCCCAGGTAATTCCCTCCTCAGCCACAACATCTGCTCTGTTCTCTTTGCACAGTGCTGGTGAAATACAGCTGCCCACATCATTGTTTTCCTGTGTTTCCTCTGAGTCATGGCAATAACCTGAGTGGAAAACAGCAAAACCAAGTGTGCCCCAGGACACAGAATTCACCAGATTTATTCATGGCAGAGGATCCATTCCCATCTCTCACAGACCTGGGACTGAGCTGTGTCCTACAAGCAAGACTTGGAGCCAACATGTATTGAGCATATTTTATGATCTCTAAATGTACTTCTTGCCTGGGCCCCCAAAAACAATTTAAATTATGAATATTTGCTGATTACTGATTATTAATGCATGGAAAGTGCTGTATATGACTAATGCATTCTTCCAGCCTACCTCATTTCTCAGTTTTCCCTCAGCTCTCCTCATTGAAATTCCGAGTGAAGTGAATCCCATATGTTTCCATGCATTCTCTGCAGTGCTTGGGGATGCTCAGCACAGGCTGGGGGAATAGCACCTCTCTCTGGCAAAGCAAAACTTAAAAACCTCCTTCCATTCAAATGCTTCCATCAAAAGGAATTTCTGTAAAGTTAAGTTTTCCACGAGGGTCCTGAGTCTGAATTCGCTGAAGGCATGAAGACAGGCATGTGTGATGAGATCAGTGTCTAGACTTGAAAATTTGTTTTATTTAATATATGAATTGTTCCTTTCTTCTCTTTGGTTTCCTCAGTTGGATACGAGAGGATAGAAGCGAGAAGTGAGCTGAAGTAAACTCCTGTTGCACGCACTGAGGATGTGACACACATGAAAATAGCTGAAATCTGTGTCAGGCTCTGCGGGGAGGGAGTTTGGAACAGAAAGCTTGGGTTTTGTCGTGTTTCATTGCTACACTGAGCTAAAACCCACAGCACACACCAGGAAAACTTCTTTATTCCACAAAGGCCAAGCAGCTGTCTTTTGGAGAAGTGGCATTGCTCCCTAGAGTTCTCCAGATTTTGCCCCAAAGAAGGAGGATAATTGCCCAAGGGAGGACCTGAAGCTGAACTGGGGTATAGCACATGAGGAGGGAGCAGGGAAATCCAGGCAGAGTGAGCCCAGGATTCCCAGGATGTGAGATTTCCTCTTGATTCCTGCAGCTGAAAACCTCAAATTCCCTCTGTTTGGTGCCGGCAGCATGGCCCATGGATAAATCCCATTACTCAGGGCGTGAGCCCTGCCTGTAAGGGGGGAATGGAGTTACTTCTGAAAATTCAGAAGGGAAACACTCAATGGAGAGAGCTGGGAACAGCAAACAGATCTGGTACTGGTACGTTCAGGCCTTATTTCACCATCTAAGGTAAAAAAAAAATATTTTGGCATTTTCTGCAGGATTTACAAGTGCAATGAAGTGTTTTACAGAAATGGGAGCAGACAAGCTGCTGAAGAGCTGAGCAGTGGTGGGTTTGAGCCACAGAAAGGAGGGGAAAGACAAGTGGGGCTGGAGAAAACTCTGCCCTGAAAAGGGGACTGAGGGCTGAGGGCCTTCACTGCTGAACCCCGTGAGATGCGGAAAATTACCTTTCAAAAAATTTCAAGATATTTTTCAGATAGCAGGGGCCTAAATATTGCAGCTTTGTAAACTTAAAAATTACCTCAAGAACTCAGAAGAAATCTAAATAAAAATATTTAACTGTGCATCTATTAATATGTGAAACCTAATAATTAGTGTTCCTATATAGCACACGTCTCTGTACACACTTACAAACTGAATTTAATATAAAGGAAAGTTCTCTTGTGATATCAAGAGTTCAGCTGATCAGGGAGAGTGGTTACCACATATTCAGGACTATCAGGAATAAACCATTACCAGGAGTGAAAGGAAAAAGGTGAAAAAGTAGCAATATTCTTCCCCCTTTGGGAGGAATAGGTCTGGTTTTACTATTTCTTTAACGAAAGATTAAATTTATCTAAATAATTTAAAAGAAGCTGCATGATCTGACTTACTTAGGAATAAACCTATCACAGCCAGAATTGGACAGGATTGGTATTTCCTTTTTTTAGCAACTATAACCCTACCAAATATTTTTTAAAAGGCCAATAAAAAGGTTATAATTGCAGCATGATAAAATGGGAGCAGAAATAAGGCTTTGTCAGGGTCTAATCATATCTGTGGAGACAGGCAGACCATGTTCCCTCTCTTTTTATGAGTAATTCCAGCACTTTAATTAGCCACGTACTTTACAGTCACACAAACCCTTATTTCATTTTGGTTTCTGTCAGGGAGATTTCTGGACTAACACTGGACTGATGATTTATTTCCCATCCTTTTAAACCACGGCATTAGCCACTTTGTCATTTAATAATCAAACAGCCTCATAAATTCCACTTTGCACCAGTGGCCACACTGGCAATAATGTGCATGCAGAGATTTTAAATTCTGTCTCCTTTGTAAATCCTGCTCCTGTTATTTGCTCCTGCCCAGCAGCAGGAGCCTTCTGGGATACTCAGAAATTACAGTGTGCTCAGAATTATTGTTAGTAAATGAATACAGGAGCATGAGTAAACACTGCACGGAGTGTGTAAATATTTCTTTTATCAGTAAATCGGGTGGGGAATATCAGAGTAGTGGAACCTCAAGATCCAGGCTTAGTTCAGCCTCTGGAATAGGCAATACTATCAAACTACATCAGAAGACAAATAAAGATTTGATTAAACACTGGTTAGAAAAGTGTTTTCCATTGTGAGTGGTTAAAATGAAAATAAAATTGCCCTTTCTAAAAGGGGGGAGAGACATTGGGAAGTTTTCTATGTCCGTGGGATGGATTGCTCACCCAAATTTCTCTGTTCCTTTCCAGCACCTATGGAAAATTCTCAGATTTGCACCTTCTTTCACCAATACTCCTCTGATTTATCTCTGTTGTGCATCCCTTCAGCGTGGCATAGGGAATCAGTTCTGTGTGTCACAGTTTGGGACTATGTTCTAGAGAAATATCCTCATTTGAAGTCTGATGTGACCCAAGGTAACCTCCTTGAGCAAGAGGTCCTGTGTGAAAATCTGGTGTTCAGCTGCCAGAGCTTTCTGAATTCCTGCCTCTAGATTGCAAAGGCTGGCAGCAGAATGTGACAAAGGAGGGGTCTGTTCTATCTGTGAACTGAAGGTGCTGGGAAGGACTCTCAGACACTCGCAGCACTTCTGCACACACTGCTGTGTGTGCACCCATTCCATCCATCTGTCCCCATTTGTGTGGGGAAATATCCTCAGGGCTCCATGTTCCAACAAAACATTCCTCGTTTCTGTCAGTAAGACCCTTTGATTTTAATATTCCAGCATTTAATTGCCATTAGTGTGGAATTACAGAATTATGGACAAGCCTGAGCTGGAAGGGACCCAGAGGACCCAGACCCTGGCCCTGGCCCTGGCTCATCTTCACAGCTCAGCAGACAAAGCTCAACTGGCTCAGGGTCAGCCAACCCCCTCTTTTGTAGGGCCAGACCTTACTGGCTACACGTGTGGCCCATCAAGGGCCAGAGTGCTTCCAGTCCTCCTGTAATTAGTGCAGCTCCCCAGAGATGAGCACAAAGGTGTGGATCCCAGGGATCCCACGACCACCCGCGTGGATCCGCGCTGGCTCCGAGCTCACCCCGCCTTGTACCCACAGAACCCCACGGTCACTCTAAAGACATTTCCACCTGTGAGCCTCTGGCATGCCCATCAGTGAGCTGCCAGAAGCAATCCTGAGCCAGCTGTGCTTCCATGAGCTTTATATGAGGTTAAAACAGAAAATCCAGTGGCCTGATCGCTGGCTGCTGCCCGTACCTTTTGTTCTGGCGCAGAAGCTCTGAGCCCTTTCTCCAGGAAACAGCAGCTCTGGGAGAAGCACTGGGTTTGCAAGCAATTGTAACTTCCCCTCCAACCTGAACAACTGACAGCTTCTTCACGGGATTTCTGGAAAAATCGGGGGCTGCAGCTAAAAGGAGAGAAGGAAGAGACGTTCCTAAACGAACTTGCCAAATTCTTCTCTTCGAGTTCAGCCAGAGAATTCAATGATTGTTTTGGTTTTGAGATTTCTGCAGAAGTAAATCTAAATCTAACATTAAAAACGTATCTAAGTACCAAAGAATTCTAAAGTTGTCTACCTAGAAGCGTGTGCTCTGACAAACTTTCCTGAGGAAATCTGGAGGCTGGGAGAGCTGGTCTATCCATGATGGAAGACAAGATTCCTGAGCAGGACAAACTTCAAACTCCTGATTCAGCCACATATATTCATCTGCAGAGAGTGTTCTGTCACAAGCACAGTTCTACTCTAACTTTCTTTTCATAAACCTATTCTTTTACATGAAAATGTGTTTATTTTTCCAGCAGCTTATGTGAAAATTCACTCTTGGAGGAGGAGAAGACACAAGACATCAGAGTCTGTGTTTTACTGGTTTCACTGATATTTGGCTGTTGAGCAAACTTCACATTTTGAAGTCTAGAAGAGAATACATAAGCAAATTTCATTCATGTTCATCTCTAGTACAATTAATGAGATTCCTTGTTCCATGGTATTTGTTTATGTCCATATTTACCATATGCTCTTTGTTTATAGCTCAAACTCTTTCCCCTGCTTTCTGAAGTGCCTTAAAAAACCTGCAGAATAACTATTAATAACTCAGACTAAGTGAGAAACAGCACTCATGAAATTGGTGTACATGTGAAAATAAAAAAGACCACGCACGGATTAGATTCTTTCCCCAAACAAGCCATGAAATTAAACTAAAATAACACATTTCCATGTGGCTGAAAAGCAAAGAAATATCAGGTTTGAGCTGTCAGGTTTCATCTCCTCTTTTCTTAAATTCGATTTTTTTTCAACGAGTGTCCTTTTTACTGGTACCTGTGGATTTTAGTGACATTTACTCACCGATCACCCTCAGCTCAGCATTGGCATAAATGGTGTCATATTTATTTTCTGCCACGCACTGATAGAGGCCTGAGTCTGACAGATTCAGCATGGGGATGAGGAGAGTCCCATTTTCTATTTGAATTCTTTCCTGATGAGAGAAGAACAAGGAAAAAAATTGACAGAGCCAATGAGTGAACAAATAAAAGGTTTTTTAGTATCCCACTGATGCACTTGATCAGGATTCAGAAGCAGAAATGTTCTTTTCTTTGGAGCAATGAGGATGGATACATGAGAAATGGGATGTGCACCTCACTCTGTGGTGGTGGTTGTATTTCAAGCCCTCTGAGCTCTTCCAGCTTCTCAGGAAATCCAGGCACATGTTGCATCTTTGGGCAGGTTTGTGCAGGTTTTCCATGAGTTTCTCTGCACTGCTGAGCTGGGAATCTGTGCTTATCCTTCTCCATGGAGGTGGCACAGAAGGCTCCACACTGGGAGCCTGGATCATCTTCCACCTGGATCCTGGCAGAGAGCACCTCATCCCTGGCTGGTGAAACATCATTCCATCATCCCATCTGATCAGTCTGGTGGTGATAATCCCAGGTGATCACAAAAGCTCCACAGGAGACAGAGGTGCTCCAATAACAGGAACATTTTGAACATCATCACACCCTGAGTCATAGAAAAAAATGAGCCACTGGAAAAGCTCCACTGAAAGCCAGCACTTAAATTCCAATTGGAAAGCCCCAGGCAGCTGCTCAGAGCACAGGGAGAGAATTCTCCTCCAGGCCTGGATTTCTACACACATCAACTTTCTTCAGCAATTCTGCTGAAATAGAACAAGCTGCACAGTGTGTATATTTGGACCAAAGCATGGAATTTGGTGTATGAAAAGAAGTTTTACTTGCTCTGCTTTGGAAAACAGAAAAAAAAAAAGCCTGTTTCATGCTGCAATCATAACTTAAAGCTAAATATCTTGTGATTTTACAATTACTACCCTCTGGAGACAATAATAGCTGCACTGCAAAGTGGAGCACTGAGGAGGAGAAAAAAAAAAAAACATTCCCCAAACAGATGAGTTTGGAAGATGCCCACGGGGAATATAAATCCCGTCACCAAGTGCAAGCTTGAACAACAGATATCACTGGGAGGATGCTGCTGCTCGTTCAGCCTGGCTCTCCTGCCTCGGGAGCAGGAATGGCAGAGTTTGGAGTGCAGAGTTGGGGGATGCACTTCAGGGTCTGATGAACAGCCACAAGTGTCTCAAATGTGTTTGTGAAGTGCTAAACATGTCACACAATCCTAGAATGGGTTGGGTTGGAGGGATCTTAAAGCTCATCTCCTTCCACCCCTGCCATCAGCAAGGACACCTCCCACTGTCCCTGGCCCCAAGCCCCAGTGTCCAGCCTGGCCTTGGGCACTGCCAGGGATCCAGGGGCAGCCACAGCTGCTCTGGGCACCTGTGCCAGGGCCTCAGCACCCTCACAGGGAGGAATTCCTTCCCAATATCCCATCCAAACCCACTCTCTGGCAGTTTGAAGCCATTCCCTCTGTCCTGTCACTCCAGGCCCTGTAAATACTCTCTTAATTTTTCTTTCAGGCCCTGCAGGGCCACACTGAGCTCAGCCCAAAGCTTCTCCTCTCCAGGTGAACAGTGCCAGCTGTGCCAGCCTTTCCTGCCAGCAGAGCTGCTCCATCCTCTGCCCATCCTGGAGCCTCCTCTGGGCTCTGCAGCAGCTCCAGCTCCTGCCTGTGCTGGGACAGGGCTGGGGCAGCTCTGCAGGTGGGGTCTCACCTGGCAGGGGCAGAACCCCCCTTTGCTGCTGGGATAGCCCAGGGCTCGGGGGGTTCTGGGGTCAGCACACACATCCAGGGCATGTTTTCCAACACCCCAGCTTTTCCTTGGAGGTCTCCCAACCACGAACTGACCCAGCCCAAGCTTGTTTAGCTTGGAAATGTGATGAGAGCACAGCTTGGGGCTGCAAGGCTGGTGTGTGGCAAGCTAATTCACATTACATTACTTTGCCACCGATAATTTTTTCCGAGTCTCTCACTACAGATATCTTTTGCATACTTAGTTTTACCTCCAGGCTGTTTGCTATCCTCTCAATGCATTCTATTTTTACAAACACCCTTTGAATACAAAACCCCTCTCTGAAGCAGGGCTTGTATTTCATCCTTATCCCAAATTCCCCGCCGTTCTCTGCCAGCCCTTTGGAGCTGTGCAGACAAAGGGAGGAATAAAGCACACCGTGTACACGGGCAGGAGAGTGCTGGGATGACCAGCCAGGTGGTCAGGCAGAGAGGTTTGACAAAGAGGAGACAATCAGAATCAGCCCCAGGGTGAAAAGCATCTGGATGTTATTCTTCCTGGGAGAATTCCGACACGCAGGGTGCTGCGACGAGCTGAATATTTTATTACATCTCCCTTGTACTTTCCCCTCCAAAGTGTCCATTCTGTCCATTGAGCAATAACATCCAGCACTTTGTTGCCTGAAGAATTGCATTTACAGCACACTGTAAGTAATGTGAAAATGCTGGTTGGAAATGTGTCTGTCGAGCGTTTCATTCCTCTTTATTGAAACGGTGCAATCGAAGAGTGACAGACTCTAAATATTGCTGCCTTCAAAGAGAGAGAAACAAGATAATCTTGCTCAGAAAAAGGTGACAGTGACTACAATGAGCAGGTTCAGAAAAATTGCAGTCCAGGTAAATTCTGGCTATTTTCCCCAGATGCAGGTTGGGTCTGTTTAGGACTGATCCAGCAGAAAATTATATGGGAGATTGGACCCCACTCCAACTACTTTAAAGAAGTACAACTAAATCAAATAAATGCTGCTTCTGCAGCCCAGCAGGTGCTAATTTAGCCCATATGTTTTGGAAATTCTCCTATATGTGCTCTTGCTAGGCAGGAATTAATCACAGTTTTATTTTTTTACCATCCTAGAAAAAAATGCCTCACGGATGAGCCATTGGGTGCCCCAGAGATGCTGGATGGATGCTCCAAAAAAAAAGGAAATAAAAGGAAAACTTGGTCTCAGCAGGATGCAAAGATCTTCTTATCACAGAAGTCCTTCTCCATGAGGGTGGCACCAGCTGAGGGCTGGAGGATGGATGTGCCAGGGCTTGGCCAGCAGAGGAATGCAGGTTGTGCTGGAAGCTGGGCTCTCCTTGGCCTAGTGATGAAGGATCTGATCGTGGTTCTCAAATGTTTGAACTCCAAACTTCCCCTCTCCCCCTGCATTCCTACCTCCCTTTCCACCTGGTCCTTTTAAGTGACATTTTGCACTTACCCAGCTCTTCCTTTTTGCCTTTACATGGCTTTCTTTGGATTATCCTACAAAGCACAGAAAATATTACCCTCAAAATTAGCTGATTTTCAGATTAATTAGGGAAAGGATTAACTCAGCAGGAGAGCAGCCACTCTGCACGAGACCAAAGGTCCACCCAGCTACTGATTTGGAACAGAAACAGCAGAAAAGTGCAATTCAACGCTGAGCATTTTGCAATTTCAGCTCTGGAATCCTCTTCCAGTTCTTTGGCATCCTACCAGTTCCACAAACTGCAGATTATGTCTACAAATGTATTTAGTGTTTCTTTCACCAATTATAATTCTTATTTTTAAGCTCTTCCATACCTACAGCCATATCTTGTAGCAATTAGATAATTCCCATGAAGAAATTGGTGGTTTTCTCTCTCTCTAAACTGCAATTTCATACATTTCCAATAAAGATGAAGTCCAAGAATTGAGGCTCTGTGTTGCAAAGAGTTTGTGCCATTATATTTATTTTGATATATTAATCTTTACCTATTTTTTTGAAAATTAATATAGTGCGAAATTAATATAATGACTAAATAATGAAAAAAAAAAAACAAACAGCAAAAAGATGAGGAAGAAATCAAAGGAGACAGGAATCTTACCTCTGAAATGAGGGGCTGGCCATTTTTTAACCAGCTGTAGGAAGGGCTTGGTTTTCCTCTTGCCTTACATTCCCAAAATAAACTGTCATAGAGAGACACAAAGGCATTTTGGATTTTTTTATCCCATTCAGGGGGTGCTGAAAAGAATATGCAAAGCATTTTAAGCAGGAGAAAAGTGATTTCGCTTCAGGTATGCTGCCATTAATTAATGAATTTAGCAGAGCTAATTAATATCTGTTCAACACATTTTTATTATACTGCAAGTGAATTCTGTACAACAATTCCCTGGCATGAAACTTTGGGGCAAGCTTGGGAAAATGTTAGAAATCAAGTGGTTCATGGGTAGGCAGTTTGGTTTAAGATTTTACCCATTTTTGTGGCCAAAATGTGCAGAAATGGTGATTTTTAGATGCCTGAAATCCAGGAAAGCACCAAGACACCTAATTTCTGCAAAGTCTTCTTCTGAAGGAATTCACTGAGGTGTAAAAGCAGAATTTGCAGGAATCACCCAGGAGCTCTGTGAACAAGGGACCCTCAAGGATTGAGCTGAGCAGGAATTCCCTTGGGGAATGCTGACACTGAGAGCAGTTGTCAGGATGGAGGTGGAGAGAATAAATAACACCTCATTCCTGGGCAGAGACAGCTCCCACTGTCCCAGGCTGCTCCAACCCCAATGTCCAACCTTCCAGGGATCCAGGGGCAGCCCCAGCTGCTCTGGGAACTCCATCCCAGAGCCTCCCCACCTTCATGAGGAATGATTTCTCCCAAAATCCCACCCATCCCTGCCCCCTGGCACTGGGGAGCCACTCCCTGTGTCCTGTCCCTCCACCTCTTATCCAAAGTCCCTCTCCAGCTCTCCTGGAGCCCCTTCAGGTGCTCAAAGATCCTCTAAGGTTCACCCTGCTTTAAAGCACTTCTAACTGCAGGCAATTTTGAGTGCTCACAGAGCCTGCAGCATGGGCTGGAGGGATCACACACAAAGCTGTGCCCAGGAAAGAATCCCTATTTTTTGGAGACAGAGGAAAAGCCCCAGAGAACAGAAAAGGAGCAAGAGGAAATCAATTACAGAGATAATTCACCAGCACACTCCTAATATGACAAAAAAACCTCATGCCAAGGCTTCATGAGTGCTGTTTATACACTGCACTGTGAACAGCTATTAATTAATGTACAAAGCACAGTTAATAAGCACATTGTTTTAGATTGAATTAACTGATCATAATTTTATAATTGCCTGTGCTGTTATCAATCACGGCCAGGTAATCTACTGAACTTAATTTTAATGGAACTGCTTGATTGACGTGGTGAAAAAAATTAGTGAGCAATGAGAGCAAAAACTACCCCCTGAAAGCAAGGAAACAATGAAATATTTAAACCAGCAGCAGACTGTTCTATTCCTGGCATATATCTTGATATTAGCCATGGCTGCAGGAGCCTGGTAGCTTATCAGCAAAGCCTGCATCTCTTCATTAGAAGAGATTTACTTAAAAAAAAAGGAAAATACTTGCCAGAGTCTTCTCAACAGATGTTAACTGGAGGCTCAGTCTCACTTGCTGTGATTTTTTTTCCCTTGCTGTTATGTTTCTTTTTTTTTTTTTTTTGATTTCTCCTTTGAAAGATTTATAAGGTAAAGAAAAGATCTCTCCTCTTATTCCTGTCAAAATCTGTTGCTTTCCCTGGGTGTTAACAATTCCACTAAAGAGCCATAATTCACCCTGGCTATGAGGGGTGACGGGGACTGCAGGGAATCAATGCACACAGGAAGGGACAAGCAAAGGGAGAAGATTCCAGATTATTCCCCACTTTCAGCCAAGCTGGAAGGAGAGGGAGGAATGGGATGAGTTCCCTCTGTTTATGGGACAGCAGAGGGGGTGAAATCAGACCAAGGGCTCCCAAATCCTTCCCTGCTCTGCTGCTGGACACTGCTCCCTCCCTGCTTTAATCTTTCATGTACATGAATCCATGTTCAGGGATTCCTCCCTGCCCTTTCATTAACATTCCCAACTTCCCACATGCCCAATCCCAGCTTTGATGTAAAATACCTTTATTTGCTGAGGCTGGAACTCAGTGAAGGTCACTGAGAGCCCCTGATCAGTTTTGAATCAGCTTAACCTGACCTGCACTTTCTACCTCCAGGAAGGGGCTGAGACTTCATCAGCACAACACAACTGAACAGCATCCTGCTCTTCATTAAAAATCAAAATGCAGTTCATCTGCTCACCATAGACAAATAATTGACCTCTTGCAGTGTTTGTTCCTCGAGTGTTTCCTGCGATGCACTCGTAGGAACCTTCATCTTCCTGCTCAACGCTGGGGATTTCAAGAACTCCTCTGGTCCTGTTGGGTTGGATTTTCTTTGCCAAGGAGTTTCCATCAGACCTCTTCCAGCTAATACTGGGGACAGGACTAAAGAATTGTATTTATTGGAGAAAAAGAGACAGCATTGGTTACCACAGAGGAAAAAGAATGTAAAATCCTTTCTAGAGAGCAGCGATATTTTAAAAAATAAATAATTTCTAAGCATGACATACAGAGGTTCATATAAGACTGAGATTTTATTGCATGTCCAATTTATTTATGAGCACAGGTCCAAAGTGGTATGAAATCCTCAGTCAATTCTATGATTTTCCTTAGGGTAATTTGCATTTTCCCCTTAGTAACTCTTACTTGGGGCTCAAACCTGTTTTTAAACCCTGTGACACTGAAGCAGTGTCTTTGCAAGTCCAAATAAACACCACAGAAGTACTGAATTATTGACTGATTCTGCCAGCAAACAAATTCCCGTGGCACTAAAGGTATTTTTCTTACCGCAAAAGAAATTTTCATTTCCCAAAATAGGAAATATTGGCCAAGATTTCAAAAGATCTAAAAATACCAATAAATTTAAATATAAAAATGGGAGCCAAGGTAGGGAGCAAACAGAGAATTGAGCGAGGAAAGAACAAAACATCGAGGCTGGAAGGAGGTAGAGACAAAAAAGGAATAGTTCTTTCTTCATGTTTTTGAAGCTTTCTATCATTTTCATTTCTATTTGGATCAATGCATCCCATACAACACAAAACAGTGAAGTGTGAGGGCAGCTATAAATACATCTTGGATTTCTGGTAATATCACAAACCATAGGAGCCTCACTTTCATGATCTGTTATGCCACCAAAACATTTTGAAATATTAATAGTCATGGATTTCACAGTTGTTAGCTGTTTCTGCAAACTGAAGTTGCTTTTTCTAACAAATTCAGTTTTGAGCTTTTTACAGAGGCTTTGGCTAAATGCTGACTTCTTTTCCACTGGAAGCAACATCCATAGCAACTTAAAGCACAACTTTGATGGAAATTACAAGTCCTTGTTTCCAGTCTCCAAGGTCTCTGCCTGCAGTGCTGACTTACAAAGGATTTATTCCTTTTTAGCAGACACTGTAACTGCTCACACCTTCAATTATTTAAGTTCAAGCCCTTGTTCACTGAACAAAGAAATCAAGTCACAAATACAGAATGGATTAATTTCTTAATAATTCAGGAAGATTGGGCCTGATTTCTGCATTTTGAGTATGTCTGTGATGTTCACAGCCTCCCTCTAAGCGAGAAGAACCAGGATTTGGGAGAAATGAGAGTTCTCTGAACAATTTCCTACAAACAAGAGTGACTGGGACGTGTTAGATATTGTTGAACACTGAAAGGGCTGCGTAACAAAACTGAGATTTTATTCTACTTTTCTCCATTTTTGTGCAAGATGTAAAAAAATCCAGACCTTTCTGGACAACAGCCACTGTCACCACCTCCTGTATTAACTGTCCTTTCCAACCAGACCAAAAGCTGTTTCAGCTGTTGTTTAATGGAATTGATAAGGGTTTGTTTTTCCTGAGTGAATTGTTAAAAGGTGCTGTCTCCTCCAGAAACCTTGGCACAGAATCACAGGATCATTCAGGCTGGAAAAGACCTCCAGGATCATCCAGTCCAGCCTTGCACCTGCTCACCAAACCACACCAGGAGGTGCCACATCTACTCGTGACTCCATCACTTCCCTGGGCAGCCCTTCCCAATGTTTCTCCTCTTTTTCAGTGAACCAATTTTTCTTAAAATCCAATCCAAACCACTCCTGGTGCAGCCTGAGGTGCTGTCATGTCAGAAGAGCCCACCCCCACCTGGCCCAAGCTCCCTTCAGGTGTTTGGAGAGAGCAACGAGGCTTCCCTGGAGGCTCCTTTCCCTCAGACTAACCCTGCACGCCAGCATTGCTGCAGGATTCCTCTACAGCAAGTGAGTTTCAGTTACTTATTCAGATATTTATTCAGTTATTTATTCAGTTATTATCAAGCAAGGTACTTTTAGCTGTTTAAAAGGAGCACAGCTCCAGTGCAGACCCAGTCTGGCTCACGAGTGCCGTGCTCCAGGCAGGAAAACAGCCAGGGGAGCTCCCCAGCCTGGAGTGGGATTAATCCACAGGAAGGAGAGCACTGCTGGCTCTCCAAATCCTCCTGCATATTCAACACTGGCTGAGCAGCAGCAGCCTGCAGAATGCCAGGAGCGTTTAACTACTTGCTTTAAAGGCATCTCTTCTGGATTTAATTTTATTTTTTTTTTTTTATAACAAAGAGATTAAAGTGAACCAACGGCCATATGGGAGAAGAAAACAATAATTAGATGCATTCTGCCACCTGAAAGAGCTTCATCTCCATATTTGCTGTTCTCTCAGCCACTTGTTTTCTCTCAGCACTGGCTGTCTGTCAACGAGGGAATTCTGTGCTGACACCAAGGCCAGAGGCAGCGCTGCTGGGAAAAGGCCCCTTCTGTCAGCTTGGCCAAGGTTTGAGCAGAAGGGCTCCCCTCTTCTCCTTCTCCACACCACAGACTTACAATCACATCCTTGGGGTGTTTCCAGGCAAGCTGGGCTCATTTTTGGGTGTTTGAAACTCCCTCCTGATGTAAGCTGAGCAGGAGGACAGAGAAACCTTGGAGTTCATCGCTGTGTTTAAAGACAATAAATAATTAACAGCACTTTGTTCTGCTGCCAGGGAGCCTGGATTTTACCAGGAGAAGGAATTCCTGTGTCAGGACAGCAGCTCCACCTGAGCTACAGGTAAGGGAGCAGAATTTGGGAGGATCCATAACTCAGCCAGTTCCATGGATGGACCTTCCTAGAGAATATCTGCATTTCTTCATTGATACCTCATGGCTACAGAATTCCCAGCATCCTCAGTCACAATATTTTGCAGAAAGCAGGGTTTTTTTGGCTGGTTTCACTTTTTTTTCTGCTGCTAGATTCCATCTTTGTAACCAAATCTCTTAATAGCAGCTCTTACTCAGGCAATGTGAAACCTTTCAAGGTTAAAAAAAAAATCAGCTTGATTAAATTGGGTTTTGGAACAAATCATCTATTTAGAAACTGATGCTTTAAGGAGTGAAACTTCCCTTTAGATGTAGATAATTGTGTACAAAACCTAGTCCAAGAAATACAGCCTTGTGAGTTTTTGTGGGATTATTTTGCATGTTCATATTCCTTGGAAGGTCAGGAGCTGCCATTGCTGCACACACCAGAAGGTTTGGGGTGGCCCTGCCCCTCACGGGTCTTTCTGTCATTCAGTCCCTTCCCATAACCAGATTAAAAACAATAACTGCTTGGGCCTAAAAAGTTTTGGAACACATAAAGAAACAATGAGTGCACTTCCCAAATTTATTACACTTCATGGACAAAGTCTGGCTTTCTCCTGAGTAAATAAGAAAACAGTGCATAAATATGAGAGTGTCTTAGTACATAAATCTGCAGTTTATTTGAAACCTTCAGAGCATCCAGGAGCACTAATTTAATTTATATTCCACCATACAGGCAGCAGAACCACAAAACCATAAGTTACTAACTGGGAAAGAAAAGGAGATGGAAAATATTTTGTGGTTGGTGACAAGTTCTTGTCACAGCGAACACGAAATTAATTTGTCTGCAGGATTAGAACCCACACCATGAGGGAGGCTTCACCTCTTTCAGCAAAGATGATGCATTGGGACCATGCCTCATCTTTTGTCCTGTGCATCTGGGGGCCCTTCTGAGGGAAATTCAATCTGCATTTGGGATAATGAAGCCCGTGGTTCGTTAGACAAATGAGCCCGAGCTGAGCTTTGAAAGCCGCATCACTGCTGACACCAGGAAGAATTAGGATCCGAGGAGCACCATAATTAAAGCGTTTAATTTTGGATCCTCCTGATGGATTACCTGAAAACAGCAGTTTTCTGCAAGGTGTTGAGTCTCACTCTCCTGGAGGCACAGCCTGAGCTGTGGGAGAGGGGATCTGCTCATCCCTGAGAGGACAAATGCTCAGGCCTTGCTTTGATCGGGGATGGAGGCTGGAAAATCCACTCGTGGTGCCAAAAGTCATCCCCATAGCTGGGATTTCAGAATCAGCCCCTTTAAAGCCTCCTGCATAAACAACTTGAGAATGTACCAGAGGTGAAGCCTGGGATTTTTATGTAAATTTAGTAAAAATGGTTATTTGGAACCCCCTTGGAGCTGTGTGATTATCTACTTATTCCAAGAGCTGCTAGAAAAAACCCTTCTGTGAATACATTTAGAGGAATAGGTGGGATCTTCCCATGAAAAATGAATATTCTGGGGTGAAAGACATCTTGTTTTGTATTATTCACATATGCTTTTTACAACCTCAGCTGGCAACAGCCCATCTGCAGGGATTGTGAACTGATTATTTCCCTTTCTTTGAGAAGGGAATGAATAAAAATATAAACCACAGACAGAGCTTAATAAATATGTGCACCAGACATGGAAACTACTTTGCTTATTTTCATTCTAGGGACTATTCTTATTTGTGCAACAGAAAAAAAAAAATAAAGTTATTTTGAGAGAAATCTACAGAAAGCAGCACAGTGTAACTCAACAGAACATAATTCTTTCCATGGTGCTCAATCCCCTGAAAGACAGGGAACAATAATTTGGATATATGGCATGATTAATAGAGCTTGATCCAAACCAGGACTTTTAATCCTGGCATAATATTAAACACTGTCATCGTAATGAATATTGGTGCAGAACACAAAGTCTCATCTCTTCTATTAAACTGCCAGAGGCTGCAGGATTTGAAATAGTGGAGCCACTATTTCATATTTCAGTTTTCCCTCTTTCAAAGGATTAAGTGTAAGGTGCAGTTTTTTGCCTGTTTAGATTCATCAGAGAGCTGCACTTTATCTTACACTTCCATCACAGCGAGCACTAATTTGCTTTTCAAAATCTTCTATTTGTGGTGTCTGCTCTATAAAATAAGATTCAAAGTCAAGGAGTGGCCCAAGATCCTCTGTCCATTTGGGATCCATCCCTCCAAACCCTCTTTGCAGGGAGAAATTCTTATTTAACCCCTTATTTTCCTCACAACAAGAAGAATTTCTGGGGCTGGTAGAGGATTTGTAAATATCATTAGTGATATTTTAATGCGAAGTACAAGAAGAGCTTTGCAACAGATCTGTGTGGAATGTACCTACCCCAGGGTGCCCCACAGGAGCACATTTTGGGTGATTTGAGCTCACTCATTCAAAAAAAAAAAAAAAAGGATCTTTAATCATTTTAAACCAAGTTTTAAACTCAGCCATGACTCTGGCCTCTTGCAGCTGTGTCTGAACCGCGGAAGCGCCTTTTGAGCGAGGCCCAATTGCTGTGATTTGCTGTTCCACACAGAAAAGAGATGCTATTTCTCTAAATACCACAAAACTACTTTCATTTAAGACTTTTGCAGACCAAAACCCCAGCAGGTTGCCTATGATCTGCCTTCAGCGTGAAAGATTTCTGTTATTCACAGTGCCCAGGCGGCAGCAGCCGCAGCATTGTCGGAGCCAGCGGCCTAACAGTGTGAATATAGAAAATTATGGATAATGGGAAAGCAGTTCTGAAATCTGAGCGAGATAATAACCACCGGTGCTTGTGGCAGATCAGAGGTACAGCTCAACAAACGCTGGGCTGAATTGATTTTAACATAAACAGACAATAGCAGGGGCCAGGGTTTTGGTGGAATTTGGGAATCTGAAGGTGCAGGCGGCCACGCTGCTGCATTTAGATGGTTCTGCCTGCAATTGTAAACAGTTGGAGGCAGGAAACTTCCAGCTTTTCACAATGCCACTAATCACCTGCATACCTCTAGAAATCTGCCCTTATCTAATAAGTTAAGAGTGTTTCACCTGCAATCTGTTTGGCTCGCTTTATTCACATCTAAGCGCCAGCTCTGAAATAAAGCTTTTGCACTGGTGGACATGATGGTGAAAAGGTGGTTCAAGGCTCTGTTTAGGGAGGGAAAAAACCACAGACTGAAACCAGTGCAGTTCTGTACGAGACATTGAACTTCTAAAAATAAAATTTGGGAGGGGAAATTCTGACAAATACTCCGGTATCACCACCCAAGCAGCACCTCCAACATGAGGTGCATAGCAGCACCAGAGATCAGATACCAGAGAGGGTGTGGAAAATGGATTTTGGCCAGTGGATCCCTGGGATTCAGGCAGGATAACTCCAGGGAAGTCTGGCAGCACTGCTTTCAGCTGTAGTCCTGCACACGAAGAAGAAAATCTCCATTAAAGCTGCATTAACCCTCTCAGGCATTCCTAAGCACTGCATAGAAGGGTCTCCCTGAGGGATCTAATTATCCATATGTCCTTTCAGTCTCCTTTTTTCTCCTTAAAATGTTCTTAAAATGGCAAAATCTGTTCATCACATTAACATGACCCATCTTTACCCCTTCACTAAGATGTCAGTGCTTTGTACATCTCATTTCCTGGCTTTTTCTCTATCATTGTTCAATGCTTTCCATGCAACAGATGGAAATAAGAAATGACAGCTCGAAATGTAAAGCCTGCATGGACTAACACACAATCAAGGAGGTATTTAAAGAGAAGTAGCTTGACAGTATTTGGGAAAGAAAATCAGCTTTACCAAGAGTGCTAAAATCTGGTAGTGCTTTTGGGCCAAAAAAGTGCATATACCTTTAATAAAAATTAGCTCTAGTTTTAGTTTGTATAGAAATCTCATCTGAAAGGCAAGGCCATTTCAATCTTATTAACTTTTTATTTGCTTTATTTTTCTACTTGCCAGCATAGGTTCCAGAGGAACATTTGATTAATTTGTGCTGTCTGCAAGTCAGGCTTTTAACCTCTGGGAAAGCTCTAAACACTTTAAAAGCTTACAGCCTTAAAATGGATTGTCAAAGTGAACTTAAACTAAATAGAGGTCAACAATCTAAGGGTTATTTGGGCTTTTCCAGGGAAAACGATGCTCATTGGAAAGGCTGGGGTTTGTGGGCTGGTTACAGTGATTCAGTTCCCCAGCTGCTCCCTGAATGCAGAGCAGCTGCCTGGGAATAGGCTGCAGCTGGGAACAGGCCCAGCAGTGCAAGAAAACATGGAAAAATGCAGGAAAATGGATTTTTGGAAGGAAGGGCTGCTGCTGGGTATTCCCAGGGCTCCTCAGCATTGCTTTGGAGACAGGAGGGTCAAGAGATCCATCCCACAGACTCTTCAAACATAACCTGATTCCCCACATTTGATTTTTAGCTATGAGAGAGTCCAGAGGAGGCTCCAGGATGGGCAGAGGATGGAGCAGCTGGGATTGTTCACCTGGAGAGGAGAAGCTTTGGCCTGAGCTCAGTGTGGCCTTGCAGGGCTTAAAGGAGCTGCAGGAAACATGGAGAGAGACAATGGACAAGGGATGGAGGGACAGGACACAGGGAATGGCTTCCCACTGATAGAGAGTGGGTTTGGATGGGATATTGGGAAGAAGTCGTTCCCTGTGAGGGTGCTGAGGCCCTGGCACAGGGTTCCCAGAGCAGCTGGGGCTGCCCCTGGATCCCTGGCAGTGCCCAAGGCCAGGTTGGACACTGGGGCTTGGAGCAGCCTGGGACAGTGGAAGGTGTCCTTGCTGAGGGCAGGAGGTTGAAACTTGATGAACTGGATGAGCTTTAAGGTCCCTTCCAACCCAAAGCAGCCTGTGATTCTATGATGTCATACAAGCAAAAAAAACCCATTCCTGTTGTGATATCTATCAGGTGTGAGTGTGCAGTTACACTGAGCACTGTCACCTGGAGTCAGCTCTCATCCCAGAGGCAAAACTACTGTCAAGAAAGAAAAACTTTGTTCCAGTTTTCCCTCCTCTTCCCACATTCCCTCCCCCTGCTTCGAGCTGCACCCCAGTGAGGTTCAGTTACAGCACAGTGTTCCCCCTCATTTCCTTGGGAACACATGGCACAGAAACAACCAAAGCAAGGTCACAAAACCATGAGATTCACAAACCCTGTTCTGCCCCGAATAATTCTAACGTGGAAGGAGCAGTGTTAAACCCCACAAGTAATAAAAACAAAGCTCTTACTTTCCCAGGGCGAAGCATTCCAGTCTGACCGAGGAGCCCTTGGCTGCGTAGGTTGTTTCTGGAAAACGCACCTCGATCTTTGGCTCGTACTCCCCCATCACACCTGTGGAACATCAAAACAGCTCACTCCAGCTGAGCCCCAGACCTTCTCGTGCAGCAGAACTTCAGGGTAAAGGGAAGGGTGGCATGAATCACTTCAGAGCCTTCTGTTCTACCCGTGGCACATGACGGAGCAGGTTTAACCTCCTGGGTGGAGTTCAACCCTGTGCGGAAAATTCTGTGAAATCTCCCCATCCCCTGCATTTAGGAGTTGAAGAGCGTGACTTTATGCAAGTTTTATCATTCTGTAGACTTGTCGCCTTTGTAACTAATTCTTTTCTCTCTATGTCTTAAACTCTAAATTGTGAATTTTCCTGTATCTAGCTTCATATGTCTCTATTTTGACTCTAAATTCACATTCTTGCTTCTAGCACCTGAGCTTGGAAGCTTCTCCCAGGTTTTAGCTCCAACTCTGTGTTTCATCCTAAGTTTTGGCCCTCAGGCCCAGTATTTTGAGAGCTCTCTATTTTTTGGATTCCAGTAGTTTTACATTACAAGTCTGCTGTGCATCAAGGTTTTTGAGATAATTTTGGGTTCACACCTCTTACCAAGCAACACTTTTGCCACTAGTCATTCTCAGGACACTGCGTTGAGCCCATGTTCAAGAAAATTAGAAAATCCCACATTCAGACTACTTGCAAAACTCCTAAAATTTCTTCAATGCATCCAAATGTGAGTTGCAGACTTGAGGAAGGCCGATGTAATTAGATGGAATTATCATATTTGAAAATCTGTCTGAACATTTGATAAATGACAGATAATCCAGTATTAATTTAGGGCATTTAATTTTGCAGCAGGTTTGGGATGGATTTAAGAAACTAAACTTTCAGCTGAACTTCTTAAATATCTTTTATGTGTCTCATAGTGAAACTTGTTCCAACTGTAGGGATGAACATAAATCAGGTATTTTCCTGCAGTGTCTTTGCCCAGATCCCACACAGAAAATGAACCAATTCTGGTTTTATATTTAACATATATATTAACATATATTTTATATTATGGATAATATTGCATGTGCAACTTCCCCTGTTGCCTCAGAGGCTGCCAGCGTTGGAGCCAATCCAGAGGCCACCAGAGTGGATGGGAGAAGACAGAGACTGATAGAAGGAGTCTGAAAAAAGGAATGGCATGATGAAAAGGAAAAAAAAAAAGAATCAGAAAAGATCTTAAGCATTTGCAATCAGAGCTTGTGCCAAATTATTAACTTTGGAGCTTAGGAAGTGCAGCTTTGCTTTGTGTGATGTGCTGATGTTACTGAACAGCAGTGAAAGCATTATTCCATAACGCACAGCCGAGTTTTGTTTATCCTCCAAATCCAACTCTGCACAAATTTTGTCACTGATTGTCACCACTGCTTTGCAAACAGTACGAGTATATTGAAGGTTCGGTGGGCAAACCCACAAAACAAACTGCGTGGAGATTTCCAGGTCTGTATTTCTCTCCATGAACATTTAATTACAAATGTTGCCAGGAAGGTGTTTGTACACGTGCAGGGAGTGTCTCACGTCAGCAAATTGATTGGAAGCAGCTCTCTGGATTTGAGATTTGAGCTATACTTAGATGACAAGTTTAGAAAGATTTGTCAGATTTAAACCTCAACACGGGCATGAGGTGGGAAATATTAACGTGCCACCTGACTTTCTCTTGTTGTTCAGTGACACTGAGAACTTTGTGTGTTCATCTCCTCACCCCTGTTCCTGACAGCTCAAACATCACTGATGCTTTAGGATCTCAGCTTTTATTTTTTTTTAATATATTTATATATTTATAATCCTGCAGCTCTTTAGTGTATAACTCTAAACTCCACACGCAGTGCTGGCTGCTGCTTCCCCATTTTGGTCAGACACAACAATTCCTCTCCAAGCCTGGCAGTCAAGGACCCCTCACTGCCTCAGGCCCTGAGAGATGGGAATAAAAGTGAGTTGGGGCAGCAAACTTGGGGTAAATGACTTCATTACCTGAAGCTGTAATTGGGAGATTAACCTCCAACATGCAAAAGGACCAAAATTATCAAAGTGTGAAAACCCATGACCTGGGGTCCATTTTGGGTGTAGCCCCTGGGGGGCTTCTAAATGTACCTGAATGCCCTAAATGTACCTGAAGGCCCTTCAGTAAATAATAATAAACAATAAACAATAAATAGTAAATAATAAATAAATGCTTTTTATTCCCTTAATTCTGTCTGCCCTCTGGTTTTCAGGTCACCCCAAAACGCACCGCGCACCGTGGGGCCGTGTCCTGCTGCACAACCTTCCCTGGGGGAGTTTTCCCTCGGTGGGAGTGAACTCCCTACAGCTGGAGCAGGAGCAGAGGGGATGTTTTGGGGCAGCCAAGCCCCGCTGTGCACTCACCATCGCCCCGGAGGGTGAGGGCAGTGGGGGGCCCCCACACCTGGCGCTGGGCCTCGGCGCTGCTCACGGCGCACCTGTAATGGCCGACGTCCCACGGCTCCACCTTGGCCAGGTACAGGTTCCCCGTGGCCTGCGAAACGAAGCGCCGGCCGTCCTCCTGGAGATCCAGGGTGCTATTGTTGAAGATCCACCCGTAGGACAAGCCTGGAAAACACCAGACACGCGTCAGGCGTCCCTTCCAGCATCCCTTCCCTTCCTCTCCCCGGAGGCAGCTGCCGGGAAATCCGCTGGGGAGGCACAAATCAGCACGGGCCAGGTAAGCATTGCTCAGGTTTTCAACTCATTTCAAGCCGCTTCAGGAGGTCACAGCAGTTTCTGTCCCCTGCTACTTCTCACTTTCCTGCTTAGCCTGCTCCTAAGCAGGAATGGCAGTGCTGCAGTGGCGTGGGAAAGCTGCTTTAGGAAATAATTTCTGTTTATGGCACTTTCCCTCTGAAAATCCAGAGGGCAAATTGCTGCTCGGCGCTACAGCTCCTTTCTTCGCTCTCAATATGGGAAAATTAAACTGGTTACATGGAGCTTGATCACTGGATTTTCATGGAGGAATGAGCTCAGCTGCTCAAAAGTATTTTGGAGACAACTTTAAATTTGATCCTATTGCACTTTTGTTAATGAACATCCCCTTATCTTCCGTACTTCTTACCCCACTCCTCACTTCCTGCCCCTTTCCTGCCCCCTTTTCCCACATGGTGCTCCACAACGCAAATCTTCATAATGTAGATCTATAAGACCAGCTCAAAACTGATTTATTTGACCAGCCCACCCTGGAAATGCAGGTATCCTTGTGAGTTCACCACGCCCTATTCTTGGGAAAGAATTTTGGGCCAAGTCTCGGGCACTGAGGAGCAGGTTCAGAGCTGATCCACCAGTGTGGGGTCACCCAGGGTGTCCTCTCTGCAGCTGCTCCCCACCCAACAGCAGGAGCAGGACTCAAACCCCATCTTTTACAAGCCACAGTAAATCACAACTTTCCAAATCTACCAGTTTAGCTCCTCTTAATTAAATGCATAATTCATAAGCTAACAGTGTTCTGCCAACAGCTTCATTTTTACACATTTCCCCCATCAACAACCCCATTCCAAAAAGATTATTTACGTTGCCTTCCCCCCCTCAGCTCCGGCTTGGGAGCAGTATGGTAATAAGTCTGCAAACTCCAGTAGTTTTGTGGAGTTTTATGTTATCAGCTTCCAGCATTTTAGGACTCTCATTAGAAATGATGCATCTCCAGGGAGCAATCAATGACACTTTCTACACTTGGCTAAATCCTGCAACAGGCTCCGTTTTACTGCAGATAATGC
Source organism: Phainopepla nitens (assembly GCA_013400175.1). Lineage (NCBI taxonomy): Eukaryota > Metazoa > Chordata > Aves > Passeriformes > Bombycillidae > Phainopepla > Phainopepla nitens. The sequence continues at coordinate 162,962 of VXBQ01012680.1, forward strand.
GAAACTTTCCCGTGCTCTGCAGTAAACCCGGGAGATGCAGCAATTAATTCTCAGGGCTACACAAGGTGTGTGCAGGTCCATGTGCTCACCCACAAGATTAAAGCCCCACGTTGGCACATTTACCTGCCCGTGGATTTTGAGGTGCCTTAAAGCCTTTATTTACTGCAGAAAATCTGGGGGTGGAGGGGTTTTCCTACAGGAAGGATCAGAAATAAGGCATGCAGCCGTGACGTGATCTGTCTTGCAGAGATGCACAGGCTGTTTCCCTGTCTCAGGCACACATTTTGCTGACTGCAGGCTGTCTGGGCAAGCAGACTGAAGTGTGCAAAATTCTGATTTCAGCTCATTTTTTGAAGGTCTCTAAGCTGCAAGATGAGGACTGTACAGAAAACGCTGAAGATTTGCAAGGTGAATACTTTAATCTGTGTTCAATTGAAGGCTGTCCACATTTCTGTGGGAGAAATGCCCTGGATCTGCTCTCTCCCCAGATTTCCCAAAACACTGAGGGCTAGTACCCCCATGGGCTTTTCCTGCCAGCTGGAATTCTTGCCTTCCTCCATACTCTGACTTGCACTAAGGCACCTCTGGGCAATAAAACCACTCCGAGTGTCTGAACCTGACATTTGGATGCCCAGATTTCCATGCCAGGATGGTGTATCCAAGAGAATCTGGAAATAATTTTAAGAATGAGTAATAGGGAAAAGCATTTTGGAGTTTCTCTGCCAAAGTTCTGGTGGTGACAATTACAGAGCTGAAAAAAGCCCTGACCTCCTCTAAGGGCATCCCTGTACCTGCCAAGACTCCAAAAGGATTCCCAGGAAGGATCTTTAAAACATTTTATGGCATGGAACCAAAACCCAGGCTCCAGCTGTGGGAGCAGGTGATGCAGCTGAATTCTCTGTGCAAGATGGAATTAAATAAAACTCTGTGAAAGCCAACTTTGTGCTACACAGACATTCTTCAAGAGGTCAATCTGTGAATTAATTAATCACTAAAAGAGAACCAGACCTTTTGTGTCCTGATTTCTGTTCTCTGGGGGCTCCAGCTGACTTCATTTTCTGAGGTTTCTCCTCGTCTGCTCCCCACCATTGCTTCAGGGACTATTGATGAATTCTCCCATTAACTGGGAACAAGCACAGGCCACTCTTGGTCATATTTAAATCATTTTTTCCCCCAGAATGAGGAATATAAACACTCCCCCTCTCCTAACTGCAGGTTCATCATCACCCATCCGTAGGCCATCCTTGCCTAGAGCCCAATTCAGCTCCACTAAACTCTGCAGAAACCCTAATTTTAATTGACTTCAGTGGGAGCTGGATGAAATCTCAAGAGGAAGGAGCCAAACTTTGGAGATTGAACTTTTTTTCATGCTTTTAAGGCATAATACCAGCAACCTACTCCCTTACTCAGTATCTTTTCTTGGAAAGTTACTACAGCAACAGGTAATAGGGTAGAAAATCCAGAACTGTGTTATAAAATCTTCAATTTTTGGGTCTCTTGGAATAAATCAGATGAGCAGATCCACTGAATGAGCCAAAAAAAATAAGGAGAAAAAGCACTTTGCTCTCAATTTGATGGCAGAGCAGGAGTTATTTTATAGTGCTGCATTATTAGGGTGTGTTTGTTTGAGGTGTTTTCAATCCAAGGGAAGTGATTGTGGTGTCACGATCCCTTCTCACCCCACAGACCTCAAAAGCTGTTTAATGCACTTCACTTTCCAGGAGGGCAATTCCTGAGCTTGGCCAGGCTGGAGAGCAACTCCCACCTCTGTCAGCCCTGGGAGTTTTCCTTCAGGGCTGGGCTGGGAAAGAGGAGCAGCTGATGAAATCATTCCTGATGTACTGATCTGGGGAAGGGAAAATTCCAGTGCTTCCCTCAGCCCCAGCAAACCCAAATCGGTGCTGCTGGGGCTGCAGCAGAGCAGCTCCAGCCTGGGCTCTGGAGATGGGGGAAAGCTGGATTAAAGATTCATAGGAGCAGAGAAGAAGGGACTCTCAGCCCATGGCTGAGGCACTGAGTTCTACAAAGGGAGAGACACTTCAAACCCTCCCTTTCACATTATGCACTTTACCAAGTGCAGCGTTTAATAGAAAATGCAGAAATCAAAGGCGCTTTCTGAGTGCTGCTCATCTCACCCCATCCTCTGCGCACAACCAGTCTCACGTTTCACCTCCTTCCCCAGCCTTCTGCAGGCTGAGAATTAGGAATTTTTACCCCCTGAGCAGGTCCACAGGGATCCTGCAGCATTAGGAGTGGTTTGGGGTTTATTTAGCCTCCCTCCAGCAATGTCAGCACAGAGGAAAGCCCAGAGCCTCCGTCCCACTCGCAGCCCCGGCAGCTCCTCCACACAAATAAATGCAAATGCAGAGTGATCCTGCTGCTCCTAACAAGATTAGCAACTTCCTTAAAGCTCTGCAGGGAGCCAGCTCGCAGAATACAGGCTTTAGATCAGGCTTCACTTCTAAGGAAATAAATGAGCAACAGTCCACTCCATAGTCTCGTGTCAAGTATTACCATTTAGGCAGCAGCTTCTTAAGCACAGGCAGGTCAAGCTCATGTGCAGCTGCAGAAATTAAAGCTTCTTCCAGCTTCTCCCTCCATGCCTTTCCCTACCTCAGAGCTCTCTATAAACCACTTTTTTTTTTCTTTTTTTTTTTTTTCACTAGTAAAATAGTGCTGTAAGTTGATTACACAGGGGAAAAGGGCTGACCTAGAGAACTGAAAGCAGAGGAGGGATGAGGTTCAGGAAGGAGTCCAGCTCACCTGGTCCCCCCTGCCCTGCTGAGCCTCACTAACAAGCAGAGGGATGGCAGATCTGAACTGGGTAAGGTGTGGTAATGAGCCTCAGAAATTACAACAGGACACCAGTGCATAAATTAATGAGCAGGGGCAGGCCGAGGGAATAAAGGGTTTGGGGTGGGTCAAGTAACCTGGGACAGCCCTGCTCTTGCTTTAAAAACTAATTACAGCTGTGATTTTTCTTTTTTTTAATTTTTTTTTTTTTTGGTCTGTTAACTTGAATTTTTAACACTCTAATTGATCTAAGATATAAAGTTGGGTGGATTTTTTTTTTTCTTTCATGCTTGTGTTTTGTCAATCCTGAAAGTCCTAATATTAGTTCACAGCAATAGGGAATTGTCTTTTTGTTCTCTGACATGGTTTAAAGCTGATATGAAAGCTGCTGGAGCAGCCTTTTTGTACATTTGTTTGTTTGCTTGGTGAGGTTTGTTTGTTTGTTTTTGGTTTATAGCTGACTAATATATTTTTGTCCTCTATTTAAATGAATTGCTCCTTTCTCTTGTATAAAAATAGGTTAGCAGTGCTCTCAGTTAAGAAACCAGCACACAAAAAAACAGCAGCACATCTTTCCTTGTCAACTGTATTGGAAAATCAAGCTTAATTCCAATTGAGCTTTAAATATTTTAAATATTTTTGCCCATGGACCAACACTTTTGGTGTCTGATAAGCAGCTGAGTGTCCTGGTGAGCTCTGCAGAGTTTTCCTGTGAGCAGGAGGTTTAACTCCAGTGCTGTGGTGCAGGACCAGATAAACTTGGCAATGTGAGGGGTAGAAAGAGAAGTGAGACACTTCCCTGGAGACCGTGGGTGGTAGAAACACTTCTGCAGCTCTCCTTCCATCCTCTTGATGTGATATGGGAGGGATTGAATTAATGAACCCTCCTTGTTTTCCATTCGATTATTTCTATTCCCCTTCTTCTATTGTTATCCTGACTTTTAGAGGCTGGCAGGAGGTTTTACCCAGTGCTTCCTATTTCAAATTTCTGATATTAATAGCAGCTGCTTCAAACAACTGCTGTACAGAGGGTTCCTGTCTTCCTTCAAACCATCCCATCACAGGGAAGGCAACTCTTTCCCTGCTGGTAGGGCTTATCTTCCAAATTCCTTGACATCTCTCTAATTCCTGACACATTTAAAGTGCTGCACAGAACTCTTGTAATGGGAGCTGCAAGTACAGTTTGTAATCCTTCCTCCTGCAGGTATTGTGAGGTGGAGGCAAGGGTTTCAATTAAAGAAGACCTAAATGTACAATCCTTTGCAACAGAAACAACTTCCCCAGAATCTTGAAATAGTCTCTGACTTATCATGGCTCACACCATGGACTTCATCCCCATGGCATATAATTTGGGATCCTAAACAGAGTGTTTAGGGATGATAAAAGGACTCAGGCTCTGCTCTCTGGGGACTTGTTATTGCAGGGAATGGATTTTGCAGGCCTGGTGATCAGCAGCTCCCAGCGCAGGAGCACTCTGGGAAAGGCTTTGCTCGTGGATACCATTTTGTCAGTTCAATTAATCTGGGGGGAACTCACCTGGTAACTATTTATTTGTTCTGAATGTTTTCTTCTCCTCCTTCCTATTTGTCAAATCATAATTTTACCCTGCAGCAGGAGGGAAATAGATCGTTCACTGGCTCCAGGATGGATGTGTTGTCTTCCTGCCTGTTCCACTGATACATTTGAGGAACTCTTTGAAGCCTTTTGTGCCCTTAAGGACCAGGTTTCACCTCGTCTCCTTGCTTATATTCTCCTTTCACATAGCTGTAAACACCCAGAGAACTGACACTTCCTCTCTGTAGGACTGGAGGGGCTCTTATTGATTGATGGGTTTTTCTCCCTCTCTGAAATACTGCATCCTCTTTCTCCATCACTATTTACCTTCTTCTGGGAGTTTGGCTTCTAACTGTGTTTCTTTAAGAGGGATTGAGGATTGCTGGGAGCAGAACATGGAAAACTGCAGCTCCTGTGGATGTGTGGTCACTGTTGCCAAAAGCAGGATGTGAGTCATCCCAGAACTGCTCATTCTTTAAGTCCAGAACAAGACAATTTGGTAACTATGTCACTGATATTTCCCCTCTATCAGTAAATATTTGCTTTACTTGGGTAAAATTTTCACCTGGATTTACCCCACACAGAAAGGAAGATCTCCAGGGTCTTGTGGTGAGCACCCTCAAATAATTAACCAGAAAACTCCTTTTCATTTCCCATCTGAAGCACTGACAATTACTGTGAAACCCAATCTGGGCCCTCCTTTAATCAGGCAGTTCACCTCTCCAGAAGCCCCTTCCAATCTGAATTATTCTCTGATTATCAGGAAGGAATAAAATCAGGGATCCAAGAGCAGAAGCCAAACCCTCCCGACAAATCCAGTGTGTCTGATGCAGGATTCACACCAGGGCACTGCAGCAGCAAGCACTAAAGGGGAATCGAGCCATCCCATGCAGACCTGGAGTAGTTTGGGTGTGGGAGGAATTGCTGAGGGTTGCTTCTCTGCCATTCCACGAGGACAAGGCCCTGAGATAACCAGGAATGACAGCAGAGAGCCTTGGAGACCTTCATGCTGTGTCCCAAGGAATGACAGCTTCTACTCCCTCACAAAATACTAAAAAAGTGCCCTAAAAAAGCGTGAACCCAGCGTCTTTTGAAGAAACAAACCCCGAATTTGTCGTAAACCCGGGAAATTGATGCAAAAGCAAATTCCAGCGCTAATCCCACAGGGAATTGAGTTTCTCCTGAGGCAGGGCAGGGGCTGTCCCTCATCGTACCTCCGTGGTGGGGGGGAGTTCCACAGAGCAGGACCACTCCTTGTCCCTCTCTCACCGACACCGGGCTTCTCGGTCTCGGCTCGAAGTTTTCCAGGTCTTGAGGGAGAAGCAGAAAACAAGGCCTGGTTATTGTCCATCAGATTGATTCCTAACTGCATCCCAAAGTATCCACTTTATTAACTCAACAACACTCACGTATTGGACAGCAGAATTTAATTTCATTGAGGAGTTGTGTGCAAAAATAGCTTGCCCAGCCTGATATTATGGAATTACAGGATCATTAAGGTTGGAAAAGACCTCCCAGACCATCCAGTCCAACCATGATTGACTCCATTGGCATTTACAAAATATTTATTCCTGCAGCAGTTCTACTGCAACTCTGGGCATTTGTGTTTACAATTTCTATTTGCAAAGCCAGTCTATTATTCTACCACTTTTTCCACCATCATTTTTTGGAACTTGCAAGACTTAATCTACATGAGTTGGGAAAAAAAAATGAATTTTGTGGTGTTTCCTTTTCTATAGAAATAGAGAACAGCTGTGTTCTATATATACAAGTGATAATTAAAGATCAGCAGGACTCCCACAGAGTGTAGGTTTAAATGATGATAAAAATATGTTGTTTTCTTTAAGATTCTGGTCTGGCCTAAACTGACTGCAGAGCTTGGATGTGTTTTAATTGCCATGAGCTTTAGCACTGGTTTTAAAGGAGAGGAAGAGGAGACTTTCAGTGGGAAATCACCTGTCCAAGCCCATCTCCCACAGGTGATTTTTATGTCTGTTAATATCTATTTTTCACCATGTCTAACTCCACGGTCAATCTGCTGCTTCCTCACGTTTCACTGAGATGCTGAAGAATTATCAACCTGATTCCTGTTAATTGAATTACAAAACATGACACAATTGATGAGCTTTAAAAAAAAAAAATAGATTATTTACTTTTTGATCCAGTTCTCACCCTAATGAGAAGCCTTCCCATTTTCTTAGAGCCATTTGGGAAATGACTGCTCAAAACACATTCAAAATATGCTTTAATACAATAAATATCAGCTTCCCCTTAAACCTCTTCATACCACAGGGCTGTAAACTGCCTGCCCTGAGCTCATTTTATTTAGCTTGCTGCAGATTCTTGTTTCAAACAATTGTTCCATTTTTCATCAGCTGAACACCAACCTGAGCCAGAGTTCAATAGAGAGAAGCAGCCCTCGTTGGTCAGAGCAATAACGATTACTACCTGTACAGCCTCAGCTATTTATGTCAATATATCAATTTTCTCCCCCCTTAGCTGAACTTTACACAGTTAATTTTTCTTTTCTTCCTCTTCATCTCCTGGATATTGGTCTCCTATGAAGACATTGTCTGCTCAGAGGGGGCTGGATTGAATTAAGCACCTGTAGCACCTCCTCGTGCTGTCATAGCACAATGGATGGGGCCTGTCAATACACAGGGAAAGGGTTTTAAACTCTGATGTTCTTTTAATTGCCTGCTGGCTACAGCTCTGCCTTGGATTATGGGTAGTCCAAGGGGGAAAAAAAACCACAAGAAAGGCCAAAAAAAAAAGGAAAAAAAAAATCATTTATTTAGTTGTATTTCATTCTGTAATTCTAAATAAAAAGCAAAATAGGAGATGGGCGTAATATGATTAATTAGAGTTTGGCTTCATACTTAGTCCAGCCTCTGAATTTGTGGATTTATTTACTCACTTTGAAAATTCCATCCGAGAAAATTTACCATGTTTTCCTTTTTTTCCTGGCAATTGTTTTCTGAGAAGAAAAAGGCCAGCACCAAATATTTGTGGGGAAAAGTGGTCCCTGGAATTCCTGTCACAAATTTCTTGGGGTGCCTGGTCTGAGGCTTTATGCCCTGGGGCAAGGGGAAGAAAAAGATCCTCAAATTCTTATATTTATTATATTATTTTAAAAAGAAAATATTAGAAAGGTGCAAATATTCAGGATTTTTTAGGAATCAGGTGCTAACAACAAAAACAGTCACAGTTCCCTTTCCTCTCTTTCCCTCAGCTGCTAATATGAAACAAACTGCAATTTCTACTTGAAAATAATTAAGCCCCCCTAAAACTCTGTAAAATCTTTGCAGTCTAAGTAATTCTTCCCAATATTTTCACTGTGGGAAATCAGCCCTATTCTTTTTTTGCTGAGAACAAAATTTCAGTTATGAGACATCCGAGAAAGGAGGGAGGAAAAATAAAGGAAGCGCAGTGCAGCAGGAGGAAAAGGTTTTCCTGACAATTGAGAATTAACTGTGTAATACCTCGCTCTGAAATGGGAATAGATTTTGGAAAGTAATGAGCTGCTAGTAGCAATTTTTAGTTTAATGACACAATATGTCATGTTATCAGTTTTACTCTCATTTTAGGTGCTGTGTCACCTGTCCGTGCCTCTCCATTAAAACCATGACAAGTGTCCCTGACTTGAATAATTAAAAGTAGAGATCTCTTAGGGATTCACTGTTTTATAGGGAGCATTTTTGGTTGTGTAATGGAATCATAGAATGGTTTGGGTTGGGAGGGAGCTTGAAGCTCATCCAGCCCCATCCCTTCCACCATCCCAGGGTGCTCCAAGCCCTGCCCAGCCTTGGACGCTTGCAGGGATGGGACAGCCACAATTTCTCCGGGCAGAGCCTCCCCACCCTCTCAGGGAACACTTTTTTCCCAATATCTAATCTAACCCAGTCCCTTTCAGTTGAATCCACGTGGGGAGGAAGTTGGCTGTGCCTTTTCAACTTCCACTTTTCAACCTTGAGGATCAAAATGCGTTGGCAGGAGTTTGAGCTCTTTTGTGGTGTGTTTGTAGTTTTGTTACACAAAGCAACTTGGATTTTCCAGTGCCAGAGAGGAGATTTCCATCCCTTTATGCCTATTAATCATAGGTATAAAAAAGCAGCTGTGGAGGCACATAAATCATCATTTAATCTCTTCATCTCACCCATGACAGGGACAAATATGCTACGTCCTTATTTAACCCAATTTTTAAAGACCTTTAGGAAACAACATTTTCTTTAAAGAATTCATTCCATTGCTTAACTCTGAGATCTTCATCACTCTGCATCCTTTAGAAACCCTCACCTCCCCAAAATTTCACAGGCCAAACCAGAAATGATATTTTGCTTTGACTGATTTTGATGGATAATTGTACAAAGTGAATTTATTCAGTGCCTCTCTCTGTAATAAAGAATCATTGAAGAACAAAAGGACCCCAAACCTCTGAAAGAGCAAACCAAGGCAAAATAGATAAAGAGAATTCATTAGTAGAGTTGGTGTTGCTTCTGTTTTCATCTTTATTTGACTCTTCCTGCAAGCAGGCAGTATCTCCCATGGAATATTGTGACACCTTATTCAAATGGGTACAATAATGAGCTATAAAATAATCTAATTTTGCTTTGCAGTCCAGGTGGATGAGAGAGGGAAGAGGTGGACTCTCAGAAATAATGTTTGTCTTTGCCATGAAGATTTCTCCATCTCTTTTCCAACCTATGGGGTTGTATTGTCAATAATTTATTGCAATTTGAAATGTGTTAAGTGTATATCTATAGAAAAAAAAAAAAAACATACCTGAGGATACAAATACAGATATTCTACTTTGTTCTTGTTTTTCTGAAATTCTGGCTGCTGTCAAAACCCCTTCTCCTTGCCCTGGGTGTTCATTTACACCAAGAGAGCACAACCACTGTGTTCCTGCAGCTCCTGTTTCCTAGCACAGCTCTATAACGTAACATGACATAACCTAATAAAGCAGAATGTTGCTTGTCAAAAACAGTATCAACTAAGATCAGGTGTTTGGCACACATTTAGATTGCTAATATGCACTTAGGAATAAGATGACTATTTAACAGATGGTATATTTGCTAACTTCAGTGTTTCTGCAGAGATCTATAAATAAATTATCACCTAGTTCCTACATAATTCCTTTCATTCTTTGTCTGTATTTATCTCACTTGAAGAACAACGAGTTCCCTCACACTCCATTGCTCTCTCAGCTGCGAGTTTTAACAAAAAGAAAAAAAAATCACATTTTTTTTTTCCCCCAGATCTGTGCATGTTGGCAGGCTGCTCTTGGTGGAGCACGATGAATCAGTTGGATGTGATAATGAGGTCATGGAGGCCAAGCAGAATGCTCAGATGCACAAGGGATCCTTCCCAGGGAATAGTGGGAATGGATGGACTCAGCTGTGGCAGGGAGCGAGGAGGGGCTGTGCTCCCAACACCCCGAACACTTTGTGGGGTGGAGTGAGGGAATGGCACAGCTTTCTCCCATGGGAGCAGGAATTCCTGAGCTGGAGGAAGTTGTCAGCTCCTCACTGGGAATGAAGGGGGCAATGGGAAGAAGGAATGGGTGAAAAATGGCATTTTGCACCTGGTGTAACCCAGCTTTACCCACTGGGGCCAAGGTCAGCTACAGAATAGACAAATTTATCTGCTACCTTAAAACATTACACAGGATCAACCTTCACGGCAAAAATAACTCACCAATTTCATTATTTTTGTTAGAAAAAAACCCAATCATTTATTCTAAATAATTTAGTGGGTTTTTTTTCCCTTGCAAACCTCCGCCATAACTTCTTTTGCCACACCAAAATCATGGAATTACAGAAGGTTTGGGTTGGGAGGACTTTAAAGTCCATCCGATTTCACTCCTGCCATGGGCAGGGACACCTGCCACCATCCCAGGCTGCTCCAAGCCCCATCCAACCTGCCTTTATCCTGATCTATGGCCTGAAAGTCTTCCAGGTAGGTTTTAAACAGAATAAAACCAGAGGTTGAGAGGAATGTCAGTGCTGGATGAAGGTGACCATCAGTGTCACTTTGCTGAGCACAAAGCTGCCAGTGGGAGAAGCAAACCCACCTGGGGGAGGTGTTTGCCTGAAAAAATGGCCCCTGGAGACAGAAACAAAATGGAAGTGATGGACAGAAATCTTTCCTGCTGAAGCACTTCCATTAATTAATAGGTTAATTAATAGGTTCAGCCATACATTATTTCTCCCTTAATATTTTAAAGCTCGTAATAATAGATATATTCATAAATCCCAGAGTGCTTTGGGTTGGAAGGGGCCTTAAAGCCCATCCTGTCTATGGGACACAGGAACACCTTCCACTAGCTCAGGCTGCTCCAAGCAACATCCAGTTGCTGGCTGCTCATTAATATATTTATTCTAATTTCCCCAGCACCACTCCTACCCACACATCTGGGTTTTTTGTTTGGTTTATTCTAATATGAAACTGCCTGGCGTGTCAGAGTAGCCGGTTTAACTACACAACAGAGTGAAAAGTCAGTTTTCCTGGGATTAGGGAACTGCTTGTTAAATATGTTGGATAGGAACAAGAACCAGGTCACAAGCAGCAACTCATTCACTTCAACCTCCCAGTCATGTGTTTGAAATTCCTGAACCTGCTCAGGACAGTCCACCCAAACCTGTCCATTCCAAACAAATCCATTTTAAGAAGGAGAATAGAACTTCTCCAAGGAAACCAAGGAAATTTGGGTGTTTTAATATATGAAATTGTTACAGACAATTAGAGAAAACTCCAATTTATCACCTTGCGTAATTACCACAGTTCATCTGAATTAATGTGATTTCATGCTTTCTTGAACTTTTGATTTTATTTTTTTCCCCTCATAAATGCTTTGTCATTACATAATCCCAAATATAATGGTCGTAATTACTTGGTATTGAAATGTGCAATGAATGTTAAGGCATGAGGAGTAAGAGCTCCTTACAAATTAGCCACGCTCCTGAGGACAAATCAATACAACTCCTCACATTTCCACATGCCTGTGTCAGATTGTGATGGATCACTTCTGTTCCCTTTTTCCTCTGTGTCTCTTATTGCCTGTGATATATGGCAATAGGAGAGGAGTTCCTGCAGTGATGCAGCACAACAGGAATTTCCTCACAGGGAAATGGGGGACAAAGGACAAGCTCAGCACTTTTCCAAGGGAGCTCCTGGTTCTGATTTGCTGAGAGTATTTCCAGCCCCTGTGTTATCAGCTGACAATTAATTAACTTCCTTTATTCTGTCTGGAATGAATTAGAGGCCCCATTCTCAATCTGGTGCTGAATCAGAGAATTTAGATCTGTTATAACTACAAATAATGAAAATGAAGCCTGTTGAATCTTTTGAATTATCTCAGATTCTGGAAGGCCCCATACTTCCAGGTTTTGGGTTTGTTTTTTCTTCTCTCTCAAAAAGGACATCCCAAAAAATTTGGAGTTAAAGCCAAAGTTTAACCCTAAATAGCTTGTGCCTATCCAGACCATCCCAGACCCCTCCTGGACATCAATCTTTGGGTTCTTTGCTTCTCCTCAGTATTCTGGTACTGAATTGCCTTGTTGGAGATGAGCACAAATCTCTTGCAGCCTGGATACAACAGGGTGTGTTATGGAAATATCCTTATTTCTCCAAACGTCTCCCAAAGGAAAGGCTAATCTCCTTCCCTACAACTTCCTCTGCAAAGTAAACTCTCTTTTTCAGCTTCCCAAACTGCACTAAACTTGCTGAACAAACCCTCTGACAGTTCCTTTGTCTTGATAATACTGTCAATACATTAATCTTTTCCCGTTAGCATCTAATCTCAATTTTTAAAATGTTCTAATTGATTTTCTATGAATTCAATTCTGAGATTAAGAGTGGTGTTATCTCTAATTAAGGTGTGTGAAAGCTGCTTAGTATTTCCCATTTCCTGCCTTTTAAATACTTGGATTTTCTCCTCAACACCTGCTGAGTTCTCCTGCTCCATTTGAAGCACTCGTGAGCCTTTAACACCTCAGCTCTGGAAGATTTGGAGCTGAGTCAGCCTGAGCAATGCCTGAGTGTCTGCTTTCACCAGCACAGGTTAAAAATCCCCTGGAATTCCCACTTTTATTCTCATTTCCACCTTAGGGGAGCACTGCTTCCCTGAGTGGGTAAAGGGAGAGCTGCCCTGTCCCCCAAAATTCCCTGAGGGAGCTGCATGTCAAAAAGAGAGGGAAAACCACAACCACTGGGTCCTGTCCTTCTCCAAAGCTGTGTAATCATCCAAGGACCTTCATCGGTGCTTCCTTATTTAGTTCAATTACCTTGGAGCTTCCAAGGGAAAGGACCTGTAATTTACACTTCAGGCCCCGGGTCCTCAATTCAGCTTAAATGATCTGAATGGCCAATCCAGGCACTAATTTTTCAAGGTGGGGAACAATAATTTCTGCCACAGTCTGATTGTCTTATTCAATTAAAGAGTGAAAATGCCCTTTACAAAGTAATATCAAGCTTCTCTAGAGGAAAAAATGGGAAGGTCACAATTAAATTAAACAGAGAGAGTGAGGTGAGGGGGGGAAAACCCTGAGCTGGCTTGATTTTTGTTCATGCACCAACAAACCCAGAGCACAGAAACATATGCTGAGAAGCTGTAGAGCTGGTCTACATCTGGCCTTTGTTATTTTTTTTTCCCCTGCTTTTACAGAGTTAGCAGCATAAAATATTAAATTTCTCTTCTGAGCTGAGCACAGGACTTGCTCTGAGCAGTAAGTGTTGACACAGCCTTAGGGCTTCTGCTCCAAAGCCCATCTGCAGGCCAGAGGCACAGCTGAGGAGCTGCCCCTCTCCCAGGGAGGGGCACAGAGGGAATATTTGTTTAATATTTTATATTCCTGAACAGTTTTCTCACTTGTCACGGTACAGTACATTTGTCACCTGTCATCACCAGAGTCACTTTGCCGTCTGCAGGAGTTTTCTCCAGATTGGAGAGCTCTTAAAGACAGATTTCTCTTCCTGGGCTGAACCTCAAGGGTTGGATTTGTCCCTGCCACAGCTACACTGATTGCCTGATTTCCACAGGAGACAGCCCTGGCTGCTGTGGCAAATGGCCTTTTGGCAGGGGGTTTAATTCTTATCCAAACCCTCTTCTCCTTCATATTTCCCCCTGCTCCCACAGCAGCCTGTTTTTAACCATGTGGAGATGATTCAGGAGCTTCTCCCTTCCCTCAGACCTCGGCCTCGTGTTTGGGGACACGCAGCTGTGCCCTGGTCCTGCAGCAAGGACATCTTGCACCCCTATCCAGGGTTCTGATGGGTACAGTCCCACTTCAGGCCACTAATTCGTTTTATAGTGTCTCTACCAACAAAATAATAATCAAGGCTCATAATACATAAAGTAAAAAGTGGCAAGGAAGAGAGGAAAAGTGGCGAGGAAGAGAGAGCTCTCACACACTGCTGCCAGTGTCCATGCCTTCCCAAATTCCTGCCCAACCCTTTGGAGATCTTGATCCAGCCCAGAATCACTCCTTGTAGAATTACCCTGAGTTACTCCCAGCCCCTTCTTTACCTCCCTCATTCCAGCTGCAAAGCCCTCAAAGAATTCCTTCCAGTGGGAATGTCAAGATTTACTGATGTAGGGGATTTTTGGATGTGAATCTTGTCAGTGAGATTTCAGGTGTAGGTTACGTTATTTGTTCTTGCTGTAGCACTTAGAAATGGGTATTTACAGCTCAGTGCATTCTCTGTGCCAGATGTGGTTTTCCTGTTGAGAAAAGCAACGCCTGTGACCTCATTCCTTCACTCCATGAAAAATCCAAATGTTACACATTGTTTCTCCTCCAATATCAGCTACAGAATAGCCAAGTTTACCTGCTACCCTAAAACATTACACAGGACCAACCTTCACTGCAAAAATAACTGATCAATTAATTTCATTATTTTTGTTAGAAAAAAAGCCAATCATTTAAATAATTTAGTTTTTTTTTTTTCCCTTGCAAACCTCCACCAAAACTTCTTTTGTCACGCCAAAAAATGAATAATCTCATGTGAACATCGTGGATATTTCACTCAATAATTTATTGGAATCTACATCATCTTGTCTGTAATGAAAGGAGAGAAGATAAAATAGCAAATCACCCAGACTGCAAACATAGACTGGTTTTATCCTTCCAAGTATTAAATTTTATCAATCAGAATCTATCAGCTCCAGGACCTGTGGATGCTTTGTTCCCCACCATATCTCAATCACATATATTGCTTTTCCAATACAACTGGCAATGGGTTGATTTAGGATAAACACTTTTAAAGGACCTAAAGAAGAGTAAGTTATATGGAACTAAAAGATAATCTTCAAATACTTCTATGTTCCCTATTACTACTTTATCTGCCTGGTTCACTGCCTGTAATGCTCCTTACAACCTCTCTGAAATGTAGATCTCTCTTTCAAAGATTAAAAAAAAAAAAAAAAAAAAAACACCTCCTTTTATAATAGAAGTCTAAGGAACTAACCTGGAATAAAGCAGCTTTAACCAAGTGCTGATAGAGCAGAGCCTTGAACACAGTGGTTAAGTACTCAAGAGGGAGATGTTTAAAATGTTAGAGGGGCAGAAGAGTGGAATTTCTGATGTTCCTGGTCTGTTACAACATAAAATAAACAGGGAATGTTGCTCCCATCAGCTTCAGGATGTGTTTAACAGGAGAGAGGAGGCTGTGACAGCCCTTGGTGTCAGTGGACATCACAGGGGCTCTGAGAATGCAGATGAGACTAAAAGAGGGAATGATGGAGAAAGCAAACCCCCTTCCTTCTGGAGATACACCCATATCTTCTGGTTTTAAGATTCCAGGCTGTTCTTTGTGTCTTCAAGAGTGTCAGGAGATTTGCATAATCCTATTCTTGTGATATCAGAGCTTTAAAATAGAAGTTCTGTTATCACCCTGCCTTGTCCTGTCAGCAGGCAGGTGAAACCCATCCAGGCTTCCTGCTTCATCACTGCTGAGGGGTGGTTCCTGCTTCTCCTGGAGCCTGTGAGAGGCTCTGTGTGCACAGAATTCTGCAAAGAAATAAACCCCGGGAAGCTCAGCTGGGATACAGGGAGATGAGCTGAGCGTGGTGAGATCTTGCAGTGGTTTTGGTCTTGGAGTGGTTAAATTGCAAGACTTTAGAGGGCTCTCTGCATATGTTCTGCTCAAAGTGGCCTTGAAGGATTCCCAGTGCTCCAGTTTGGGGTGGGTAGAGCAGGACAGTGACTCCTTAGAGACCCCTCCCTGCTGGAACCAGCCCAGAGGAGGCCACCAGGTTGATCAGAGGGCTGGAGCGCTTCTCCTGTGCTGGGAGAGTTGGGGCTGTTGTTCCTGGAAATGTCATATTCCTTACAACAATGGTTCTCACCAGGTTTTTCTTGATTTTCTGAGGAAACTCTGTGAAGTAAAGGGGCAAAAAAGAAAACATGCCTGAGGCTGCTGGGCCTGCTCCATGGAGAGCATCCATTAAGCAAAGACCTTGGTATGGTCTCCTGCCATGGGACCTGCTGCAGAGAGGGGGAGCATTGGCACAGTGTCCACAGCAATCAGAAGTGATAAATGAAAGTTCTCTTTCTTTTCACTCCAAGCAGAATTTTGACACAGAGTTTATTTCCTGTAACTCATTCTACTCAGAACCTCAGCTCCCCCACACCAGGGAGGGTGGCTGCTGCTGCTGCTGCTGCTGCAGTGATATTGGATTCTACCTGTGTTGAAAGTCCAAAAGGCAATTTTGAGCCTGTTTAGTGACATATGGAAGAGATGACAGCAGCACTTCCGTCCTCCATACAGGATTGATCCACAGCAAGTGTTCCCACTGCACCTTGCACTTTTTCCTCACTCACTGGAGGGAAGATGCAGACTGGGAGGTGGTACCAGGATCACCAGGAGGCTGTGCAGAGCATGCAAAGGAGAATTTTATGGCTGATTCTCTACATATGTGGAATTGAGATGTGTTTCTGCATCAGAGAAAGGTGTCTCTGCCTGTGGAAGTGGGGTTGAGATGAGATGAGCTTTAAGGTCCGTCCCAAACCATTTTTGTAGAAGGCCACCCTTTTAAAATTGACAGGTGAGGTCAGTGCATTACTCAGCATGTGTAGGGTAGAGAGTGGTGCTGGAATGAGGATAGAGACTGAGAGAATTGGGATTGTTGAGCGTGGAGAGGAAGAGCTTTGGGGTGAGCTCAGTGTGGCCTTGCAGGGCCTGAAGGGAGCTACAAGAGAGATGCAGGGAGATTTTGGAAAGGTCCTGGAGGGACAAGACAAGGGGGAATGGCTTCAAACTGCCAGAGGGCAGAGCTAGATGGGATATTGGGAAGGAATTCCTCCCTGGAAGGGTGGTGAGGCCCTGGCACAGGTGCCCAGAGAAGCTGTGGCTGCCCCTGGATCCCTGGAAGTGCCCAAGACCAGGCTGGTTGGGATACCTGAGGTAGTGGAAGGTGACAGAGGGTGGAACTGGATGATCTTTAGTGTCCCTCCAACCAGACTATTCCATGATTCTCTGTGCATAGAGGCAACTCTATGGCTTTACCTGATATGTCCCTAAAGGGGAAAATGGAATTTAGAAAACCAAGTCAAACTTTTGGGGATGTATTTTTGATGATGACCTTTCCCTGGCACTGACAAGCTGAGCTGTTCCTCCTTTCTGCTCCTCAGTGATCAGCTGGTCACCCCTGAATGCTGAACTGAGCAGTTTATGCCTCCTTTTGAGAAAGAAAGGCATGGCCAGTGTTCATTCCTACAATCCAACTGCCAGGGAGCCTGATCAGTATTCCAGCCCTCATGTGCTGTGATGAATTAACAATCAGCTTAAAGACCCAGAGAGCTTTACTCCAGGTGGTAGTTACAACAGCTAGCACACCTTTTAATCAAATACAATTGTTACAGAGGGATTTCTGGACACACAGAGCACCACAACACAACCCAGCCAGAAGTGTAGGTGCCATTTAGCCTTAAATTCATGCATGTCCAGACTTTGCAAATTCAGCCTATCTGATCCAAGCCTATTGATTTTTCCATTTTCTGTTTCAAAGCATACACTGCCAGTGAAAAGGGTTATGACATCTTCAGGCTGCTGGATTGCTTTGTGATGTTTCTGTAATTTGTGTGCACTCGAAGGTAAATAACACGATGAAGTAATCAGATGAAAAGTGGGTTTTCATGCTGCCTGAGCATCTCCCAGCCATCCCCTTCAACAGGGCTCTGCTAAAGCTCAGCATGTTACCATCCAGCAAACACTAAATGGGTTTGATTTGGTTTAATATATTCCTCCCTGAAATGGTTAAATGCTAATGATGGACTGTTATTTTTGTGTTTCAGAATGGCAAAAACTCAATCCAGGAGGAATTATTGCCTCTAATTTGTTATTTCAGCAAAACTGTATCTTCTGTTTCTGATAAAAAGCACGTGGAAGCTCTTGGGAGCTGCAGATTTTGTCCCAAGTGCTCCAGCACCGTCACTCTCAGCCACACTGCTGGGAGCACATCATCACAGGCCAAGAGGAGGGAGGGTGGCAACGTCAGGAAAATGCTCTTGAGAACAAGCAAAGCCCTTGAGCACCACTTTGACAACCAGGAGAATGTGGCTGGTAATGGTTCTCCAAGTAGAAATCCTTCCTGGGTCTGTAGCATTGTGGGGAACTTTAAAATACAGGATCTAATGGCTCCACTGTGTGCCCTCCTGTGTGGTTCAGGGCAAAGTGACCCATTCTAGGCACGAATTTAGATTGTTGTCATTGTTTCTCAGAATTTCAGGCCTGAGAAATCTGCAATCATCCTGACTTTTATCATCAAGGGTAGAATAACTTGGCTGAGAATCTTACTTAAGATCCCTAAGCAACAAGATGCTTTCAATTAACACTGAGTTTTCTGGGTTTACGCCCTGAATAATTATGAATTAGGTTCGCATTTGATTCTTTTTCATTGTGGAGTCCTTTTTTATCCTAGTTTGTTTAATTGCACTTCTTATTTCTCCTGCATATCCCTTAATGCCTCTGCTATAGACGTGTTTGAGAACTAAAAGAACAAGTAACAGGCCTGGACAGGCTGTTTCATGCAGCCTGTTACAGGGATTTCCCTCAAGACCAGTTGTTTGCACACAGTTATTTTTACTTAAAACTGAGGAAATAATTAAAGCAAATCCCCTGTGTGCCTTGGGAGAAAGTTCTGGTTGAAGCCATACTGAAGCAGTTTTCCCTAGCAGGTTTTTTGTTTGTCTTTTTTTTTTTTTTTAAGGCATGAAATGCCTTAAACAAAAATGCCTTAGGAAAAATTTCGTCACTGAAAGGGTGGCCAAGCTTTGGAACTGGCTGCTCATGGAAGTGATGGAGTCCCCATCCTTGGAAGTGTTCAAAAAATGAGTAGATGTGGCATTTTGTGATATGGTTTATGAGCAGGGGGAGATGCGGCAAAGGCCGGGCTGGATGATCTCAAAGGTCTTTTCCAACTCTGTTAATTCTGTGATTTTGTGATTCTATGATTAAAAATGGAAAATACCTCCAACCTATGACCAAACACCACCATGTAGCTTCTGAGCCATGCTGTAACACTGAGTTCCTCATCCAGTCTGTTTTTAAACACCTCCAAGGACAGTGACTCCAGCACCTCCCTGGGCAGCCCACTCCAACGCCCACCACTCTCTCTGTGAAGAACTTTCTCCCAATGTCCAGCCTAAACTTCCCCTGGTATAGCTTAAAACTGTGTCCTCTACTGATTCTGTGACTCTGAGTTGTGTAAAAGCTGAAGGAAAAGCTCTCATGTCCCCATCTCTTCCCTCAAGCTGACTCGGGCCTAGTTCCAAGATGAATTTCCCAAGCCTTTGACTTCCCTTTAGGCTGAGCTCAAGTGTTCCAGGTGACCTCGTGCTGGATGTCACCACTGACCTGCAAGGGGAAGAGCCCTGTGGGTGGCATTTAGGTCATTGATGCCTAAAGAGGCTGCCTGGAACAGAGACTGGACAGAGTTAAAGGAATAAAGTGGGGATTTATTAAAAGGCCTTCAAAGGATCCACTTTGGGCAGTACGGGAGTCTAGCCATGGCTACACCCAAGGTGGACCCCAGGTCACGAGTTCTCACACTTTTAGAAGTTTTGCTCCATTTCCACATTGGGGTTCATTGTCCAATTCCAGCTCCAGGTGATGCAGTCCCACCCTCCCAGGTTGCTCTCCTCAATTCCCTGTTTGCACTTTTTGGGCCTGGAGCTGCCCCGGTGCCCTTGGTCCTGGGGCTGGAAAAGGATTGTTCTGTGTGCCTGAGCTGTGAGGAGAACTTGCCAACACTTGATATGGAGTTCAGAGTCACACACCAATGCAGAGCAGAGTCTGGAAAACATGAAAGCTAAAACCTAAGGCATGACCAAAACTCCAGACTCCAGCCTGGACAAGGACCCTGCTCCTGTGTTTGGCTCTGGCTGCAGAAGCCAAGGCCTGACACCAAAGCTTTACAACAACTTCCACCTCAACAACTCCAGCTCCTGCAAAACACACGAGGGCTGCTCCAAATGTACTGCTAGGAGGCATGCAGGATTTATAGGGAGCTTTCAAGTTTATTTATGACAAAACAACCCCTGTGCAGGAAGCGGGGATGCCAAGGGCCTGCCATCCTTGCATCCCACTAATGCGTTTATGTGCTCCCTCTCCCTGACGCTGTCTCTCATTTTCAGCTTGTAGCTTTAATAATCTCTGCCACTGCCTTCTGTACAATATTCCTCCTGCAGCTTTCCTTTGACAGTTCTGGTTTTAATAGAGGATAAGCACCAAACTCCAGCTGAATCTGAAGACATATTTCTAATCTCGTCCCGCATTTATTTTGCTTCTCGGAGAACTTCCTATCTTGAACAGAGGAAAAAAGTATTTCTCACATATAAGTTGACATGTTGAATAGGTATCATTAATTCAAACTCCAACTCAGAGTTAGTTACCTTGTAGTAAAGAGACAAATACACATAAACCCTGCTACTTGGATAATAGGTTTGATTCAATTCTTTATCTGGGAGATTGCAATAATATGCCAGATATTCCAGTCCAGGGAAGAATCCTATTTTGCGAGGTGTTGAATGAAAGTGTCATAACAGCAATGTGTCTGCCTGCCTGGATGTTAAGATACAGCCTGAAGTATTGGTTGAAACAAAGAATTAAATTGGATGGCAACATGAAAATAAGAAACAAGGAAATGTTGACTGTGAAATAAGTGTTTCAAGGTAATTTGTTCCACTATTCTCATCAGGTCATTATGACGTTTTCCATGTACCGTGGGTTTTTTTTCCCCTATTGTAAGACAACTTAAAACTCCCAGTTCTGCAGTGATGCTACTAAATTGAAGCATTTTCCTGTAAATTTGTGCTTGTCAGAGTAAATAACAGCCTTTGATTTGTCTGTCCTCTCTCTTCTCCATGGGGAAGGATGTAAATATCTGTCACCACTACTGGAAAAGTGGTGTAGTGCTTGATTATGGGATAAATTTAGCATTCTGTGGAGCTGTTGGGCTCAGAGCTGGGGGCAAACCAGACCCAGCTCTGGGATCTGCTCCCTGCAAGAACTTTGGGAAGTCTTTGGGTGGGGTTATAAAGCTTAAATAAAGGAACTGCTTGATATAAGATGCTGAATAATCCCCAGAGCCTTCTTTCTTTCATGGATATTCCTGTTTTTCATTTCTCCCCTCTGCTTTTTTTTTTTCCATTTTGTTTTTTTACACCTTGTTTGTGCCTTCATTTAAGGATATTCCTTTTCCTTGAGTCTTTTCCCAGCTGTCTCCCTGGCCTGCCTTGGTTCCTCAGGGATTACAGACTCCATGGACAATTTTGAGGTGGCTGTCTATTCTTGCTCTTTTCTAAAATGGCATTTGTTCTGTCACTAAACAACTTTCACCTCCAAAATCTCAAAAAAAAAAAAAAATTCCCACACACAAAGTCTGGCTTAAAAAAAATGTTTCAGCAGAAAAAGTGGTAAAATAACGAATCAAATTTTTATTCTTTTTACATTTGACCAGCTCTTGGAAATCAAAGCTGTTTGAGAAATTCAGGGTAAAACATTATTAAATGAGGCACCAGTGATACACCTTTTGATCAACTCTGCTGAAAGAGACTCTGTGAACCAGCCTGACCTCTGATGTCTCCTTTGTGTAACCCCTGTGACACGAGGTTTGCTATGAGAAATGGAACAAGATTAATAATTAATCCGTTTGCTGGTGTCTGAAATAGTGACACAAGCTTGGCTTTAGTCACATGTTTTATTAATGAGCTTTGAAAACAATTGCTTTCTCCCAGCAACAGACTGCTCTGAGCTT
>VXBQ01012680.1:184613-276798 GCA_013400175.1 Phainopepla nitens
AAAAAAAAAAAAGGGCTGGAGGGAATATCTGCAGTTTTTTGGTTGTCACTGTTGTTCCCCCCCTCCCCAGGGCATTCACAGAACTCGGTCACCGCGTCCAAACCTTGTGGAAAAGGTTGTGAAGTTGTGAAGGAGTGAAACAGGAAGCAAAGATGAAATAAATTTTAAATCATCTCAAGACAGACAATGTTCTCGACCTGAGGGAGCTGAAATATGAAATATTTCAGAGAGTAGCTCACACTTTTACACACTGTGTAAGGAAAAATAGTGTTTCTTTGGTAATGTAAAAGAAAATCAGTGTGCCAATTAGGGGAACAATGGGTTTGTGTCTCAATTAGCTACAGAAAACTCAAAGCCCAACTTTTTGCAACAATTCCCCCTCCCCAGCTGTAGCTACCTGTGGGATAACAACAAAACCGCTGTTCTAAAAAGTGAAAACACCTTTATTAAGTGAAGATAATTGTGCTCATCTTCCTTGACCTTTCAATTTCCTGATTTTTATTCTGGCTCCCGAGGGCAGCAGCCATCAGATGTCTGGTTTTGTTATTAATATTTATTAGGAACATTTGGGGTTTTTTAGGAATAAGCAGTGCTGAAGGAAGTCAAACCTTTTGGACAGAATCCCCAATGATCCTTTAATTACCCAATAAATTACAGTCCATGTGCAGAATTAATAGGAAAATAATGTTCTAATAAACGTGATCTTCCCAACTTACATGCAAATTGAAGCTTTGCCTTCCTGCTCAGAATTGTTCCAAATGAATTTGTGGCCAAACACTGGTAAGTTCCAATATCCTGATTTTTATGTGGGTTATTGATTGCCAAGCTGCCTCCAACCAACCTGTAGTGATAACTCATGGTAAGATCAATATCTGTGCCATTTTGCTTCCACCTTTGAGGGGAAAAAAATCAAATTATGCTTATAATTTACAGAGCCTATTCATATTTATCTTAAATAGTGTGCTGTAGCATACCTGTAATGATAAAAATGTAGTTAAATATCACAAAATTAGATCATTTTTCACACACGACTGCTTCTTACATCAATCTTAATGATAGCAATAATGGTATTCTTTGGAAAATCTTTACTTGAGTCACCAATGTTCACCCAAATGTCCACAAAAAGTAATTATAACTTATTCACACAAAGTTATCTATTCAGTCAGGAGGGGGGGTTGTACCTTGTCTACAACTACATTATTTTTTATCATATGAATAAAACGTGTTTTACAGTCCTTGCAAATGATTAATCATGAATGTGGTAACAAAAATGCTTTGGAGATGTAGATCAGGAAGGATTGCACTTCAGAGGGCAGAACAAAAGCTGAGAGGGAAGTTTTTATACAGCAGGGCTGAGATTGATCATTTAATGATGAGAACGCTGCTGTTTTAAATCATCATTTGTCCCTGATAGTCCACTAAGCAGAAAATGGATTGTGTCTGCAGCATTACCCAGCTGTTTACAGATGTCAAAATACAATTTCTCTTTCAAAGAAAATAAGTATTATGTGTTTCAGGAAGGGAATTTTTGTGGCTTTGCCATTAGTCACGCTAGGGTTGAATTTTCCTTGTTCATGTGAGAGCCAAGAGAAGGATAACGGGCTCAGCCACTGGGGCTGGCAAGTTTTGGGTTTGTTAATGCCACTTTTCAGGTGGTCAGCAACCCTAAAACTGCACAAGCAGGCATTTTCTCCTCCTGGTTTTATATCAGAGCCACCACCTCAGCCTTTATAATTTCTGTTGATGTCTGGGTGTGATTCCAAGCCCTCCACTGGATGGAAGGTTAACACAAAAATTGCCAAAGGCTCACTTTGTGCTCCTGGCAGTGCCCAAACCAAGGGCAATCACCTCCTTGTTAATTATCTGAAGGATCACAGCATTAAAATTATCCATTTCTGCCCATTTGCAGAGTTCCTGACAGTGAGGGTAATTTGTTACAGCTTCCCCAGGTAACAAATGGAAGCAAACTCCCACTTTGTCCCTGGAAATCTGACCTGGATCCACAGCACAGGATTTTCAGTCCTGTCCCAGAGCTCTCTGCACACACTCACACTGCCCAGGAGCTGCTTTTGTGCAGGAGGATCTCCACACCGGGCTGGGAAATGCAACCCTGTGCTCCAAAGGAAAGCTCCACAAGTACAGGGAGTGCCCTGACCAAGTGAGAAGGTTATTTTCAAAGATAATGACTGATTAAATATGAACTCAGTGGAATTCTGTGAGCAAATTCTAACGACACGAAATGATTTCTTTGGGTTGCTGTCTCCTTGCTCATGGATGCATCCGCACTGAAAAATCTGGGTGCAACACTCAAATCTCAGGAATTCTTCCTACAAATTCCAGCTGATTTTTGGTGTTTCTGTACCTCTCCTCGATGCCTGTTTGATATTTGCTTTAGCTGGTCTGGGTTTTGCTGTTATTTCAGGGAATTAGCCTTAGCGTTCTGCCATATTTTGAGATTTACATATGCTCCAAGTTTTCTAAAGCTTTCCATTTTCTAATCTAAGATATTCTGGTATTTAATTTGCCAGTTCTCTTTAATTTCAGAATCAATCACTGAAATAACTGCTGTCATCATTGCATGGCTCCCAATTAAGATCTATAATTGTTTTTCCAAACAAATGCAAAGACATTGCCTTAGTTGCTGCAAATGCATTCCTCACAGTATCCCCATAATCATTCTAATCACCATGGTACAATGATTATTAAACTTTGCATATAGATCAGGGGTTCAGCTCCTGGTGTGGGCTTTTTTCCCTAATTAATATGTTTACATCACTGAGGGAAGCAAATTAATGAATTCATGTGGTAGACAATGATTTAATGACTTTGTGTGTTCTGCAGTGTATTAATACACAGAAATCTAGATAATTATTTTAGGGAATTTTTAACATAAGCCCATTAAGGCAGAGATCATCTATTGTGAATTTTTTCATTCAAGCATAGGAAAATATTTTTTCTCAATTATAGGAAATACATCCTGGATTGTTTTTCTTTCGCCAATTGTTTCAGAACCTAAACTTTAAAAAATTTCCTGTATTCTGATGCTGAATTGATCAGTTCCCTAGGAGCCCAAGGACTGTGAGTGGGTATATGCTCACATGATTTAATTAATTATCTTCTCAGGCTGCTGCTATAATAAAAATATCAATATTTTTATGACTTCACTGTGCTCTGTATTTCTTAGATTATTTGCATTCAAATGGAAATGTCCTGTCGAGCCACCTGAGGCTTTCTTGTAATTGGGAAAAGGATTTGCAAAACCCCCTTCAGGTACAGCATTTCCAGTGAGGAAGAAAATCAGAAGTTTAAAAACTCTTGCCTGTGAACAAGGCAGCAGAGGGTGAAGGAATTTTTAATCCCACCCCACTTTTGAGGCAGAATCTGCACAACATTCCAGGGAACAAGGACATGAGAGCAAATTTCTTCATCAAGAGTGGATTTTTGGGTTTCTGGGAATCGTTCTCCAGCTTGATGCAATGATTATGAACATATTTGATGTCATTTGCAATCCCTGTAAACTTTGTGCTCTGTTCCCTCCCTTTCATTTGTGAGTTCCAGTTATCCTTGTGCTGCCTGAATTTGGATTGGATTTGAATCTCTTTATCTCCTCTGTGTTGGGCTCGAATATTAAAATGTTGTTCTAACCAATGCTGCTTGTGCTGCCCTTGCATTTATTTATTTATTGGTTCCATTGACTCCTCTCTGAGGAGATTATTGATGGGAAAACACTCTCAATTTCCAACTTGCATGAAAATGCAGGATTGTGAGATTGCTCTGGATGTTGAATGGAAGTGCAGGAAAAGAATCAAACAAAAAATGTCCAAATACTGCTGGAAACACTGCAGGGTGTTCATGGATAGGCTGGAAGTAAATATTTATGCAAAATTCATTGAGTTAGTTGGTGATAAACCCTCTAATGACTATAACAAAAAAAATTTAAGTGCCAAAAATGATAAATTTAATTTTAAAAAACGTGTTTATTTACTACACCAGGAAACACCTGGAATAATGTACCTGATATTAGAGACAATTTTGATTTTATAAAAAAGACATAAGAGATAAAATTATATTTATCAGAAAATTTAAATGGATTCCATAATGGTTTCAAAGATGCTTCCATCCATATTTTTTTTTCCAGTGTAATCTGTGTTCTCTGTTACTTCCAAAGGGAATACTGTGTCTCATTTTTATTACTCAGCCCTTCCACCTACAGTTACACACAATTCTTGCACTGTGCTTCTCAGACACATAATATTTTGAGAAGGAGTTGCAAAAAAGTTATCACTTTATTCCACAAGTCTGTAAGAATTAAAGAGTACCTAGTAAAATAAAACTTTTAGGAAATGCTAAGCATTTTTTATTTCAAGAAAAGGCATTTATCAGCATATTTCTTGATGTAAAAAAATGCTAAATAGCAAATTAACTCATATCTAACTTTCTTCCTGTTGGAGTGGTTCTGTATTTCTGAATCAAAGAGAAACCTCCAGCAGTCCTTGCTGTTCTTCTCCATCACTCAGCAAAGGAGATGATTAAAATTTCAAACTGGGCTTGATTTATCTAAAATTGTTGGAACTTTAAACATATGGGCTCAGTCTTTATCTGACAAAGCCAGCATTAGCTGTGGTGAAATCAAAGAAAAGTGAAAAGCTCCCTGTTCCCTCCAAATCGTGCTGTAATTGCAGCAGTGATTGTCTGATAACTTTTAATTGACCTTGGGGCTCCAGGATCCATCCCCAGATGTTGATCTAATGTCTCTGGAGCCACTGAGGTTTTGCAAAAAAAAATGGGAATGGTGAAAAAAAACCGGGGAATTTAATTAATGGGTGGGTAAAAAAAACTTAAAGGTAAAATATGGATATCAAACATTGGATGGGGGAGCTCTCCTGCCTGGCAGAAGCTGCTCTCTGCTCTTTGTGGGTGTGAGGAATCCATGGGGGGGATACAAAAGTCCAGGAATTTTCTAGGAAGCTGCTTAAATATGAATCAGAAGGCTTGAAATTCATGGCCTGAACCAGGTAATGTTCATGGGGAGAGCAGAGAGGACAAATGGGTTGGGAAATACATGAGGGTTTCTGCTCTTAGGAGGAGAAGTTGCACTGTGAAAGGAAATTAAGGGTTCTTTTCATAAAGGAAATCAAGGGTTCCTTTCATAAAGGAAATTAAAGAAAGTAAGAGTTCCTTTCCTAACACAATGTGTGGGGACAAATCAAGCCGTGAAGTCCAAAAGCCAGGCTGATAACCTGGGGTGGCATTTTCCAGGGAAGGCTGTGGTGGGAGCAGTTAAAATCTCTTCAATAAATATTCTCCCAGGATTTGATAGGACACAATTTTCTTTCATGCCTTGCATGAATGATTTATTTTTTTATATATAATTTTCCTTCACCTCAACCATTTCTTTCCCCTTTATTTTCTGAAGAAAGCACAGTCTTTTTTTTTTTTTTCCCTAGATTCCCAGTTTTTCCTCTTATCCAGCCTGAATTTCCAGATCCTTGGACCAACAAGTTATATTGTAAAGGATGAGTCCATAGTTACCAAATAAACGAAAAATCCTCTGTACCAAGGTTTTATTCAGTGACTCTTGTAAGGTATTGGAGCTGTTTCCCTAAACAAACACCATAAATGTGCACATGAAATGCTGGAATTAGAAAAGGGGAAGGATGTTGCTCTTCTGCTTTCCAAGCATTTATTAATGTATGGAAAGTTTTACCAAGTACAGATGCTCAGTGCTTCCATTTTCCCATTTTTCACAGCTGTTCTGTGGATTCAGAATTAATTCTGTATATTTTTAAATACTTTGGGGATGATTTCCAATTATTTTCTTTTCCTGTGTTAATTTTCTTTACAGCAAAGCTGCAAAAATATTTTTCCTTCATTCCTCAAATTTGCTCTAAATTTTGTATATTCTTGCTGTGAGCACTCAACAGATTTGGGAGTGTTTATTTCTGGTGCTGCAGTGACTAAAACACAATTCAAAGAGCCACAGTGAGAGAGAATTTCCCCAAGGTTGACTTCACCTGTAGTATGGCAGTGGATATCCTTTAGCTGTGCAGTTCAGGAGGATCTCTGGATTTGCTGAGCCCATGGAATAAGTGATATCATATGGCTCTTGGATAAAAATAGGCCCATGAAGGGTTTCTTCCCCTGTGAAAGAAAAACAATAATTTAAGATTAGATGTCTTTAGCGTGTCCTTCCACATAAAATTGTCCTTTGGAGTCCTTTGCTTTCAGCTGCGAGTTAAGGTCTGCTATTATATTCAGCAGAGAATCCACCTCCAGACATTGGACCATTAAGGAGGAAATATTTCAAGGCTGATTGATAATAAAATCCCAGAGCTCAGGTGCTGCTGATTTATTCTGCAGGTGACAGTAAAGCTTCTTTGCATATTTCCCATGGAAGCTCTCTGGCCAGCTGTTAAATGTGCCCATCCTCCTCATCCGCATGCTGGGGATCAGGAATGGCAGGAAAAGGATGGAATTGTGGAATTGTGGTTCTGTGTTTGGTGTTCCCTTGATGCCTGGAAAGGCTGACCTGGAAACAGAGACCAGGCAGAATAAAAGGATAAAAGGGATTTATTGAAAGGATCCAGCTGGGGCAGTGCAGGAACCCCTTGGGGCTGCACCCAAGGCAAACCCACAAATGGGCACAAAATGGATCCTGGGCACGAGGCCTCACACTTTGATAGGTTTGGGTCCATCAGCAGATTGGAGTGAATTGTCCAATTCCAGCTCCAGGTGATGAAGCTCCATCCTCCTTGTTCCCTCTCTCCTTCACTGCTGTTTCCACTCTTGGGCCTCAAATTTGTCCTTGGTGCCCAGCTGGAAAGGAATTGTTTTGTCTCCCTTTCTCTGTGCAGCAGAGAGCTCAGCAACCCTTCATATGAAGCCCAGAACTGCACACTGAACCAGCACAGAATCTGAAAAATAGAAAAGCTCAAACTTAAGGCATCACTCTGGTCACAGCACAGTCTTAGGGAACCACTCATCTTCTCCTCTAACCCTTCCCATCCCTTGAGATATTATTTTTCTATACTTTATGTATACTTTTTTTATACTGGCCTGGGTTTAGGGCCGTTGATGGGGTTTTTGTTTGCTTGTTTATTGGTGTTTTGGGTTTTTTTCCTTCCCCTTTTTCAATCCTTTTAAAACAGGAGTAGCATTACATAAACAACCTTTATTTCATATCCAAAATGAAATGATTGATTGCAAGGCAAACCAGAACTATTTCTATATTTCATGGGTAGCAGGGGAGAGGACACTTTGTTCAGCAAACCACGAGGGCAAGGCAGAGCAGCTCTCTGGGATGGTGCCTGGGTCTGCCTAAATAATCTTCATTTCTTGTCCTGCCACTCTTCTGGGTTTAGTCTCTTGACAAATTTGAAGACTTCTTTTTTCACTGTTTCTACAATTGACCCTTTGACTTGTCTTTTCTTTGGGAGGAATTTTCTTCCCTTCTGGGTTCATTTCCTCGGTCCTTCTCGTTACCTTCCCAGAACTGCCAGGGAGAAGTTTTTCTGGAGCCACAAAATGACCCAGGCATCATCATTCTGCATTTTAAATCCCTGTACCTGCCTGGGCCAGTGGTGAACTACCTGATGTACAAAAAAACCACCCTACTTCACCTCATAAAAATGTAAATATTTTGGTAAACCTGGGATTAATTTCCCATTCATTTTTTCCTAAATGAAATTTAGCCTCATTTGTCATTTGCAGATTATTGAATGTCTTAATTTTATATCCCCTTCCCACTCCCTAAAGCAGCAGGCCCTTAATGTGTAGAATAAGGACACGACACTTTACAGCTCCTTTCCTGTGGACATGTCACTGTCCCTGTCACAAAAACACTGCCCATGAATTTTAGTAAAGGCAGCTCCTTGCTGTTGTTTTGTTTTCCCTTTAATATCCTTTCCTCGCTGGCTGATCTGCAGCAGAGAATAACATCAAATTTGTGAGAAATGATGTGTACTCTCAGAGCCAATGGTGTCCTAGGAGTCCATCTCTTATTTATAGAAAAGGTCAGGCTGGTCATTTCTAATTTCCTGATGCATCCTTTTGTGTTTCCTATAGAGAATGGCCATATATTTCTTTCCCATCCTCCAGGTTCAATACAATCACCATGATTTCTCCAGAGATACACATGACAAATGCATTTTCATGGGGCTGTTTGCTTTTGTTAAGATTTAAATAGTTCAGATTGTTAAAAAAAATCGATTGGAATATGAATATTTGATTAATTGTATCGTTTCTATACATAAAAATCGTGTGTGAATCCTCAGTGCAGTGCTTGAAAGCAAATGTAAGCTCTTGTTATGGAATGTTTGATAAGAAGTTAAAATGTATTTCTTTATGATGCCAAATCAGTCTGATCTCCATAAAGACCATAATTATGCCAGCCTGAATTCAAAGCTAAAGCAGGAAAATGTATCATCATTCCTTCATTCATTCTATGATGTTGTCTTCAGCCAATCCAGGGATTAACACAGTGCTAATGGAAGAGGAGGAACTCTGGTTTTTTCCATAATTATGGAAATTTGGACACTGAGGTCTCCCAGTGCTTCCCAGACACTGCTTTTTGGGCAGTGGCTGGATTTGTCACACCCTGATATTCCTGTCAAATGGAGTTAAAGAGGTTTTTCTCAGCCATAAGAAATATTTAAATATTTATGCTCTGCCTCATCCAGACAGGGAGAAAGAAGAAGAAATCTGGAGTTCACACTTAATCACCCTAATTTCCAGCCAAATCCTGCTCCCTGTTCTTTCCTGTTTCTGACTTGGCTTCATGTTCAGCTCCTTGTGAGGGCTGTGCCCAGCTGGAAATGAAAAAGAGAACATTCCCAGAGCAGTTCAGGCTGGCCCAGACCCAGGCCCAGGCTGTGGTGTGAGTGTGGATAACTCAGCAGGCCAATATTGTAAATTAGCTGACTTTTATCCCTTTCCTACACAGATCTTCCTTCCCATTAGGATTTTTTTGCAAAGTGGAGTTGGAATTACCGTTAATCCAAGCTGCTCATGATATCAGATCAAATCTGTCTGGTGAAACTGAGAGTGTCCCAGAAACATCATGATCTCTTTGCAGGGAGAGGTTTTAGGTTTGCCGGGGAGAATCAGCTCCAAGGAGCCAAACTCCAGGGGATTCACTGCTCCAGGACCAGGAATGGGGAATTCTGATGGGCAGAGAAACTGTGGCTGCCCCATCCCTGGAAGTTTCCAAGGCCAGGTTGAATGAGATTTGGAGCAACCTGGGATAGGTCCTTACGAAAGATCATAAGGAAAAGCTTCTAAATGCAAAACTGCCATAATTCACATAAGCAAACCAGATAAGGAGGAATTTATCCAGGCTAATAAGTTCCAGGAAGGCTGTAAATTCCAGGGGTAGTGAGTTTCTAATGAATCTTTCTTAATGTGCCTTAGATAGAGCTTCATATCTGATCCAAAACATTAATATGACTTTATGGGCCAAAGCTGACACCTGATTAAGAGGCGTCTTTTAAATCAGTGTGATAATAAAACACCTGTCAGCTCCAGTAAAAGGGATGGGACAGGTGAATTAGACCCTTCCCCCTTCTAATGACAGCAGAAAAATTCTGAAAAAATCCAACTTATTCAAAATCTGTTTCATTTTTCAGCTGAAGGTATGGGTAATTTTTAATTGGAAGATGGGGAGTTTATGGGGTGCACAGATTTTTAAAGTGTTTCCCTGCAAAGAGCACTGAGGTTTTTGATTGAATCTTGTCAGAAGCAGAATGAAGTTATTATTTCCCTCCTCAAAGGCCTGGACCAAGGAGCTCAAGGACTTGAAAAGGAGCCTGACAGATGCAAAACGAGAGGTAATGGATGAGACACTGCTTGGTACCACCTAAAGTAACACAGATCCCTTCAAGGAGTGGGATTTTTACACTGGAAGAGAAGATGGGAAAAGATGAAGCAGAAAAATGGCCCTGGAAGTGTTCTGTGGAATGAAAAACGGGTTGTCAGGGGCACAGGCAGGATTCCCTCTGTCCCTCCCAGTGCCACCCAGCTCTCTGAGAGTGAAGCAGAGAAAGGCAGATCAGATCTTACAGGTCTGAGCAGGAAGAAGCAGCCTAGGACCTGTAGGATTTTCCCAAAGGCCCTTCAACTTTCATGTGTTTTCTCCCTTCAGAAGCTGATGTGCAGAGCTCCAGAGACACAGGGCTCCTTTCAAGTCTCAGCTTCTGTTGAAAGAGTCAGAGTGGGAGCACTGGTGGAATTCCAGGGTGTCTCTGTTAGCAGACACCAAACCTGGGAGACATTTAGCTCCCTGTGATGTTGGGAGAAGGGGAGGCAGTGACGAGGCACACAGGGGGAAGTCCTGGCACTGCTGAAGTCAGAAAAGCTCTCAGTAATGATGGGAAATTTGCCGTTCAAACCCAGGGTTTATAAAAGAAACTGTCTTCAAAATGACAGCCAGGAGTGCAAGGCATCCCTTGCACAGAATCAGGGATTCATTGCAGCTGGAAAAGATTCCCAAAGCAACAAATCCACCCATCCCAGCAGCACCACCACGTCCAGCACTCAACCATGTCCCCAAGAGCCACACCCACACTTTTTTGGACACTTCCAGTGATGGTGATGCCACCACTGCCCTTGGCAGCCAGTTCCAATCCTTTAGAACTCTTTCCATCAAGAAATTTCCTCTGATATTCAATCTAAACCTCCCCTGTCCAGCTTGAGGCCATTCCATCTGGGAAAATGTGCCCCTCCCTTGAGATTTGAGAAATGAGGAGGGCAAGCAGAGCAGTGGAGGCACAGCTGGAATGTGGCATTTCCCAGCAGCTGGCACTCCAAGTGCCCCTCCTTTGTCCCCTCTTCCCACGAGGGATGGGAGGAACCTGCCTGTGGCTCACTCAGAGAACCCCACTCTTCAGTTTGGAGATACAATTTTTATTTAATCAGGGCTCCTCCAGCCCTAAATGGCACAGACATTTCAAATGTTTTCAGTAAGTTGATTCTGCATCCTGTAAATTTTAAAAATTGTCAATTAAAATATCAGTTTAATTCCTTGAGAAATGAGTCAAATACTCCAATATTTTTCCTGTTATTTAAACAGGATCTCCACGGTGAGGCAGCTGGGGTGAGCTGAGGCCGATGTGGCAAACAACACTCTCAGGTTATGGACTGACTGCACATTTTCCTTGGGTGTGAAAACAAACAATCAAGCTATAAAATACAGATTTAGTTCCTAATATAACCTTTATTGTCAGAACCTAGCATGGAAAATTAGAGTGTAATATATCACAGGTGATAATTAAGGAGGTATTATGCAAAAACTGTCATAGCCATGAGAATTATGAGCTTTTTTCAATTAAATATATATAGTGACAAAAGATTTTGTCAAAATGTGATACTCCCAACATTTTTTAAAAGTTCTATAATAACCAGTATTGCTTCAACACTTTCCAGGAATATATTTGGGTAGCAGTGAATTTATTATCCATCTAACAGATACACACATTCTAATCCCAAAATAATTTAGGAAGGATCCCTAAAAGCCAAAATATGACTTTTTCTCCTGATATCACCCCAAGTACAGCAATCAAACCTCAGATTTACAGGAAACTGCGTTCCATACAAACCCCAAAATATTCCCTAAAGATTCCAGGCCAGGAGTTCAAGTTGCAGAGAGGGAAAATTGCTCCTAATGGCTGGGTTGTGGAGAGCATTCAGTGGAGCTGCACTGATTTAAGCTCTGCACTGGAGATGAGCACAGATTTATGAACAATTCATTGTGGGGATGTGTGGGAAGATGCTCCAGGAGAGGGGCTATAAATACACAACGTGTCACCTGTATTAATAATGGAATATTTTACTGAAAAATAAACAGACGTGAGCAACAGGGCTGAAACTCCTACCTGGGCCTGACTTCTTTTGGCTTTATGAAAAGATTTCCTGAAGAGTTTGTGCTGTTGGGGGAGATGTCGACAAGAGAAATAAGAGGTGAAAATCACCTTTTCATTAGTGTGGGTGATTTGTTTCATGTCATGAACTTGGGCATGTCCTTCAGATGGAGAACTCTCGTGGAACAGACATCTCATTATGGAGACAAATATCCCTGATGAAGTTGGAGGGCTGTGCCTTTCTGATGGATACTTATCCTGACATGCCCTCTTCTCAATGAAATTTCAATCCTTTTTTTGTGTTCCTAGGCAAGATGAATAAATAATAATGAACCTTTTCCAATCTAGTGCACGAGCATTTTGCTCACTGTAGTTTCTGTTCTTAGAGAGCCCCAGATTCAATGACAGATTCTGTTTGCTGCATTGTACTCCTGTGCTATTCATTTGGCACTGTTGCCAAACTGACTGAAGGCTTAATTCAATAATTTATACTACAGGAAAAGATAACAGCTATATCATTTAATATCCTGCCACTTAAATAAAGCCAGCACTTTTGTTTCTCTCTAACTTTTCTCTGTTTAAAATGTAACTGTGCTTTGCTGTCTTAGAGGATGGGGAGTGATTAAGCTCAGATGATTTTTGTCATAGGAATTTTGTGTGATGACTCCCAAATTCCATTGATAGGTGCCCTGTCAGGGCCTTATCAATGTGATCTTGATAGAGGGAAGAGAGTGAAACGATGACCTGAATAAGCACATAACAACATGGGAAGAGCACTTCTGCTTATACAGAAAATGAGGAGTAAAATAAAAGATTCTGGGGAAATTTCAGACCCATTTGAGTCTTTGCAACCCTTCACTCCCACCCACAGGCTCTGGAGACAGAGGGGGACAAAGGAGAATTGCTGCACTCAAAGGTCCAGCCCCACTGGAATGGAGAGAAATCATGGCAAAGGCTGGTGGGCAAATAGTTTGAACTTACTAAAGCAAGAAGTGATTCACCTTTGTTTCCAGAGGCCACACTTGGTAATTCCCATTATGCTCAACAGGAAAATTGCTGTAATGTGAAGTTGTAGTTTGGTTCTGCAGCACTGAGAGCCCCAGACCTTGCAGAAATCCAAGATATAATCTCCATTCTACAGCACTATAATGCAGGTGGGTGTTTAAGCTCCTTGTACAAGTTATTTAAATTTGGTTTATTTATTTTGAATAACTGGAACAAAATGGCTCCTTCGCAGATGCTTGTTTTTCTCACTAGAGCTTAAATAAGAGGCATGAATTCAACCAGTCAGGAATTAGCTGTAAGACCCTGACATCAGTGATGATTTTATAAGGGGATAACAAGGTTTATATCCTGGGATAACACTTAGAAATAATTGAGATCATGGAGATAATAGAAAAACATGTGGAGACCATTTATTTTTGTAGCCCAAATTACTGCCATGGCAAAAATTCCTCAGGACACAGAAAGATCTGATCTAGAAATTTCAGGCTGCCACCTACTTCTTGCTTTCAGATGATTGATAACTCAGGAAGAAAATCTTGGGATATAAATCATCTCAAGCAATGATCCAGGCAAGATTAAAAAACTCTTTATTTTCTTACATATAATTGAAGAGGAATGCAAGGGATATTTAAAGCATTTTAAACCTAAGGCAGGTCCTGGTTTAAATTAGATTATTCAGGCAGGATATTATCAAAATATTTATTGTATTGACTGACTGGTTTGCATGCATTTGTCATCACAATACTGGCATCCATTTGAAGGACCAAAACTAAATTTGGAACTTAAACTTTTAGAGAGAAAAAAGAGTCTTTCTTAAACAAAAATCAGGTTGCAAAATATCCAATTGGCCAGTGAAGATCTACCTGAGATAGATCAGGCCTCGTGTGGCTTTGCTGTGGCTCTTTGGGTAAGGTGAATTTTCCTGGCCAGCAGCACCTGCAGATGGGCCTCATCTTGAGAATATTGATGTTTAATTCTTATTTTGGCATCCTGGCAAAAAAAAAAAAAAATCTCAACTGTCACGAGCAGCAGAAGGGAAATAGAGATTTAAAGAGCAAACTGTGGCTGGGATTTCACGGGACATGGTTTTATCCTTTGACTCCTCCTGCATTCCAGAAACCTGCTGAAAACAGGGAGGTGCAATCACTCCCCAGGAAAAGGCAGCAGCATCTTCTGTTGTGGAAAATATCAGGCAAGGAAAATATAATTAGCATTGTATATTCTGTTATTGTGTCTAGCATGCTGAAAGCTCCCAGGCACTTTCAAAATAAATAGAATAAACAGAGATGAATGAAACTGAACTCTGCTAAATATCATCAATGAGGATCTGCTTTATTACTGGCAATTAAGAAGGGAAAGTCAAAACACAAGCTCTCATTATCACTCATTGATTAAAACCCAGTTAGAACATTGCAATCCCAACCAGCCCACTGCTCTGCTCGTTCCGCAGTTCAGCACAGAAAACAGCACAATATTTCAGAAATAATTAGGAACACAGAGTTAGTGATCAGCCTTAATGTTCCCCAATAAAATTGCCAAAGCAAATGATTATGGATCAGCCAAAAGACACTATTTGAAGCCATCGTCTTCTGTGGCTGTTTAATACCTTCATGATGATCTTTTTTCTTTTTTTTTTTTCTGAGAAAATGCAAATGAAGTTAAAATCCTTCCAGTAATGGCAGCCTGGAATTTAGCAGGAGCCACAAGCATAACTTTGCAAATGCTCTTTTTTTTTTGGGAAATGACTGCCAGCCATTGAGTTGCTCAGGAAATTTTTATCTCTACTCTCTATTTTAAAGGAGCTAATATCAACATTTCTGATGTAGAGCAAGCTGGGAATATCTCACTGTCAAAGTTACTGTGCTTTTCCATTCAAGAAAAAATGACCTTTACCTGATGTGTCCTCCAAAAAAAAGAAATGACAGCATCAACAACAAAACAAAACCCAGCTGAAAGGTGGGGGGGAAATGCAGGCTGATAGGGCTGCACTGAAATTGTGCCTTGAAGCAGGGATGGGAAAGAAAGGGATCAGCAGGGAGGGATCAGCAGGAAGAGATCAGCAGGAAGAGATCAGCAGGAAGAGATCAGCAGGAAGAGATCAGCAGGAAGGGATCAGCAGGAAGAGATCAGCAGGAAGGGATCAGCAGGAAGGGATCAGCAGGAAGAGATCAGCAGGAAGGGATCAGCAGGAAGGGATCAGCAGGAAGAGATCAGCAGGAAGGGAAGGGATCAGCAGGAAGGGAAGGGATCAGCAGGAAGAGATCAGCAGGAAGGGAAGGGATCAGCAGGAAGGGATCAGCAGAGAGGGATCAGCAGGGAGGGAAGGGATCAGGAGGGAGGGATCAGCAGGGAGGGATCAGCAGGAAGGGATCAGCAGAGAGGGATCAGCAAGGAGGGAAGGGATCAGCAGGAAGGGCTGCGAGCCAGGGGCACGTGAGCAGGAAATGTTGCTGGCCATGCCAGCAGGCTGAAAGTCCAGAGAAAATTGGAAACTATTCTGTTTAGACACTTTCCTCTGCTAAAGCCCGTGTTTGGCACCATTTTAGAGCTGCACAGAAACAGCAGCAGCCCAAAGGTGGGGTTTGAGGTGTTAACCCTTCCCAAGGCTGTCACCCCAGAGAGGAACCCAGAATGCCAGGCCACGGGAAGAGTTTGCACCATTTGGCCTCCTGAACCTCCTGCGCAAGGCTCCGGGGGAAACATTTCTAGAGCCTGAAATGCTCTTCCTAAGCAGATATTTAAAATTCCATAACTCTGGCAGCTGTTCTGTGGCCAGTGCCAGTTGAGCTGCTCTGCTGCCCTCTTACTCCTCCCTTTTATAACTACTTTCATTATTGATTAAAATCCAGCCATTTTAGGAAACAAGAATTTTTATTAACACTTTTATTAAAAAAGACTATTTTCATCAACTTTTACAAGTTCAATTTCCAATCAAGCCTTTCCCTATTCTATCACCAAAATTATTTTGCAAAGCCATTTTTTTTTCCAGCTGGGATTTACATTGATCCACCCACACTTTGGTTTCTACCCTCGTCCATTATTTCACTTCAACTCCCTGGTTTTTAAGAAGCTCTAAAATATTAATTTATGTCTTTTTCCCCACATGGAAACATTCAGAAAGGACGTGAGTGCAGGAGAAAAAGTGAGTCCAGGTTTAGGACTTCTCAGTCCATTGAGTTCCCTGTGATTTTGTAGAATTACGCTGCTTGGGTTGGAAACAGAAATAAAAATCAGACAATCTGCAGTCAGAATGGCCTGATGGGAGCTTTAGCACAGGGCCAATAATGAAATGCAAGGAAAACATTTCATATCTATTACTTTGGGGTAATTTTTCTCTAATCCAAAAATCACAAAACCACTGTAATTCTGCGGAAATCTCCTATACTTGGCTGGCATATTTTCCCCAGCTCTAGTAGGAACTGATAACAGGCTGCTGAATTACTGCTTAATAAACCCCTAAATGAGTGCCATCCAAGATAACGGGGCATTAAATGACGGCTATTCAGGGAAAAAGTAGAAGTGCAGAGAGAAATGTGAGAGGACTCTTTGCATAGAGGGAAATTGGATTAGTCATCTCATCTGTGCCAGTGGTGGAATTCAAACTGCAGCAGATTGGGGGAAAAAAAAAAAAAAAAGAAAGGAAAATGTTTTGATGCCAAAGGAAGGAGGACATTAGATGTAGGGGCTGCTTGTCACTGCTCGAGCTGGGCCAGTGTTTAAATTGTGGGGGTAATGTGAGCTGTCAAATGTAATAAATGCAAAGACAAAACAAAATGAAATGCAAAGATGAAATCCAAAAAGTGGAAATAATACACAGATGAGATTATAAATTGGAATAAATCAAGAGATATAGAGGTGGTGGAGAATTTCAGGATGTGAACACAAAAGTGTTGAATTCAGGCTGGATCAGGGAATCACTGAACACAGAATGGTTTGGGCTGGAAGGGACCTCAATTCCATCCAGTGCCACCTCCCTGCCATGGCCAGGGACACCTCCCACCATCCCAGGCTGCTCCAAGCCCCGTCCAACCTGGCCTTGGACACCTCCAGGCATGGGCATCCCACACTTCCCTTTATTTCTGTGGGATTTCAGAGTTGAAGTGCCTCCCTAAGGATGAAACCCTGAT
This sequence comes from Phainopepla nitens, assembly GCA_013400175.1. Lineage (NCBI taxonomy): Eukaryota > Metazoa > Chordata > Aves > Passeriformes > Bombycillidae > Phainopepla > Phainopepla nitens. The sequence goes on from VXBQ01012680.1 coordinate 201,598, forward strand.
CAGAGCCCAGGGCTGTGTGAGGAGCTGCCCTGTTCCTGCCATCCATCACAGCCTGGTGCCATCCATCTCCAGCAGAACTTGTCCCACAAGGATGCTGAGAACACATTTGCTTGACTTGTGGTGCTTGGGAAATTGTATCCTCCTGACTGATGGTTGCCGTGCCCACAGAGCAGCATCGCCAGCAGAGTTATGACAAATCTGCTCAAGGCCATATTTCTGGGGAATGACATAATCAATGATGGATTCGGCTCTAATTTCAGGAGATTTAGACTGCAGAGCTTTAAAGCAAAGAGAGGAGGGTGTTCCATGTTCCCTCTCCTCAATAATTGCATCAGACTGAATTTACAGCACGTCCTATCTCGCCACATTCATTTTCTGCGTGTTTGTGTTTTCGCATCCCCAATATCTTGAAAACTGTGCAGACATTTGAGTGAAATGTCAGTACAATACAATAAATGTTTGTTTGATTATTTTGACTTGCAGTGGACATCCACCTTTGGGCTGACAACAATTCTCTTGTCTCAGTTTCTCCTATAAATTAGTTGTGTATATGCACAAGCATTTTACACATATCAAATTGGGACAGAAATCAGCTTTGGTTTCCTTAAAGTTTGCATGAATTTCTGTTGGTTGTGTGGTTCTGATTTTTGATCATATGGTTCAGATTTTTATCCAAAACTCTTAACCCAAGTTATTTCAAGGCACAAAATGTGAATCAGGCTGGATTCTCTTCATAGGATTTTGTTCTTTTCCATACAAATTCTAGGTGCTTACCTTTCAGGTTACTCTTAATCTGTAAATATATATATATATTTTTTTAATGAAGAACTTGGGCATTTCTCTGGGAAGTAGAGGTTTAATAATACATAGATATTTCTGCTCTCTAAATCTCACTGTGCACTCTCAGTTTTATGTGATTATTCTTAGATTCTCTGAAGAAAAGACATTGCTGTTCTCTGCCAGTGAGCGCTGAAAGTCAGTGGCATCACTGGCAATAAAACCATTTTAATTTGCAGTCAGACTGGTGGGATATTAATGAGGTTTACCTTTCTTTAAGGCAAATTTGTGGAGTACATGTGCAGCACCATTTTAATTGCAGCACCACACATAATTTTGTGTATCGCCAACTTATCTCCTGGAGAGGCTGGGGGTTAATTGAGTGAATAAAATAAATGTAGACTAATTAAGAGATGACAAGTTATAGCTGATAAGGTCACTTGTCAGGCAAATATGAATTCAATATCTATTGCAGAAATGGTTACATTTTCTCTGGCCTAGAGCAAACTATTTGTGTTTTGCAAACTCACAAATGTACAAGGAACACACAGAGAAAAGTCTTTTATTTCTACCATATTCAGTGTAAGTCAGAATAAATCTAAATAGAAACAGCAGTTGGAGGTATCACATTATATTCTGATTTAAATTGCTTTATACCATCAGTGATTTTAGTAGCTTTAGACTAATATGAATGAAATATGAATCTGATTAATGCTCAATAAGTTATTAGAGATTAACCCCTACAGTTTTGTTGACATTGCATTGATACCTATTCTTTTATAAGCTGCAGGAAAAGAAATAAATCATCAAAACCGATTTGGCATAAGTGCATGAAGTAAGACAATGTTAGAGGATGAAGAAATTGCATTCCATAAATCACATTGGGGCTGGGGGGGAAAGGCCTTCTGAGCATGTGAGCCAAAGTTTGGGTAGATTTTACTCTAAAATGCTCCAAATTTTCCTCTAAATTTTCTAAATTTGCCCAAATATCTACACCTTTTCTCCTCCTTTCTTACAGTCCCCTAAAATGGCTGCAGAAAGAATTGCACAGAAAGAAATCCTTTTTTTTTTTTTTTTCTGCTTTTCCTCAATCTGCTGCAATATTCAGGATATGTCAGAGGTTCTACCACTGAGAAAGTCCTGCTAATGCCAGACACACACCAGGAAGCCCCTTGGCCATTGATGTGAATTTTCACTCATGACTCAAGCATGACCTTCGTGTGTCTCCTGTTTGTTCGGCAGCCAAAGTGAGTAAAGTTCCCAGGCAAATAACAAAGTGATGTTGCTTCTTCAGAGGAAATATAACCCCAGCAAACAGCGTGACAGATCTGATCTCACAGATGTTTTTGTGCAGAGAAGACCATTTAAAGCTACAGCGATTTCCTTGCTGATACCTTGAAGAGTTGGAATTTTTCAGTCATCTTTCACTTTTCCCTCAGAACCTTCCTCCTCCTATTGTGTTTGGAAGCATTGAGGACAATTATTCTGTTTCTAAGGAGCTCCAGGGCTGCAGTGAAGGGTGCATTTGTCATTACAAATATCTTTGTCCATGAGAACTTTTCATTCCCACCAAGAGCAGCTCCCACCACGGCAAAGCTCAAAGGATTTTGATTAAAAGACCTGATATCTCAGTCGAAATGAATGAGTTACAGGTAATTAGTGCAGGCTGAAAAGCAGGACAATGATGTTTGGAGCTAAACAATGTCACACACAGTGCCTTAATTAGCAGCAAAAGTGATTTAGCAAAGTAATATTCTAATTCCAATCCAATTGCTACAAATTATTAATAACAATAAGCATGGAATAACCAAGATCCACTAACAATGAGATGCAATATCTGTCACAGGAAAACATAGAGCCCCTTCAATAATGAGATTGTAATTAGAATAGAACAATAAAGCAGAAATTAATATTGAACACAGGACAAACTACTGGTTGCGCTATGCAGAAGGGGAAAAAGTGCTATTACTAAAATTCTACAAGGGTCTAAAAATCAAATATATCAAAATAAAGTTTATAAATGTTCCTCTTGCTGCAAATCAGGTGGGAATTTAAGCAGTGTCTGACCCATAGGACAAGGATTGGCACCTCTGGGTGGACTTGGCACACAAGGAAAACGGGGGCTGCAGGTCCCCTCTGTGCCTGAACTCTGCCTCCACACCCAGAATTTGCACTCTTGTTCTCCCCTCACCTCTTGCAAGAGAAGCCTTAGAGGGCCTTATCTGCCTTTGGATGTTAATTGTGATAACTGTGCCAGCAGCCACAGCAATTACTGAATTACTGATGTAAATCCTCTCATGGTGCGTGTGGGGTTGTTCCTCCAGTCCCTGAAACTCTGCAATTCCAGGACAATTAAACATTGCTTTTAATTTTTAATTTTTTAAGAGTTTAATCCTAAATATGGATGGAGTAATAGAGAAAAGGAGTGTTCTAGAGGGTGCAAAACAAACCTGAGGTAAATAAATAAAAATAATCCATTCACGTTATTATTGGCTGGTTCAGGGCTATTATTCAGTCTCCTGGGAAATGTGTGGCTGGCCTGTGATTTTGGATGTTTTTGGAGCTCAACCTGGTAAAACTGTGGGATCTGAACATCACCAGAGGAATGAAAGGAGTGCTTTACACGTGGCCCAGCTGTGACAGCTTCAGTCAGAGAACAGCTCAGAGCTACCCCAGATATTCCCATCCCTCCATTCCTCACACAAAGCCCCTCTGGATTAATCCACCCCTATTTCCCTCAGATTGTCCCGGAGCTGCCTTCCCATCCACACTCCACAAAAAAATAAAAAGCAAATTTTGTGGCAATCACAAGATTTCCTCCTGCAGATAGGGATGAACAAAGGCCTCCCAACCCCAAGAGGTTTATTTTTGTAATGCAGGCACAGCAACCACATCATCCTGAGGGGCTGGAAAGGGAGTCCAAACTCTGTGACAACCACATTTTCTGTCCCAGGCAAGTGCCAACCATAATAATACATTTAAAAAAAAAAACCTTTTTGTGCATGAATTTTTTTTGCTGCCAAGAGGCCAAAGGAGAAATCGCCGATTTTTGAAACCCCGGGTTGGAGTGGGATTGTGGCAGCAAGATTTCCCCAGGAATGTCAAGGAGTTGTGAATGCAGAGAATTCCAAGAAGTTTTCAATGTTAATTCCTGCTCAACAAAAACCACACACATAAACAGCGATCAATAGGCGCTAAATGAAAAAGAAGTAGCAAATCAATAACCCCAGACGTTTTATTTTCCAGCTTCTGCAAACAATGGGAGGGATGATCAGCCTGTGATTACGTGGAAGTCACAGATATTGTCGCAGCACTTAAAAAAATGTTTGTGGGCAAAGTTTGGGTCTTCAGCTGTGTCAGGGTGTGCAGAGCTGCTAGGCGGGAATATTAAACAGCAGGGAAGTTTGGGTTTTTATGTCAAAATAAAGGAAAGTTAATTTTTGAGGGTTTTTTTGTGTGTGTTTGTTTGTTTGGGGGTTTTTTCTGTTTGTTTTGCGTGGTTTGGTTTGGTTTGGTTTTTTTTGTTTGTTTGGGGTTTTTTTTGTTTGGTTTTTTGGTGGTTTTTTTTTTTTCATTTCAAGGTCTGATTTCTGGAAAAAAAAGAATTTTTTTCTCATTTCTGCTAGTGGAAAATTAGACTTCAGCTGGGTTTCTCTCTATTTCATGAGGACATAGATGATCCTTGAGGTCCCTTCCAACCCAAGCCCTTCAGTGACTCCATGATTTTATGGCCATCATTCTCTCCATAATAAAATCTAAGGTTTCAAGTGTCAGTTCTTTACTTGAGGCATTGGTTGTGGAGATAAAAAGGAAGTGGATTTGGCTCTTAAACTCCAAAAAATCCATGTTGGTAACTCTGAAATGGAGAATCTCAAAATTCACCTTCTCTGGGCAACCCCTGCCAGGGCCTCAACCCATTTTAGGGAACAATTTATCTCTAAAATCTGATCTAAACCTACTTTTTTTTTAACCAACTACTTAAAATCAGTGATTTTCCTTGAAAATTTTGTGCTTCAATAAACTGTTTCAGTAATATATTATTGTGCCTTCTTAAGTTTAATTTCTTTATACTTAAATTTGCCATTGTTGACAATAGAAAATGCTCAAAATATTTGAAGTGCTTAATCACCTGCTAATTTCAACTTCTTGGCAGTGATAATAAAGTAAAATTGAATTGTCTTTGAAGCTGTTGCAACCAAAAAAAGTAAAAAAAGATTTAATTACTCATAAAGTACCAGGATGTTATTTTACAAATTAATGAGCCTTTTGTGCTGGGAGATGAAATGGTTTGATATGAAACAGGAAGAAATCATGTAAAATTTAAATAAAAGGGGAAAAAATAATGTAAAGCAAGTAATTGAAAAGATTGGGAAGCAATAATTATTTAAACCAGCATAAAAATAGACAAGGCCTTTCAGACTAGAGAATTTAGACACTACAGCCATATAGAAAACATAAAATTCTGGTGAATTCACACCCATGAATTCCAGCGCCTCCACCTCGCTCCAGGAAGCGTAAATAACATTTCCCTGACACGAAATCAATGCAGGCTCCAATCTCAAAGTGCACCCTCCAAGCAGCACCTGAGCTCTCAGCTCTTCCCCACCACACGTCCCTGCACTCAGGGAAATTCCTAAAAGGGTTTTTTGTTTTTTTCTGGGAGGTGAAGCACAATGAGGAAGATTCTTCTGTAGAGGGAGTCTAGCCCATGGTAGGGAATATTAAACAGGACTTCCTGTCTCCAGGTTTGGGGTGGTGTGGAGTCCTTGGGAAATACCAGAGTGGCACTGGTGTCACTCAGGGCAAAGCTTTGGGGTGGGTTTGTGTCTGTCTGTCTGTCCCTCACATTCCCTGAATGTAATGGTGCATCTTCAGGGCATGAGGTTCCCTTTTCTCCTGGCTTTGTTGCTCCAGGGGACGGTTGTTGTTCACTGATGTTGGGGAATGAGCTGAACCTCCTGGCACCCCACAGCAAGGAATCAAAAATTCTTCAAAAAAAAGTTCACTGCTCTCTCTCCTGGGATGGTCATTGCATTATCAACCATGTCCTGCCACAGCCTTGCAAGTCATTTACAGAAATCCAGCTTTTTATTTCCCAAAACCGTGAAAACCTCCAGGCTGTCTAAGGGACACCTAATTATGATCATTGTCTGACTCATCAGCACATCTCCAAATGCTGCTGGTTGTTAGGGAAGCCTTAACATTTCCAGGCTGGACTAGTTCATCTGCACATTTTGCTGTTAGAAATAGCAAAGATGTCACTTGTCTTAAAATATATGGTCTGCTGTTCCATCCCTAAAGGTGCTGTTATGCCAACAATAAATCTGTGAGACACTGCAGGCAGAGTGTGGGATGTGATGTATTCAATATTCATCCTGCTGTGACCCAGAGGAGGATCAGGACACTTTACATCAGGAAATGTCTCTCTCTAATTTAACATTTTCAAAACGATGGGCCAAAAATCCAGCCCAGGAGGTTGTGGTTGCATCTTGGATTGATTTGGAGGCAAGAAGCCAAAGGGCTGTGTAAAAATACAGCTAATGCCTCATTTCCAAAATGCAGGTAAGACTGGCTTGGAATATTTCTGTTATCCACAACGTGATAGAATTCACTGCCATTCTGCTTTTTTTCTTGTCTTTAATCCTGGAAATCCCTTTTGCTCCCACAGTGGGGCCAAGACCATCAGCAGAACAAAGGAAAATCACAAAGGTGCATGGATTTATCTGAAGGGAAGGGGCCACCAGAAATCAGGTCAGAGAGGTGCCATTGCCCTTTAGGAACAAGAGAGACACAGAAAATTTGGATCAACTGTCCAGGAGGAAGACAGTCACTTGAAAAAGGTAATTCCTTATTGGCAGAGGAGAGAATGGAGGGACCAGAGAGAGAGAGAGGAGGAAATTTCCTCCAGCCTGATGGAGAACCTGACCTGGCATCCACACCCAAAGAACAGCCTGAGCTGCATCTGATGGATGCTTAGGACAGAAATATGGTGTTAAAAATGAAAATAAAATCTTCCCTCATTAAGATATTCTTGGCAACCTGCCTTGCACAACAGCTCCAGAGGAAGGAGCACAACCCAGGAGCAGCCGTAGGAGGAAAACATGAGAGAGTTTTGGTGTGAAGAGGCAATTATTTTATTTTATTGAGCACTTTGGACAGGTCTGTTCATTTCAACTTCCCAAAATCCTGTCTACATCTTTAATCCAGAAAGTGAAGGCTCTTTCTTAACCTATTCATATCAAATAATGTTTAAATTTCAATGATGTCAGGAGATGGTTGTTGTACATCCCTATAGCAAGTACACAGAATTTAAAGTAATGATCTCTGAGTTTATCTTCATCACCCTTCTTGCCTCTGGTGCTCTGCTTAGATCAGATTATCTCATTTAAATAGCAATGGGTTATGAAAAAAAAAATCTAATCTGTTCCCTCGCTGTGTCACTGTGCATGCATTACTTTATTTTATTTTGTCCCCTAAGGCACTGCAAGAAAACCCTAAAGACCCTCGTTGAGACACATAAAAAAGCTCTGCTGGAAAATAAGAGTTGGAGGGAACATTATTCTTTCCACGATTTTTGCCTATAAAGAGAATATAGAGGGCAGTTTGATTTCTGAGTAATTGAATTGCCATTTTGGGGGGTAATAATATCCAGATCTTCCACACAGTACATTTAATCCTGAGATTTAAAATTAATTTATAGGTCAAAATCATTCTCATTCTACATGCCAGGTAGAACTGAGGTAGAAACAAGGAGGAAATGAGTGACCAATGCCATCCAACACCCTGAATTACCTTCCCATCCCCAGCCCACAGAACTGCTCTGCTCAGCATCAGGACTGGCTCCTCATCTTCCCACTCATTTCTGTTATTCCTAAATTGATGTGAACCTTCCACCTGATAAATCAGAGAAGTTTTGCCAGAAGTGCAGTTTGTCCGTTACCATCAGGCATATTTCAGAATGTCATGGAGTGAAAATCAGCTGAGATCAATGGAGTTAATTTATACCCAGGTCTAAATTAACTTATCCCAGCAAAGTCAGAGGGAGCTTTTGCTGTTCCTTTAATTGAGAACAGGAGCGGGACAAAAGTGTCATTGTGAGCTACTCTTGGTGCCTGGGAATATGAAACATTTACATTTTTAGCTATTTTTAAGTCTTTAAAAGCTGAACATATTCATCTAAAAGTGAGCTCCCAGTACCTTTTAACTCAGTTTAAATTCTGGGACTGGGCTTGTTAAAGATGATCCTCTGGCAAGAATGATGAAGCTGACAAAAAGTTTTAAAACTGAAAGCCTGGGGAAAAGAAAAAAAAAGGAAGGAAAAGGTTCTTTTTGAAGATAGAAATCATGGATTTAAGAATATCTTGTCCCTCACAGAGCTGTCCTGCTCCTCCAGTAATTCAGATTCCAGGAGCTCCAGCTATTTCCCAAGAAATCAAGGAATTACAGGGGAATGCTGTGTTCTGAAAGGCTGGTACAAGTGCTTTACTCAGAGCAGTAAAGAAGGGAATGATCTGTGAGAGGTACCCAAGAGGGCTGAGTGGGGCAGTGAGGAATTAAAGTGAAGATTTGGATCCTAAATGTGTGCTTCTTTAGTTTAGCTCAGCAAAGCTGGGCTTAAATGAGCGACTGCTCACTTGAAATATTTTATATAACCCAATATTTTACATATTCCAAGATTTTTAGTCCTTAACACACTGGTTGTTTGTTACTGAAATAGCAACTTTGTATTGATTTAACAGAAAGTCTGATCCTGAGATTTTAATTTTTTTATCCTGAGGTTTACATTTCACATTTAGATAAAACAGCATCGAGTTTCATTTAAATTGTACTTTCAAATGCTACTGAAGTCTGCCCTGTGCTCTGTTTCTTCACTTCAAACAGCTGCTGACTCATGCACTACATAATTAATTTAAGTATCATTTGAGGTTACTTTAATACAATTTCCTTGTAAGTACATGAGTAATATCCTGGCTATTTAGAGTTCAATACATTAATTGGAGACAAAAGTCAGTTGTCATGGTTTCTATCACAGCCAAGTGTGAAGGGTCAGTCCATCCCCAAATTCATTATAACCTCAAAGAGCTCAGCTCCCATTCAGTGCCTGTTTGGAGACCAGGCTCTAATGAGCCACGTGAGTTAATCCCATTTTTATGGCTTTATGAAGCAGGATTGTCAAGTTATATGCTTTTAATTAGAAGGAAGGTTCAGAGAGGGAATGAACTCAGAATACCAAACCCTCACTGTGAGCAATGCCCGGCCAGGCAGAAAAGAACATTTTACCTCACAATATGTTACAAACTGTTGATATTTTAATTAAGCACAAGGGATATTCAAGAAGGAGAATGGGGGGATGCATTCCTGCTTCCTCCAACCACACTCTGTCCTCTGATCCCAGCCTGAGGAGTGTCAGGGTGTCCAGGCTGGGAGGATGAGGGTCCAGCACCACTCCAGCAGGAGGCAAAGAAGGAATATTTGCATTTGCTTTGGGCATTCAGCAAGATTTTCTTTCCTTTTTGTGTACTTATATTGACAGTCCTTGTGATTCTCATCCATTTTTGGACTTCCTAAATAAATATTTTAATTTGCCTTTCAGTTAACTGTGATTTAAAGATCCTTCACTGGTATGGAAGCACTTGAAGGTTGTGATATGAAATGTGGAATCAAACCATTAATTCAGTGCTCCCAAACTGGTCTGGTTTTCCATCCAGCTTCATTTGCTGATATTGTGGCCAAGAAATGTTTTCATGATGTTGTCACCCAAGCAACAATTGTTTTTCTTTCTCACTGTTACAGCTTAGACTATTTTTAAAAACTATTACCTGGATTCCAGCTTTCTTATGATCCTTAAAAGTGTTCCTGGCTCAAAGGCAGCACCTGGAGTTGCTACAAATTGAAGTGTGTCCTAATGAAAAGCTCCTTAGTCAGTTGTTCATACAAAAAAGAGCTGTTAATTTTGGTAATTGCTTCTCCTTTCTCCAAGAATTATGACATTGATAGAGATTTATCAATCACAAACACTAATAGTGGAACATTTTACCTGTGCTGCAGCTCATGAATGGCAGCAGACTTATTAGTTTCCATAGCAACACCATCTCCACTTTCCAAGGTCAAAAATTCCTCCCATCCAATCAGTGGAAGAAAGTAAAGTGTGTCTTCCTGTGACTACCTGGATATTCTGCAAAAACAGGAAGAGATATTGGGCAATTAAGGTACAGACTCCAAATAAACACCCCAAATTTCCCCAGGTCAAATCACATTTTACTGCACCTTTGGGAGACTCAGACACTGCAAATGAGATAGGATAGTATCATCCTGGCATAGAAATAATTCCAAAATGACACCAAGCTGGAATGAAAATCATAGGTAATGTTGGGGTTCCTCCCATGGCACAGAGATCTCTTGGATGGGAGGGAGTTTCTCCAAGAAGGAAAGAAAAATCTGCCTGTGGTCCCTCTGCCAGACAGTGCTGGGCTGGAAGAAAAGGTGTTTGGAAAAATGGGCTTTTCCCAACTCCTAAATATTCATCAAACATTCAGATATTTTTTGTTCCATCACAGGGAGCCTCTCTCCGTGGAGCCAGGCTGGCAGAGCTGGGGGTGCTCACCTGGAGAGGAGAAGCTCCAGGCAGAGCTCAGAGCCCCTGCCAGGGCCTAAAGGGGCTCCAGGAGAGCTGGGGAGGGACTGGGGACAAGGGATGGAGGGACAGGACACAGGGAATGGCTTCTCATTGTCCCAGGGCAGGGCTGGATGGCATTTTGGGAAGGAATTCCTCCCTGGGAGGGTGGGAAGGGGCTGGGATGGAATTCCCAGAGCAGCTGTGGCTGCCCCTGGATCCCTGGCAGTGCCCAAGGCCAGGCTGGACTTTGGGGCTTGGAGCAAACTGGGACAGTGGGAGATGTCCCTGCCATAGCAGGGGTGGCACTGGATGAGTTTGGAGTCCCTCCCAACCCCAAACCAGTCTGGGATTCCACGATTCCACCGTGGTCTGGTTCTGATCCCAGCCAGGATCCCTTGGTGAAGGTGGAACGGGAGCAGATCCTGGTGCAAAATGATTCATCTCCCACGAGAAGAGAAGGGATCACAGTGTCACACACACCCCATGTAAAATGAAAAAAAACCTTTTCTGTGAGAAGTTTTATCCTTCAGAAATGAACCATCCTCCCGTAAGGATTTACATAACAATTTCCTCTAATTTCCTTTGACATTTCAGTCAACAGATGATGAATTAAGCCAGGAAAAAGTATCTGTTTGGCCTATACTCCCAAAGGGCAAACGAGTGATTTACTTTTGGGGATCAGTTCATAAAGCAGCTGAAACCAGAAATCACTTAATAAAATGAGTTTACAATATTGTAAAATCATTCCAAACCTTTTAAGTGCTGAAAATTTTCCACTGAGAAATTACAATTATGAGCCACACTTATGGATCCATATTCTCTTCTCACTTGTCTCATTTTTCACAGCAGTGTGAAAACCTCATCCAAGGTTGCCCTGGAACTTATTGCTGATAGGAGTGAGAGAGATATTTTTTAAAAAATTAAGGAATCCAAATCTTCTGGAAGCCATCCCACTTTCCTAAGGGACTTAATTTTGTTAATATTTTCTATAAACTTCACCTAAAAATTGCAGGTGGTCTCAGGGGAGACACTTAAAAACCCGAGGACTGATCAAAACTTGACAAGCTTCTAAGTTTTGAAAAAAAAGGATGGAAAAAACCCATGAGTTTCTTTTAGCTTTTCATGATGTCCTACTTCACACACAGCTGTGATCTACTGAAGAACATTTGCAAAATTTATAAATGTTTGAAAGGAAAAGGAATTAAAAATACTAAATTATAATTCTGTCAAAGTAGAAACAGAGCAGGATGAGCTGGGTTGTACCTTTATGTATCAACCCTGCCCCAAGCAGCAGTAACTGCACCTAAATACCCTCAATCAATATTTCCTTTCTTTTTTAATACTTGTGGGTGCTTTTTTAGAACTCTTGCCTCAGTTCAGATTCCACTCCAACCCTTCCTTTAAACCACCTGTCGATACTGAAGGTGGGCATTGATTATTTCTGCTCCAGTGCAAAACCTGATGCTTTTCCTTATTGAATCACATCATATTTATTTCACACCCTTTCTCCTGCTTGTCAATATTTGTCTCCAAGCTCGTGTACATATCTGTGATATCTGAGACAAAAAAAAAAATAAAAAGCTTTAAATTTGTTTTCCCAGAACAGAATGTATCCCTTCTGATCAAATAATGTAAGTTAGGATTTTAATTAACTACTTAGATGTCATGGTACTCCTGCACTAATTTTGTGACTACCTGTGTCCCAGTTTTAGCTTTTTTTCCCCTGGTTATAGCTTAGCAGGAGGAAAAATATTCCCCAAGCAGCCCGGAGCTGTGTGTGCAGCAGCAGCCCAGGGTGAGGAGCCTCAAACTGCCCATTTGCTGACAAATCATCCTGGTGGATGCCAAGCTGGCTGTTAGCAGATAACAACCAGCCTTTGTCTGCAATTTTTCCCCTTTTGCTGAAGTTATTGCTGAGAATTTTGCACATTCCCAAGTGTTTTTCCTTGGCATTTCAATTTGGATTCGCCTCCCGTGCTGGGTATTTTTCTGTGGTTGTTTTCTAGGACAGGGACAACTTCCCAGTGCTCGTCCCACACAACTCCTTTTCCTCAGGATCTCTCAAGGACCATTTTCTGGTCCTTCCACATTGGCTGTGTGAGTTATTTAATGCAGAAATCCCTCCTAAAGGTGCAAGAGTTGCCAAAGAAAATTGGGAATGGACTTAGACCATCCGGAGTCACTAACGTGCTTCCTGATATTCCAAACAAAAATAACCAATAAAAACCAAACAACTGGCCAGACCCTGCCTTTTCCAAGAGGACAGATCCTTTTATTCTGCAAGGAAATATCCTTTTGAAAGCCTCCCTGCTTTCTGTTCTCCTCTTGTTGGGTTATGGACGAGTCTTTTGGAACCCTGAAACGAGAACCTGCAGCTGCCAATATCCAGAATATACAACCCAAACTCTTTGTGTTCATACAAGGTATTGATCAATCCTCAGAATTGGAATTCTTCTGCTCCTAGGACTGCAAATTATGGGGCATTACTGTAAATACACACACACACACACACACACACACATATATATTTCCTTAAAGTTACCCAACTGTTTTACTCCCTTCCCTTTGACAAACACAAGGACTGAACTGGTGAGCAGGCACTTAATAATTTTTACAACATCTTTCCAACAGCAGCTTCCATGGGATTATTTACTGTCAAACTAAATCAAGAATAAATGAAAAAACTGAAATATTTATAGCATAAGAAAAATCTGGTTCAGACCAGAAATCCCAGACTGGCATTAAATCAAGAAATGTAACAAGATAAATTCTGCCATCATACCCTTTGTTCTCTGGATGTGCTGCTATCACTTATTCTAATTGTTATGCCACAGTTTGAGCAGAGAGATGGATGGCAAACAAAATATGTTAAATATGATCATGGGGGAAACGTTACATTTCCCCTAAAAATCCTGATTGCGTGTCCATTTGTCAGCAGGATGTAATTTATACAAATATGTTTGTTACAGAAGTAGGCAACATCATTTTTTGTTGTTTTCCCATTAGAGAGAACAAGTCCATAGGAAAGAACTCAGTCCTCAGATACTTTATGTCTGTCATTTTCACTTCTTATCTGTGGGGGAAGGAGATATGTCTGCTCCAGAGACATCCAAAATGTGTGGGACACACAGGGATATGCAGGAGGTGAATAAATGCTGGAAAAAATGGAAAAAGGTGGGTAAAGTACCCAGGTCAGCAATGGCTCTGTGTGCATGAGTTGTGCAGCATCAGCTTCTCCTTGCAGACACTCTGGGAGATATCATTGCAAAAAAAGTACACAAAACTATTGCTGTCATCAAACATTCTCTCCTGGATGTCTGAGGTATTGAAAAATTCAGTCTAAACTTGGGATTTGAGTGTTGGCTTGGAGTTAGCACATGGAAAGAAAGGCTGTCCTGTTGTGTGGCTGAAGGTTGTAGTTGTACAGCTCTTTGCCTTGGAATTTAGAAAGGAATAGGCTGTGGATTAATTAATTAATTAAAATAATCTGACATATATTTAACATATTAATGTAATTGCCAATGTCTTTTCCTTTACTGAGCCCAACTTGGTGCCGAGGCTTTGGTTTTCAAGGCTCTTAATTTCTACAACCGCTTATTTTTTGAGTAACAAAACATTTACTAGACAAATCTGTTACAAAAGACAAAACACTCTTCTGGTGTCATCTGAATTTTCATTAAAATAGGTCCCATTTCCCACTTCTGCCACAATTTTCTGTTAAGTTTTCTGAAAGCAAAACTTTCAGGTTCAGGTGGTGATGTGACATTGAACTGGGGCAAAACCTGTCAGGCCCCGGGAATGATGAGATTTTGCTCTCAGCGAAATTCCAGCAAATTGACATTTTTACCCATGGCAAAATGTAGCTGTGTTTGCAGAAAGAGCAACTTTTTGACCTGGTGGGGGAAAAAAAATGTTTAACAACAGGGATTTGGGACCAAATTCCACAGTTTTAGCTTTTCTATTTTTCACATTCTGTGCTGGTTCAGTGTGCAGTTCTGGGCTTCATATGAAGGGTTGGTGAACTCTCTGCACAGAGTAGGGAGACAAAACAATTCCTTTCCAGCTGGGCACCAAGGACAAATTTGAGGCCCAAGAGTGGAAACAACAGTGAAGGAAGAGGGAACAAGGAGGATGGAGCTGCATCGCCTGGAGCTGGAATTGGACAATTCACTCCAATCTGCTGATGGACCCAAACCTACCAAACTGTGAGGCCTCGTGCCCAGGATCCATTTTGTGCCCATGTGTGGGTTTGACTTGGGTGCAGTCCCAAGGGGTTCCTGCACTGCCCCAGCTGGATCCTTTCAATAAATCCCTTTTATCCTTTTATTCTACCTGGTCTCTGTTTCCAGGTCAGCCTTTCTAGGAAACAGTGCTGCTGGAGGAGCTTCACTGCAGGGCTGGTTTATTGGTGGAGGCACCTCTAGAATAAGATCTGCTGCACATATGGGAAAAGAAAGGGATGGAAATGTGGAGGGCAAGGCTCTAATCCATGCACAGCCTTTGTATTCTGCAGCCTCAGCTTTGCCTCCCACCAGCTTCCACACATCTATATTATCTTTTGAATTTGGCCTTCCACACTTTTGCATTCCTCATGTGCCAGGAAATAAGCCCAGTCTGTCCCAGGCAGGCTTGCATTCCTGGCACACCGTTGCTCCTGATCTCTCTATTGTCTCCTGAGCACCTGATTCGAAGGCGTCTAATGTGAATTTTCTCATGAATGCCAATGATATACAGCTACATTTTTCTTTTCAAACTTTTTATCCCTCAGGCGCTTTCTGCACTCAAACTATTTTCCAGATATCCATAACAGAGTGAATAGCAAACACTTGCAACTACCAGAGCAGGAGCAGAAGCGACCAGTTTTCCAGGCTCCAGCAAGATTTACGTATGCTGTTGGAGTACTCACTGCTTATTTAGAATTATTGAACCATATTTTGAGGGAGAAAAGTACCCTGTGCTATTTAACAAAGGTTTCCGATACTGATCACTCCTATTTTTCCTCTTTCACAAAAGGAGTTGGATTTCCATTTGGTTTTCACTCCTGACTGCTATTGCATACTTTTCCTAGGGAAACTGAAAATATTGTGGCTCATTTGCAATTCAAATTCAACACATAAAGCCTTCGGGGAGGGTTTAAATCTTATGTTTTCAAAACATTTTCCTAAGTCTGAGCAAACAGCTCGTTGTGTTCCAGGTGACATTGAGATCCAACATGGTGGGACACTACAGAGCCTTTTGTTGTCTTAAATTCCCCAAATTAAAACATTGGAGGAGAAATGAGCTTGACTGTGCTCTGCTGTCTGGTGAGGCCTCACTCACCTTCCCAAATGGATTCAGCAGCATTGAAATGGCCCTGACACAGGGAATTTGTGGAAGCCCAGCCCTGGAAGTGCCCAAGGCCAGGCTGGACAGGGCTTGGGACACCCTGGGACAGTGGAAGGTGTCCCTGCCATGGCAGGGGTGGAACTGGATGAGTTTTAAGCTCCCTTCCAAACCATTCCATGGTTCTAAGCATCCTAGTAAGGATTCACAAGTTCTTTAACAGTCAAGTACAAGACAGAGCAGGATTTAAATATCTTTAAAATTATTTTCATTTTTTTCCCCTGTGTTTTTATTTTCACAGCAACAATTAGCGAGCTTAAAGAAGCATGCTGAAAGAGAAACCCTCCTCTGCCACCAGTGCCCTGCAGAAGGTGTCCATGTGCTTCAGGATCCCACTGGGAAGGTCTCAGGGTGGGCCACTCTTTCACTGATCCTTTCAGGAGTATCTGAACTGGTTCAGTGCAGTAGCAAAACATTGTGTGGGCATTCCCAGCTGTAAATAACCCTGTCTCTACAGGCAGGAGCCAATAAGAGAATTTGCTGTATTTAACTCAAATACGGTCTGAAAGACAGAAACCTGGGTCGTGCTGTTGACAAATCAGCATTAAAATGTCTTTCAACAGCAAAGTGTTAAGTAATAATGAATAAAATGGAGCATAACCCAATCCCTGCCCTCATGCTGAACCCAGGTGCAGCTATCTCATACAACCACATCTGGAGCTGTATTTTGACACTCTTTTTTAAAATTTATACACTAGGCAATGCCAGTAACCAGCCTGAAAGAGCTGACTGCTCATTCTTTGGCTAAAACGGTGCTGCTCTCATTTGAATCCCGAAATATGTGGGAATGGACCTCCAACACCTGTGTGAGATCTGTCCTGGTGGTGTTGGTGGGATGAAAACATCAGTTCAGTCCTCAGAGTTCTGTGGGGACTACAGGAGAGAATGTTCTCCATGTGAATTAGAATTCACAAGTTTTCATCATAAAGATAATTCCCAACAACAAGAAAATTCTCTCATAATCATGTAATACAGTCTGCAGCAATTACTGAGCAAACACTGAGATGGAAAAAGTCTGATAAAAAGGCTTCCAAGGTTTGGCTGAAATGTAAGTGTGGCTCAATTTTCAATTCCATACATTATGAAATACAGTTTTTGAAGAGATCTGAAAGTGTTAAATTTATCAAATCTGACAACATCACTTTTAAACCAATTATCACATTTCTTTTAACGTGTTCACAAACACTAAAGCTGCAGATCTTGATGGCACCCAAACACTGGGAGTGAAGAGCACACATTGTTCTTCCAGGTGAAAAGTTTAATATCTGCTTCATATCTATGAGTAAAAGCTTAAGAAAAACTCCTTCCAAATATTATCAGTGTAATAATGATAAAAAATTGATTCTGTTTCAACTGAAGTCAGCAGCAAAATTCCCATTTCTTCAGTAAAAAGAGGATCAAAATTAGAATATCATCAAAAGCCAGTGAGCAGGTTTCTTCAAAGAAATGGAGGTTAATAAAGGAATTGTTGATAAACTTTTACAATTATATCTTGAAGACTTCATCTCTTTCAAGATCTCTTGTTTGTCTGTGAGGCTGATATCCCAGCAATGCTTTAATTTGTGCCACCCTCAAGTCTCTTATTGGGTCTTTGCAGTTTAATCTTCTGCTTCTTCACATTCAATATCCCAGATCTTTTTATTAAAATCCATATTAAAGGCATTGTGATATCTTTATGAGGCTCTCCTTTCAAATAAAACAATATCTTTACTATTTATTATTTTTGCTGCTGCATTTCTTACACATCTGATTCTCCAGCTGGTGGCCTTCACAACACCTTAAAAAAAAAAAAAAGGCAATTTCTTTTCCCACTGGACAGAGAACCCACAAATCCACCAAACTTTCTTCCCAAAGGGAATGTGGAGTTGAGCAAAACATCCCTGGAGATTTGGAGTTGGAGCAATGCTCCTTTGAACCAGGAGGTTCAAGGTTTGGACAAACACCTGCAGAAGGGGAGCAGGTGCCACTCCTGCCTCAGAAATTTCTGGATCAGGGGTTAAGATTTGTAAAGAAAAAAAAAATAGAAGTGAAACTGAAGCTAATTTTAGACAAGAACCTGGAAATCTGCCAGATTATTAACAACTGGCTTTCAGCCTGTCAGGAAGTATTAATAGCACCATGAAAGGAAATTATGAACTGTAGATTTCCCCTGAGAGCTATCAGGAAATATTTGGACTTTTTAATAGCCATATCTACTGCAGTGCAGCAATAAATAAAGTGGCCTGGACTAGTTCTGGGCTGAGCTGGGTGGCCACAGATTGAAACCATGATGAGGTGAAATTCTAACCAATATTAATAGGAACAAGCAGGGCTGCAGTTCCAGGGTGACTTTAAGATTAGCTGAACCATCCATGACCATTATTTTTGGCCAAGATGAAGCCTGTAATCATTTTATTTGCATTTTTGCATGCAGGGGTGTCAGAAGGGAAAGTTAATTTCAAGGTTTATTGTTTAACAAGTGAATGATTCAGTGTGAAATGAGGGTCCTTCCCATTCCCTTCCTCCTTGGTGATGCTGTTGCTGTTTATTGCCATCATTTAGAAACTCTTGGATAATGAGGGAAAGGAAGAAAATAATCATTTGGTTTCTGGATGGAATTGGACTTAATTCAGCATAATCTCTGTGTTTAATCTCTGCATTTATTTTTTATAGGGGATACAGCCACGTGGAATAATCAGAGCAGCAAAGAGATCACTTTAATGTCTGGGCAGGTTTCAAGATGATCTGGAGGTGGGAAGAGGAATACAAATGATTTCCCTCTTCTACTCGAGCTCAAGAGCTGGGTGCTGGTGGAATGCAGGAGAGGAAGAGGAGGAAATGCTGGAGTTCCCAAAGGATACCCCATGGGAAATCCAGAAGAGTTTGGGGGTACAGGAGGGAGGAGCAGAGGGACCCCCTGAGCACAGAGCTGGGCAGGTGAAGGGGATCTCTGAGGAGGCTGCTCCACACCAGCCAAGCCAGGCAGGAGGAAGGACAAGGACTGGAAATTGGGAAAGCTTCCCTGGCCAGAGTGAACAGCAGGTCCACTGTTCTCCATGGAAATCACTGAGTTATTAATTTAATAAATGTCAATAGCCTTGTCTTTCTTTATTGACTTTAACATTAACCACTGCTTTGATTTTTGAGAAGATGGTTGCGTTTCAAGTCAGGGAATAATTTATGGACTTATTTTTTTGCATTTAAATTGGCAATTTGAGAAGAAAACTTGATGATGAGCTGTGTATTTGAGTATATTGGAGAGGAACATGTCAATGTGAGCTAAATAGAAGTACAACTTGAGAGATTCATTTTATTAACAGAGAATGTTTTGGTGCATTTAATATAAGACTGATCTATTTTTCCCTTTTTACACATTAAATATGTTTTTATTTTTGCTCCAAGTTCCATATGAACATCTAAATTCCCTCAAAGTCATTTCAAAGTCAGTTCCCATTACATAGATCAATTGTATCAAGTTACTTGAAAATCATGATGTAATCCTAGGCCTAAAATGAATTGATTTGTGATTATTTGTTGTTTATAAATTAATTTCTTCTGCAGTTCATGCTCTTTCCTAGAACTCATGTATAAGCTGTTTTTACCAGTGGGTAAAAGCAAGAGATAGAGAGAAACATTAATCCATTTTATGACTTTAATTACTATTAGAGCCCTGCTTTGCACATGGCAGATGATTTGTTAGAAATTGATTTTATTCCTGGATAATTGCCCTGCACTCCAAACAAGTCACACATGCAGGGATTGATGCATTTGCATCTGCTGGATATGCAGCAGACAATTCCTACAAACTCAAAGCAGGTTAGAAAAGCAAAATGTTAGCTGGAATAGTAATCAGGATTTAGGAGTGTTTTCCCTTCCTGGATACACTAAAGAACTTGAACTTGCTATTCTGGAGGTGTTGTGGGTTTTTAACAGGTAAACAGGGTTGGCTACTCCAGGGTGACAGTAGGAAAACTTTGACCTTCATGAAAAAATGCAAATTTGCACCAGCTGGGAACCAGGACCACATATATTTGGAAGAAGAACTCTTTAAATTGATCTGTTTTATGATAAGAATAATAATTTTACTTAGAATCTCCTAATACACAGAGAGCTATATTTAGGATGCACTTATTTATGTATGCAGTTATTTAAAATAAATCAATTCTAAAATTAAAAAACGTGAAGGGCCGTGAAAGGCCAGGACTGAATACAAATATTTAGCAAGACATTTTTCCTGGCAGTGCATTTTTGGTTTTTTTTCCCAGAGGCAGAACTTCCATTTTATTTCTGCTTTGTTTCCTCCTCCATTAAACTGGACACTGAAATCTAACAGGACTTTCACCTGTTGCCTTTTAACACCAGCTCTCCAAGGAGCCTCTTTTATCAGAGCATTAAGCATTTAAAGCATTCAGTGCTTTCATTCCCACTCTCTTTATGCACCAAAATGTGTTGTTGGAATCACAGAGCATAATTGAGAGGAGACAATGCCAACTGGTCTGTTATAATACAGAGAAGAAAAAATGAATTAACCACTCTGCCTCACCCAAGGCCGTTCTGAGGAGCACTTCTGCAAAGCCCTGATGTAAATAATTTTGCTGATGAAATGCCCAAATTACCACGAGGTGCTGGGGAATTATTCCCATCCCTCACCACCACGGTCCTGAGCACCCAGAAAAAGTGCAGGAAAAACTCACAATTAACCAGAGAAATTTGCAGACTGAAAAATCCTGAGGGTTTGAATGTTGTTATTGTGCCAGTTAAAGGGAGCTGGTGAAAATTCACCTCCATGTTTAGCTGGTTCTCCTTCCCTTCTCATCCCCCTGCTCTGTATTTTCCATTCCACTTTTATATTCTGGTTTTTGTACTTCCCAAGCAGCTCCTGCTTCCTTAATCCATCCCTGGCTGTGTTTTTGTGGTGGCACAAAAAAGTGAAATTTCTCTGGTTTCATTCCTGCATCCAACTGTTTTTTGTAAACTCTTGCAGTTGTTGGTTCAGCAGAATTTAAGTATATCAAAATCTGTGTTTCCATAGCAAAGGGGATCTTTCCTCACTCTCTTATCATTCCTTCATCCCTTATCAAAAGCAACTTTTGCATTTTGGAGCCTCTACTAAAGCACATGCTTTCACCAACCTCTTACAAAGGTTGTCCTCTGTTTTAAGCCAAAAGCACTACATTTAGAACATGAAAATAAATGTTCTGTCCCAAGAAATCTGTGTGTGTATTCGTTATCAAGGAATCACACTTTGATTTTCCACATCAATAAAAACAAAACAAGTCAACATCCCAAATTTCTCCTTCAGTTTTAAAGGTGCCCGAGACAAATTGCCTTCAAAACTGGAGGCTGGTGATTTAACACTGCTAATATTCCAGAGAAAAATAAGGATTTGTTCAAGTAAAACATTGAATTTAAGGCGTCTTTGGAATTTAAGCTCCCTGCTTGAGGGTCTGTCTAATGCCAGGTTTGCAGAATGGCTGCTCCATAGCAGAAATTAACATATTTTAGGAATATTTTAATTAACATATTTTCAGTACAGCATCACTCTCACATCAACTGCAAAAGATGGATTTAGGTGTTTTGCTGAATTTGGGTTACATACTAAAATTTAAAAATAAATCCTTTGAAACAGTTTGACTGCTAAACCTGAACAGTGAAACCCCCATGGTTACATCTTTCTGGTGCTCTGGTGAGTGTTCCCATGGGACAGGGATCTAAAATATTTTACAATGAAGTTTTCTTTTCAAATCTTGCTTTAGACACTCAGGAAGCCGTGCTGGTTATGCCCCATTTCAGGAAGGTTCAGACCAGTTTCACCCCAACACTGACACCAGTTCAGAGCCACCTTTGGAGCCTCAGCCAACCCCAGCCTGGTGCTTGCCCAGGACTACCAAATCCACCCCGAGCACTACAGAAAAAAACATTGTAAGAGCCTCGTTTTCAGCCTCTCATCCCTGTAAAGCTGCTCCATCAACGAGTTTCTACACATTTCCTTGGAACTGCAGTGCTAAAACCTCAAAATAGAGTTTGGTCTCTAATGGGCTTAAAAGTGCTTCTGGTTTTGAGGAGGAGACTTTGAGGAGGATCCCGAAGTGAAGTGTCTGCACTTTGTCAAGCTCATCACACCTTCCCTGGAGTTCTGCTCTTAATAATGCAGATTGTTTCCCGGGATACTGCAGCTCTTCCCCAACTTCTTGTCATCCCCATGTGTGATTGTGCTCATAAATTCCTCTAATAACTCCTGCTGGTGTCACTCTGTGTCATTCTGAGCCCTGGCTCTCTCTCTCTCTCACAGCCCTGGCTCTGTTGCAGGTTCAGCAAGAGTTTAGGAGATTGAATGGAGATGATAAGAAGGAGATGGCCTCGCTTTTCAGTCTTAAAAACATCCATTTACTGGTGCTGATCTAAATAATGGACTATTTCTCTTTTTCCCTTGACACATAAAACAATGTTGTTACCTCATAGTGACACAAATCCATTTTTTTCACCAGTTCTATGCTAAGAGCAACGCACAGATTGTTTCTGTTCCTCTCTTGGTCTGCTCCTCTCACAAAAATCAGTCATTCTTTAAGGGAAATAGCAAGTTTGGGGTCTGAAGGGATCCACTGCCTTTAGCTTTTCTTTCTTTAATAGGCAAATCAGTCCTCATCAGAGTGCAAATTCACCACCATGGGTTTCCATCCCTGTACACAGGCAAATCTCTCAGCCACAATTGCATTGTGTGGAGGGGAAACCACCCAGGAATTAATGGAGATAATAAGCAGCATGCAAGGGCTGACCCAGTCCTGGGAGAGGGAAACGCATCCCACTGATTTCAGCAAGATTTAGACCAGCTTTCCAAAGACTTGGAGCTTCACTTAACTCATGAGACAGCCTCAAACAGGCTTTTACTCTGTGTGTATCTCCAGGTCAGTGCACTCATACTTCAAGCAGGACCTACTGAGTAAAAGCTCCTTTTATGTTTCTGTGGCTGGCTCCAAAAAACAAAACATAAAAAAGAAAAGTCGCATTTGCTCCAAAGTTTTGCTCCTTTGCTTTGAAATTACACTGGGAAAAATGATGTTGTGTGCAGGCCCGAGGATATTGCAAAGAGAAAAGTTGTATTAGAGAAAGAACATCTTAGTCATAAGCAGCAGGCATTGCAGTGAATTTCCTCACTAGGGTAGGGATCCTTCTTCCTGAGAGCTTTTCCAGCCCTCCTGAGCCAAATCTCCAAAGCTGATCTCTCTTTGAGAGCCCCCAGGCTGCTCTCAGACTTCCCTCCCTTCCCTCATTACTCACATCCAGCAGGAAATTCCTGCCAGGAAATAAACACAGTGTGCAACTACCCCTGAACATCTCTTCTGCACTCATTCCCTGTCCCAAGCTTTATATCTTCACCATTTTCTTGGATTATTTTTTATCATATTATCTGATATTATCGAGTGTGACATCCGTGTGGCCAGTCTGGGAAGCTGAAGGTTTGATGGAAATAAAAGTTGTCCCTTCAAGAAAATTCCAGGCAGTTTGTTTCTCTTTCCTTTGGTCTCATTAGGCTGCCACCACAAGATAAATGGTTTGGGTTAAGAGTAATTTAGTTTATGGCACAATAGGTATGAAAGGTTATTCCTTCTTATGCCCTCCTCACATAAAATCTCCCTTAAAAAAAGCAAAGTCTTTATGTCTCAATAAACAGAAGCCACAGAGAAATTGTGTAACAAATTACATATTGGATAACCATCTATAAAATTTTATTGGCTTATGAGGTTTGCATTGATTTGAATTTTACCCAAAGCATTACTGCTCCTCCAAAACACTGAAATAAAAACAAACCAGAAACATCCATTACGGGGTTTTTTAACAGTGTAGCCACGAGAAACATCTCTGAAGGATGTAAATTTCTGGGAACAGCTAGAGATCCCCTTGTCCCTTCCCTGTGTGTGACTCAGAAGGGATCAGCTCTTCCTCCAGCTCTCCCTGAGGCCTTGAGAGGCTCCCTGGAACAGAGGCTGGACAGAGTTAAAGGAATAAAGTGGGGATTTATTAAAAGGCCTTCAAAGGATCCACCTTGGGCAGTGCAAGAGCCAGGCCATGGCTACACCCAAGATGGACCCTAGGTCACGAGTTCTCACACTTTTAGAAGTTTTGCTCCATTTCCACGTTGGGGTTCATTGTCCAGTTCCAGCTCCAGGTGATGCAGTCCCACCCTCCCAGGTTGCTCTCCTCAATTCCCTGTTTGCACTTTTTGGGCCTGGAGCTGCCCCGGTGCCCTTGGTTCTGGGGCTGGAAAAGGATTGTTCTGGGTGCCTGAGCTGTGAGGAGAACTTGCCAACACTTGATATGGAGTTCAGAGCCACACACCAGTGCAGAGTCTGGAAAATATGAAAGCTAAAACCTAAGGCATCCTCCCAGGTTGTTCCGAGCCCTGTCCAGCTTAGGATGTAAGTGCAGAGTTAGGCCAGGCTTCAGAGGAAAGCAAGAGTTTAACCCAAACCTCTGGGGGCTGATTGGTGCAGTAGCATCTTCTGAGACCTTCCTGGTGGCATCTTTTGCACCTCTTTGTTTTGTCCATGGCCAGCCCAGGCAGGCTTGGGTACAGCAAGTTGGGGACTAACCCAAATTTGCACCGTGACAGGAGAAACATCCCTCTCAAATGGCCCACAACTTGAGTGTGGCAGCACTACAAGTGACCTGAGAAGCTCCCTGACACCCTCCTGCATTTATGCAGAGCGAGGTTAATTTTCAGTCTCTCATGCCAGGTCAACAACCATAGCCTGCATAGATTTTAGCTTTATTTCTGATTATTTTTACACATATTTTAGTGCCCCTTTTTATTTTGCATTTAATAGCTGTATAGCCCATTACAAATGCTTTCTTACCTGTCACACCCTTCATCCCAGCTCATTTATTCCGAACCATCCCCAGCGTGGGCTGTAATTCATCAGAGCCAGACACTGATTATTGAAGTGGGTAATTGCACAGGCTGTGGCCCGGTGATCAGCCAGGGGCAAGGCCTGAGCTGGGCTGGGATCAGACTCAAGGAATGGGGCTGCAGGGAAGGTTTCTGCTCCTAGGTCAGGTTCTGCCATGCTCCATCCATCACCAGGGCACAGAGAGTAAAATACTGGTGCCTCAGCCTCACCTGCCAACAGGTGTGCAAATGATGCTGCTCCAAATTGCCCTGCAGTCACAGGAACCTGGAATGCTTTCAGTGGGAAGGGACCTTAAAGTTCCTCTCATTCCACCCCTGCCATGGCAGGGACACTTTGGAGGATCCCAGGGTGCTCCAAGCCCTGTCCAACCTGGCTTTGGACACTTCTGGATTGAATAATGCCAATTAATACCAGTAATAACAAATAGGTTGTGCCTCACCTCCTTGCTTTAAGGATCAGGAGTTTTTATTGCAGAATAAGCACAACAGCAGAACTTCTACTTCATAAAGTTCTTCTACTTTAAATATATATATATGTAGATTTGTATAAATTCAGTATTTGTATAAATTCAAATATAAAACTCAGAATCTACCTTTGAATCCAACCCAGGGCCTTCCTCAGGATGAAGTCTCCCTGCTCCTGGCTACGAGAAGGGTCAGTGGGGCTTTGTGCAAGGGCATGGAAAAACAGGAAAAGGGGGAATGGCTTAGGCTGAAGGAGGGCAGGGTTAGATGGGATATTGGGGAGAAATTCTTCCCTGTGAGGCTGGCACAGGGTGCCCAGAGAAGCTGTGGCTGCCCCTGGATCCCTGGCAGTGCCCAAGGCCAGGCTGGACAGGGCTGGGAGCAGCCTGGGACAGTGGAAGGTGTCCCTGCCATGACAGGGGTGGCACTTGGTGATCACTGAGGTCCCTCCCACTCTGTGTTCTCTGATTTTATGATCTCACAAACACTTTCTCACCTGCTTTTTATCCTCTCAAAGTATTGCTTTTGCCTCTGTGGATTCAAGTGAGAGGTTTTTATGACTGACTCACACTTCAGTGAACCCAAGGGGGCCCCCTGGTTAGTCAGGGCTGGGGCTATATTTTTGGGTATTGCTGCTGCTTCCCTGGCTGCTCCACCCACCCCCTCTGCATCCTCCAACAAAGCAGTTTCCTGCTAATTCCTTTCAGGGCTTAGCTGGATTTGGAATCAATCTTGCTGAGAAAGTCAGCCAGACAAAGAGGTAAAATCGTGACAGGCTTAGTCATTTTTATTTTGCCGGAATCAGTGAGAAAGGTGCTTTTTTCTCAGTTCTTCCACTTCAAATGTAACTTTTATTCTGCTAAGTTTTGACAGAAGTTTGATTTTGGTGATGTCTCACCTATGTCTTCCAAATCAATCCCCTGAATCCCTAACCCAAAGTTTAATATCATCCATTATTCAACACCTTCAGTAAGACTAACTTGAAAATGAGTAATCTCTGAGTAAAGCTGTGCAATTAATGCTGAAATACCTCAAGTACAGAATAATTCCAAATAGCACTCCCCACAACTTTCCTCAGAGCATCCCAAAATACCTCTGAAGTCTCTTGTTATCAAGATTTCTCTAAGATTCAGTAGTAGATCCTGGCTCACCTTAGTGGGCATTTTGCATTAAAGCAAACAAAATCTTTTTCCTGCAAATTTAACTCCACACCAGCTCTTCTTCCACTTAGCTTTGTCCACCTTGCTCTATCATTTTTATCACTTAAATTTGCCATGTCAATCATTCCATGGGTGCTGCTCCCTGTGGTGCCCAGCACCAACCACAGCCTCACCTCACTCTCTCTATGGCAGGGCTTTTAACACACTGGACTTTCCCTTCTTGAGGTATTTTTTGGGCTGCCTTTGGATAAATCTTTCACTTTGGCAGCCTTTTCATTCTTTGTAGCTTCAACAGTCTGTGTTTTATTTGGCAACATTGCATTTAGTACAATCTAAAGTGGTCATTGTTGTTCAGCTGCCCTCACCACTGTTCTCCTTCCCCTCCTCTTCTCTTCCCAGCTACTTTCCCAAGTTATCCAGCGTGTCCAGGCTCACTTATCCCTGCTTGCACTAGGTACAGCACAGTTATGCTCCTTCCCCCAAGCTCAGAGTCCTCAGAGGAGTATTTAGGTTAAGAACAGTTTATTCCTGGCTGGAACTGCAGCAATTGTGAGCAGGTTTATAAGCCAGGGTTCTGCTTTGCTTCAGGCAGTTGAGTAAAAGCTGAGGTGATGTCTCAGATGGAATCAGACCTGGAGAGGGGCAGCAGAGGGGGGTGGAGCAGTGCTGGCAGCATGGCTAGGACACACCTGCAGCACTGAGTCATGTTTGGGGCACGGCAGCAGCACAGGGGGTGGATGATCCTATTAACAGGCAGGAAAAAATATGGAAAAGTGGCCAAATGGTGCATTGAACCTACAGCTCTGTCCTCAGCAGCCAGGGAACAGAAAGGGCTGTGTGAGACCTCAGCAGGAGTGTGCTGAGGTGTCCTGGACTCAGTTTCAGGGAGCCCCACCTGAGCAAGGGGCATTTCACAATCAGGGAAATTCCAATTTCACAGAATCCCAGGATCACTGAGGCTGGAAAAGCCCTCTGAGATCACCGGTTCCAGCCCATGCCCAATGTCCACCTTGTCCCCAGCCCAGAGCACTGAGTGCCACCTCCAGGCTTTCCCTGGACACCTCCAGGGTTGGAGGCTCCACTCCTCACCCTTCCTCACCAACCTCACCCCTCCACCCTGGGAGGGTGTTTTTCCTGGGAATGTCAGCACAGGCACCAGCCTGACCTTACCCTGGTCAAAAGCTGCTTGGTCCTTAAACATCAACAACAAATATTTAGAGTACCATCAGCTCTGCAAGAATTCTCTCCTTAAAGAAGGAGTCTGTTTGTTTATTCTTATGGAAAGATTTTCAGGGAGTCACCGAACGCTTTGGGTTGGAAAAGATCATCAAGATGATCTCGTCCCATCCCCCTGCCATGGACCCGGGTTTTTGCAAAGGAATTCATGAATAACTGTTCCTATTTTAATGATGTAGGAAACACAGATTCTCCTTGTAAGCAGAAGATTCTTCTGACAAGTCTTTCCCCTGTGGCTCTGCCCTCACAGGCAGATGGGGATGCAGCTGCCCAGGCATTAGAGTTGTATACAAATTATTGGTATTTATTTGGATTTTGGGGTGGGAAAATTGAGCCAGGACTAAAAATACAAACGTAACTCATGGATTTGGTGGAATAGAGGGACCAGAGTGTGTTCAGGGAAGAAATTAGACTGGCACCTCCAGTGGATTTGGAGTAACACAGGAAAGGAGAGGGTTAAATATCATATTTATGGCTTTTAGCTTTGTGTGATAGCTCCAGAAAGGGCTGGGTGACCTCTGTGGAGAGGCTGCAGCAATGTGTCACCACTAATGATATCAGTGCTGAGGGAAAGGTGGCAGTTTAAGTGACTTTAACAGGGGTAAAACCTCTAACCCGCTGTGCAGCCCAAGTACTCCTGCTAAAACAGCAGACAAACCAATTTCTGGGAGAGAAATTCCCTCACTGGGGACTGCAGAGCTTCCCTGCCATTATCAGCCGAAGGAAAACAATCCCATCTGGGGCTGAGTGGGTAAATTAAGGAAATCAGCAGAGTGGCATCAGCATGAGGAGAGCCTGGATGCTGCAGTACCAGGGACAGTGACAGTGCCGCGGGTGAAACAGCTCCCAGCTGTCTCCAGCCAGGGTTACCCCACTCTAAAGCATCAGGAACAGCTGGAAGAGTGGCTGCTAGCTGATAGATCAGAGAAGGGAAACTGAGGCATGAGGGAGAATCAGCAGCTCAGCTGGTGGCCGTGGTGTGGCTGCCCAGTGTGGCTCTGTGCTGGTTCTGTGGAGAATTTTGGTTTTGTTTTTCTTTCCTTGGCTCAAGGACAAACTCCTTGGAAGCTGCAGCATCCTGGGAAAGGCAGGGATCCACGGATCCACCGCACAGCAGCCCAAATTCTGTCCTGGCTGAGGGTTTTCAGCTGAGGAGTGGGGCACTGGGTAGTCCATGTGACACAGCTCTCTCATTTAGCTGATAAAAATCTCCATCTTATCTGGCTTCCTTTACAAATGGAGGGAGTACAATTTCCAGGGAGGTTTGCTCTGGTCCCGCTGGTTTTGTAATTTCATGGTAGGATTATCAGAAACTGCTCGAAGAGATGAAGTTGCAGAAACTTCTGTGCTTTTAATCCCCATTTCTCTCACCAAAGGTACCTCTCGTGTTCTGCACACACCAAACTCGGTGAGGGAAATGGATTTAAATTGTCTGGGAGAAATGGATTTAAATAGCTGAAGTGCACCAGGGTTTCAGACACAGTGCCAAGCATTTTGTGATCCATTCTGGTACCCTGACCCTGCAATGGAGCAGGCAGTGGGACATGGTGAAACCCCAAATACACACACAAGCAAAAGGTGTGCTTGAAGCAGAAATAATCACTAGATGTCTGAAAATTCATCCATTTCAGTGAGAAACTTGGTGCAGAACTTCATCCCAACCAGGTTCTACATTCCCAGTGTGAATCACAGGGATGGGAATTAAAATCAGGTGCTACTCAAAGGTACACACTTGATATTTACATTGCTTTTTACAGCACAGGATCCTTGTTTTCCAACCAGTCTTCCCCCATTTAATAAGAGAATAGTTAATAAGAGAATTTTAATAAAAGATTCCTTGCAGGCATCACCACAAAGAGGGGTTTGGGATCCTCATGCTTTGGCTGCAGCCATGGGAGAGATGAATTCATTACCAAATATAAAGCAATTATATTCTTTTCTGAAGAATCTTATTTTAAAAAAAAATGGATCTTATTGGTGATCACATCAGGGTGTCCTGATGAGAAGTAAGGATTTCTTGTAGGAAAAGTAGCAGAATGTTTTTATTTGTTTGAGCTGCCTCTGCTGGGAGCTGGGATCAGAACCCTGGGGAGAGTTTTCGTGTACCTGGATCATTTGTGTTTGGGTATAGCCAATAAAACCAACCAATTGCACTCCTTTCCATATTATTATGTTGTGTAAAGAGCAAGGACAGAACACGGCTTCTCTCATCTTCCTGATGTTTTCCATCTCTTTTAACAAGAGCGTTACTGCAGATGCCGTCAGGAATTTTAATAAAACAAACTGCCTTTCTGACTCACTTGCTCCATTCCTTCTGCTCTTTGTAGGCTAAAAACACATCCGAGGGTCTGAGTGAGGGAAATCACTCTTCTCCCCAGCTCCTTCCTCTCCATCCCTCTCTCTCAGTGCTTCCCTGAGCACTCTGCTCTGGATTTTAACTCTTGCAGGAAGCCCAGAACACAAAGGCCCCCAAAATGAATGAAGAGATGAGACTGTAGAACAATGAAATTTCTGGGGTTGGAAGGGACCTTAAAGCTCATCTCATCCCCTGGGCAGGGACACCTCCCACCATCCCAGGCTGCTCCAAGCCCTGTCCAGCCTGGCCTTGGACACTTCCAGGGATCCAGGGCAGCCACAGATGCTCTGGGAATTCCATCCCAGTCCCTTCCCACCCTCCCAGGGAACAATTCCATCCCAATATCCCATCCAGCCCAGCCCTGGGACAGTGAGAAGCCATTCCCTGTGTCCTGGCCCTCCATGCCTTGTCCCCAATCCCTCTCCAGCTCTCCTGGAGCCCCTTCAGGCACTGGGAGGCTGCAATAAGACAGATCAATCATTTTTGCGGTCCCAAAATTTTGGGAAGAAGCCCCTGTGCCAGAATAAAAGCAGCAGGAAATGCTGACCAGCTGCTCCTCATCCAGCAGGAAAAGCCATGGCTGGAGCTTCTGCAGCAGGAGCAGCTGGGTGGAGAGGAGACAGAGCTAAGAGCACAAAGGTATGGAAAAATCCAGCTTTTCCTCACTTCTTCTTCTCCAGCCTCTGAAAGTGATGAGTTCAAGTCCCCAGGAGGGTTTTTAGGTGCAGAAAAAGATCTCGCTGGCTCTTTGCTCTGCGCTGACCTGGTGTGTTTAGTGCTTCCCTAGCTCCAGGTAGGGTTTCCATACCTCTGATTCTCTGTCTCACACTTGTGTGTGGGTTTTTTTTTCCTCCAAAAGAGGGAGAACTGTGAAGTACAGTGCCCTGATCTATTCTGCTTGGGGTGGTTCTTGTTTACTGTGATTGGGGCACCTGAAGATGCTTTGTTCTCTTTTGAAGATGTGTATTTTTTAACTTGCATATTCTGCACTTGTGGAAAGCCTTTGTGTAAATAAGAGATTTGTGGAGGCTGATCGTTTTTGGATGCAAGTAAGGTCACCTAATCACCTAAGCTCTGCTGTGTCTAGAGGTTTTTTGTGTGTCCTAGGGATGGTTTTTTCCGCGCAGGGAGTTGTAGTTGTAAAACTGGGCCTGAATTTCTTTTTTCCACTTCTCCTGGAGAGACTCTCTCCTGCACAGATGAGGCTACAAACTTGTCCAAGCACGGAGTTCTGACCAGCTTGGAGTGCAGCCCTTGGGAAGAAGGAATAAATGACTTTTTGGGCCAGACTTGCTGGTTTTCCTCCTCTGCAAGAGCCTCCCTGCTCCAGAGACAGGGTGAAGGCTGGGGCCAAGCAGGGCACCATTAAGATGGTTTTTGTGTCTCTTTGTCTCTGAGGAAGGTGGGCAGAGGCCAATCTGTGCCAATCTTCTGCAATAAACTCAGCTTTTAACAGAAGGAATATTGTAATAACATGCAGCTAACACAGTTTTGGGGGAGGAAATACAAATTTGATGCTGTTTTGTAGAGCTGATCTATTCCCACATATTCACAAAATATCTTCTAATGAAAATTCTCAATTCAAACACAAATAGAGCTTTGAGCCACCCAACTTCGTGTTTTAAGGCCCCTTGGGCCCACTAGCACCTTGTTCTGTGAGGGAAATACTTGCTTCAATGGCAAGAAATTAATTTTAGGGTAGCTTATTATGCACCACAAACCTTTTTAATAGTGGTCATAAAGCTGGAAGCAAAGGAAAAGAGACATGGCTCCTGCTTGATTTAAAGCACTTAAGTGGCTATGGATTATTTATAATTTTATCCTCAGCATGGAAGGTAAAACTTGTAATCCATGGCCAGCAGTACCTCACCAGCATCTGAAACCCACAGCTGCCAGCTTTGGGGGGGTTTATTTTTCTTTTTTTTACACAATAAAATGTGATCTATGGTTGTTGCTAACTTCATAGAGCTACTGATTTGGGACTTTTTAGTGTCATAAAACCTGTGAAGCAGAGACTTCTGGAATGTGAAACACTGACACAGTGCCTCTGGAGCACCACAGGCAAAGCTGGCTGATGGAGATGGGTTATTTGTGGGGATGTGGTGCCTGGAATTACAAACACTGCAGGGTTCAGTGGCACACACAGAAAAACTCTCTGAACTTTCAGAACTTTGTGTGGAAGTCACAAGTCTCCTCTCTCTGGGGGAGAAAAATAAAAGGGGAGGAGGAAATGCTACTTCATAGGAGTAAATATTTGGATTTTATAACTCAGAGTATTTTTCTGCAAAGGGTTGCAGTGCTGGTAAAAGGACAAGTAACTGTTATTTACAGAGTGTTTTCATCTTGCTTGATCATTCAGCTCCATAAGTGCTGCAAGAAATTGTCAGCTTGGAGCCTGCTCATGCAAAAGCTACTGGAGGAGCCCCTTTCCACATGCAACAACAGTCTGAGTGCAAGGATTCACCCCAAAAGCACCATGGGAATATCTGATTTAACAGAAAGTTCTAGTCAGGCTTCTGGAAGCACAGACTTCCCAAACTTTTGATCAAGTATCGTATCCTTTAAAGCTGTGTCATGCAGTGTCAATAAATAACAATATCCAAACCAACACTCCTGCAGGTCTTTGGATTCAGACCCAAAGTTCAGTACAGGCTGTGAACTCGCTTTATATTTTCTTCTGATGATTCAAATGAGCATCAGGGAACAACTTTCTTTTTAGGACTTACCTACATTTTCCCGCAGATTTATGTTTATTGCTTTCCCACCTTCAGCTGGCAGAAATGAGGTTAGGCTCTCATTCCCCACTTCAGCTTTTAGTATGCTGTAGAAATTCGTCTGGAAGTGCCAGAATTAGCACTGTCATGCTCTGTGCTGCCCGTTTCACTGCAGCACGGAGCTGTGATAGCCTCGGCAATGTACCTGTGGTGCCCGTGGCCAGCACAGCCTGGGCTCTGCTTGCCTCAGCCCTCACACGCATCCAAATTCACCCTCCGCGTCCTTCTCTGCCCGCAAACGCACGCGTTTGGAGCATCAGCCATTTCCAGGCACGCAGAAGAAATAAAGCAGCGAAATTTTTTTCTCCCCCCTTCTCCTCTCCCCCTTATGCAAATGAAAATGAGGAAGGATAAAAAGCCAGCCCGGCAAGCGCAGCTCCCCAGCACCATCCTCACTGCAGCAGGCAGCGCGGGTCTGTACTTACAGCACGAGCACGGAGACGTCTCAGGATCTTTACAATTTCCTGCAGGACTGTTTGGAGCTCTCAGCAAGGCAGAGTGCTCAGCGAGGCAGAACGGAGCCGTATGGAAGGTCTATGCAGCTGGGAGATAATGGAACTGTTTTCCCAGCTGGGACCACGAGCCTTTTATCCACGGAGCGTTGCGTGTCTCTTGCCTGGTATTAAGCGTGAAATGCGCTGCCTTCCTCACGCTGCTCCAGCCAGGACCCACACAATTAGTGCCTCAATCAGATAAACAGCTCCTACAGTTTGTGCACATCCCTGTCTGGAAATTTGGGATGTATAAAAATCAGCTCTGCCTCGCTCATCCTTCAAGAAAGCTGAGCGAGCGAAAGCGCAGCTGTCAGAGCGGAGCATGAAAGATTAAATGTGCTCTTGCTGTTCCTCTCGTACAAATATGAGCTCCTGTCAGGTAATCACAAACCTCTCTCCTCAAAAACTGGGTCACTGCATGGGCTTAGGTTTAGAAGAGGAGTGGGAATAGTTCTGTTCAGTCCTGGTGCCCACAGCCGTGTCCTGAGCTCTGTAGGGTTCAGCTTTTGGGGTGGGAGCTGTCACTGGAATCACACCCCAGCACTGGGTGACCCCTTCAAACACTCAACTGCTCCTTTGTATGTCACATATTAAACAAATTTTATAAAAAAAGGAGGGGAGAATTGTTTGTCTAAAGTAGCACAGGCATAAATTCTGCTTGAACTTCAAACCTTGTTGGATTTCCATTTTCTCTCCTGGGGCTCCTTCAGCAGAGAAAAGGCAGAGGCAGGCAGGGGAGTCCCCTTCTCTTAGTGGGAAAAGTTACTTGAATTCATCACTGAATCCCAGAGTGGTTGGAAGGACCTTAAAATTCATCCAGTGCCACCCCTGCCATGGGCAGGGACACCTTTCACTATTCCAGGGTGTCCAGCCTGGCCTTGGACACATCCAGGGGCAGCCACAGCTCCTCTGGGAGTTCCATCCCAGCCCCTCACACTGTCCCAGCCAGGAATTCCTCCCCAGTACCCCATCCATCCCTGCCCTGGGACAGTGGGAAGCCATTCCCTGTGTCCTGTCCCTGCATCCCCTGTCCCCAGTCCCTCTCCAGCTCTCCTGGAGATTTTTCTGATAGCATTGGAAGAACCTCAGCTGTCCTTGGGTTGTGGAATGGGGACAGCAGGACGTGGAATGTGCCTGGAATGTGCCCACAGGTGCTCAGCAGCCCCTGCCAGCCCCATCCAGAGCCTCCTCCTGATTAACATAAACAATTTTGCACTTCCGTCCTGTGAGCTTCTCAAATGAGTTTTACCGACAATTAATTAAGCCTTGCAGCACCTTCTAAAGGAGATAGGCATTATAATTAGCAGCTCCATTTTTAATTAGGAATAAAATTTAAAATAGAATTTTAGGTATTTCCTCATTAAAATTTTCTTT
The DNA here is from genome assembly GCA_013400175.1 of Phainopepla nitens. Taxonomy (NCBI): domain Eukaryota; kingdom Metazoa; phylum Chordata; class Aves; order Passeriformes; family Bombycillidae; genus Phainopepla; species Phainopepla nitens. The sequence continues at coordinate 236,119 of VXBQ01012680.1, forward strand.
TAAATCATTATGGGACTTTTTCTAAGTGGTATCAAGAGTAAATAGATTACAAGTAGCTTGCACCAGATTAACCCAAGCTACTTGTAGCCAATTTTAAAAGTTTATTAAAAATGTAGCCTTTTCTATGTCAAAATAAAAGAATTTCCTTATGCATTTCTTGTCTAACAAGACTGGGAACAGAATTTTTCAGTTGCTGAGGAAATTAATGCTGTTAAAGCTTTTCAATTTCCAACTGAGAATGGAAAAAAAAATATTTTAGAATTGTCTCTTCAAAAGGTTAATTGTTCACTTCAAGATTTCTGTGGGGCGAGGCTGGGAGAGCTGAGGTTCACCTGGAGAAGAGAAGCACTGGATGGGATTTAAGGTCCCTTCCAACCCAAAACTTTCTATGGTCTTTTTTTTTTTCATTCAGCAAAACCTATAGCACTTCAGTGGCTGAATTTTGAACTTCTGAACATCTGAGTTTTCTTTCTATTAGAACATGTAAAGTTCTGATTTAGATTTTCCTGAACTATTTTATACCCTATTAAAGATTCCCCCCATATCTTTGAGAAATGATACAGAAAGTGATGATAAATTTGAATATTTAACAAGTCTTTTCCTAGAGGTCAGGATAAAACATTTGCATGTAACCCAAATGTTGTGGCTTTGCCCGGTACCCTGTCAAAACAAAAAAAATTCATTGAGATCAACATTTCTTTGTCAAATGTTTTGTTTTTGAAGAATTGTGATATTCTGTCAGAAAAAAAAAAAAACAAAACCCAATACATTTAAAAAAACCTAAGAAACAAAACCAAAGCAAACATTGATGATAAAAAAATAAACAACTGAACGTCTGTTGTGTTTCCAGCTGTCAGAAATACCTTAGACAAAACTTTTCCACCCTTAAGGAAGGGTTGCTCCTCTTGGAGTTTTGCCAGAGCACAGACAACTCCTGCAAACTGGGGCAGCCTGGGATGGGCCTCCAGCCCCCTCAGAAGTTGGCTCTGGAGCACCAGAAGTTTCTCTGCCTCAGGATGAAGTGCACAATGTCCTTGTGCAGCTTTCAGGACGCTGTCGTGGGCTAAAAATACCTGGGAGATAGGATCTGGTGTGTGAGGCAGACAGGAGAGAGCAGGAGCACGAGGGAGCTGGAAGTTGAGCCAAGGTGTCTCTTGCAGGAACTCGGCCCAGGAGACACTTTCTGCTCTGTCTGCCTGGTGGAAATTGGAGATGCCTTGGGATGATACACGGGGGGTTTTGTCACTTGTGCCTTCAGGAGCCAGAGTTTTCCGGCGCTGTCAGCTTTTCTATCTCTCCTTTAGACAGAGGAGATAAACCCAGGATGTCTTTATCAGCTTCTGAACTGAATTAGATCAAGGACTAACATGATCTGAAGTCTCCACCGGAGTGGAGCAAGCATCAGCTTGCTCAAGGGCAAATTCCTGCGAGCACAAAGGCAAAACTTAAATCCCCAGATGATTTTTTTTCACAAAGGAATATGATCCCATCCCATCCATTTCCTCAGTCAGTGCCACCTTCTGCTCTGACACGCATCCATTAACCCACCTACATTGCTATTTGGTGTTGACTCCATTCAGAGGGTTTTGGTTACTCTAAGATTTGCAATCACAGAACTGCAGAGTGGTTTGGGTTGGAAGGGACCTAAAAGATCATCTCAGTCCAACCCCCTGCCATGGGCAGGGACACCTCCACCTATCCCAGGTTGCTCCTCTTTATGAATCCAGGGCACTGCTCATTGAATCAATTAATTTTACAATGCTAATCAGTAAAAATTTCCTGAATTATTGGCTTTGTTTCCACTTGGTGCTGTTAAACACGTTCTAAAGTAAATTTCAGCATAATTTTTTGTGAATGCAACCTTGCAATTGTTTTTCAATACAGAGGTGATATAATTTCAGATTCATGGAGTTACACCTCCTTTGTCTTGTGAATATTCCTTGAAGTCTTGTCAGAGACAGATATTGGAAACCCAGGAGCAAAAATCCATCATAATTTACTTGCATTGTAAGAATTAAAATGTACAATGAAGTAAATTGAGCTGCTGGACCAGCTGGGTAGTTTAACAGCACAGGCATTGGGGAATGATCTGCTCTTGCATTAAAGAGGTCTTGAAATGCCACAAAAATGGATTATTGCACTCTGAATTCCCTAAAAAAGTATACTGCTGGAGCAGAGAAACCAAGAAAACCAAACAAAACCAGCCTGAATTGTTGATGACTTCTGGAGAAGTGACCACCACGAAGAAGGGAGGTGGTACAACCACTCCAGCAATGAAGCTCCAGAAAAACGATCCTTCCTTTTGGATCCTTGTCCAAAATGCAGCCTTCCAGAAAAAGGAAAAGATTTTCCTCTGGAAGCAATGTTCACAATTTTTACCTTTTTGTGTATTTTTTTTTAAATATTATTTTAAAATTCTTATTTTGCTCTTACCCTGCAGCTGGAGAGAGCACTAAGTGCCTTCTCCATGTGTTTTAGTACTGAGTTATATAAAAGAATATTAATACAGAAAAAATAATGCCAATTATAGGAAATACACTTTCATATAGAATAGCTGTTTCTTCTGTAGTTTTTTCAGATTTTATTTTACTTGGGACACACACACGTGATGGAGACATGACACTGAAAAAAAGAGATCTGCAGGTTTGACAGATAAATGTACAAACAGATTTTCTGCTGAGTGTAAAAAGACACAATTCAAAGTATAAAGCTTATGGTCTTCTTTTTCACACTTGATCCATCAAAGAACCAGAATTAGGCTACTTTATCCCTTGTTTGTATTCCACAAAGCTCTTTCCTCTGCCTGAACTTCAGGCTTTGTCTCCATGTGGTTTGTTCAGGGCTCCATTTTAGAGTTACAGACAACCCCAATCAGAGGCTGTGCTTTGATAACAAGGGGATTAATTAGTTCCCAGCTCCACAAATAAACCAGAAAACAAACCCTCTGAACTGCTGCCTCTGAACCCCCCCTCAAAGATGATTAAAGAGGAGAAGAAGCAGCTCAGGGATGTTGTTAGTCCTGTGCTAAAGTGCCCCATTGATCTCGGTCTCTGGAATAAACGCCAAGGTTTAGTGGGTGTTAATCCTTGCAAAATGTGCAGCTTATTAATGATCCCCCCAGCAAAGGTGACCTCTGGAGCCAGGAGTGATGCTCTGAGAGGAGCCTGAACAGTTCCCCTGCTTCCAGCTGCTCTGCTGCCACAGAAAAACAGGTTTCAAATCTGGTTCTTGGGGTGGGGAGAGCTCAGATCAATAGCTGCAGGTTTATCTATAATGGAACTGGAAGCTCTTTAACACCAGGACAGCCCCAGCTGGAAATGACTGGACAAGGAAATTTAAAAAGTATAAGCAAAGAGAAGTATGAAGGCTTTTATTGGAGTTATTTTTGCTACAGCTGGTGGTGTTATTGGATGTGGTTTGTGTTTTGAAGTGCAATCACTGTTGAACAACCTTTGCTCTCCAGACAATCACAGTGACCTTAGTGAGACTTTCTAATGGCTTTGTGGCTAATCCTGCCATGATCTTCTACTCATAAAATGTGGGGAGCTTGCTTATCTCTTTGTTTCTTCAGGGTTTTTGTGTGAGGTGTGGTTTTTTGCTTTTATTTTTACGCCTGTGTTTCTTTTGCTATTTTTAAAATTTATTTTTTAACGAAAAAAAAGCCATCTGAAAAAGCACCAGCTGCGAGCTTCCAGATTTCCAGGGTTGTGTTCATGCTTGTACCTTCCTGGATGTGAAATATCTGATAAGTGGCTCACATTTTTACATTGATTTTCCTCAAGGGAGAGAAAACTTGGAGCAGGGAGCCGGGGAATTGCAGTGTCCTTTCATTCCCTCCCCTCCCAGTCGTGCTAAATGGTCACTGGATCAATGTCCACCATCTGTGCCCTGTGGAGGAGGAGACACAAAGGCACCACTGCCTGCAAGCCCAGGGCACCAGATGTCACCTAATGGGTGTCAGCTGCCAACAGCCACTCATCTGGGAGAGGGAGGGCTCAGAAATCCAGACTGGAGCAGAAAAATGCATAAAGCTCTCAATTTACAGAAACTGGTGTGGCTGCAAACCAATTTACTCCTTGTGAGCGTGGCTTCCTTCTGTCTGACACCTGGCAGGCTCTCCAGAGGGGACAGGGTGAGAGGGAGCGGCCTCAGGCTGGCATGGAAAGGGTGCTCAGGGGTTGGAAGGAGCTGCCAGGGGAGGCTCAGGGTGGACACCAGCAGGAATTTCCCCATGGAAAGGGTGCTCAGGAATTGGAAGGAGCTGCCAGGGGAGGCTCAGGGTGGACACCAGCAGGAATTTCCCCATGGAAAGGGTGTTCAGGAATTGGAAGAGGTGCCCAGGGAGGTCTGGAGTGCCCATCCCTGGAGGTGTCACCTGGAGGTGGCACTCAGTGCTCTGGGCGGGGGACGAGGTGGGGACTGGACACAGCTGGGACTTGATGATCTCAGAGGGCTTTTCCAAACTCAGAGATTCTGGGATTCTGTAGCTTCATTTGACCAGGTATATGTCTAAGTATTATAGTTAATGGTAAGGCATTAGGAATTAAAATCTATAAATGCTGCATCATAGGCACAGTTCTCATAGAGATGGATAAGAAGTGGATTAAAACCTTTTCTCTAGGATTTTTATGTCCTTTAAAGACTTGTGTCTCACTGCTTGGTCCATTTCAGCCCTGCAAGAAAATGCTGGGTGTAAACTTTTAAAAAAATCTGTCTTGGTCTAAAAGAAGGAAAGAAAAAATATGGATATTTCATCCGGAACTGTAGGACAAGGAGAATGGCTTCAAACTGAGGGAGAGTAGGTTTAGATGGGATATTGGGAGGAAATTGTTCCCCACGAGGGTGATGAGGCCCTGGAACGGATTTCCCAGAGCAGCTGTGGCTGCCCCTGGATCCCTGGAAGTGCCCAAGGCCAGGCTGGAGCAGCCTGGGACAGTGGGAGGTGTCCCTGCCATGGCAGGGGTGGCACTGGATGGGCTTTGAGGTCCCTCCCAACCCGCACTAGTCTGGGATTTTGTGATAATGGTTTTAGAAAATGGTACAAAAACAATTCAAGTGCTGTTGCTCCCTCCTGGTTCCTGTGGTTCCTCCATTTCCAGGCAGGTGTTAATGTCAGTGGGATCAGCTCCATGGCAGAGGGGATTTCAGCAGCTCTTTTTTCCAGCCAGGCTCCCCAGGAGGATCTCTGAGCATCTCTGCTTCATCACAATTTGGTCTAACTGAAAATATGAACAGTGCAGTGCCCGTGGTATAACAGTGGCTGTAATATCAGCCCTTCTTTTAGGGAACCAGTACATAAAATCCACTTATTAAAAATGTATACATGAGAAGAGTGAGTGGAGTTTTATAGATCTGGTTTTACTGCAGAAAATGTAGTTATTTGGGGCTCACAAAAGCTGTAAAGCTGCACCTAGGTTTTTACAGCACCAAGTGAGCTTAGATGAATTAAAACACAACATTTTCCTGCATCCTTCTTTGGATTTTATTTGAGGACGTTTTTCATTCAGGTTATTATTTTTTATTTTTAATTTCCAATGGCAAACAGAAAATATTCCTCTTTCCAGCTGCAGATAGATTTAATAAGGAATATAATATTCAGACAGGGATCGTCTGTATGAAGTCACTTGCTGGATGCTTTTTACAGAAATATCCTCGTGTTTTGACACACTGATTTCTTGTTCTCTGACAGGGCTATAATTTGCTCTAAGAATTGTTTCAGTCGTTTCCCAAATATTTTTCATGCTGCGTTGGGAAGAAATAATTGAATTTGGTAAAGTTATACCAACTTTCATTATGCTGAAAAAGAGCTCTCTTTATGTAATCCCATCAACTTCCTCCTCAAAGATCAGCTTAATTAAAACTCCACTCTCTTAAAACAGACCATTGCTTATGATCATAATGAAGCTGAATGAAAACTAATGAAAATTAACTAATGCAGGTCAGTTTTTGTATCTCACAGGATGGTTTTGTATCGCTGTTGCCTTGTAGAACTGTGATAAGAGGGGCTGTACCCAAGGATCAGCCTGGCTTTGTGTTTTAATGCCCAGTATATTTCAGGGGTGCATAAAAGCCTACGAGGATAAACCTTGCAAAGGAGGCAGCTCAGTGAGAGGCAAAGCTCAGCTCAGGAAGGGTTTTATTTGCTCAGAATTTTCCCAGAACGCTGGGGAAACCTCCAGGAGGTTTGCTCTGGATGTCCTCGTCCTGTTTGGAGATGTTTATGGGGCTGATATCAATAGATAACAAACCTGACAAAGAACAGCTTTACTGGAGTCAAATAATTTCATATTTTTCACAGAATCACAGGACCACTAAGGCTGGAAAAGAACTTTGAGATCACCAAGTCCAACCTTTGTCCAAACACCACCGTCCTCACTAAACCATATCACCAAGAGTATTTTTAGAATGTGCTTTCACACAGCTTTAGAACCCACTTTTAGAGCGAATATTTCAGGATCTGGTTTTCGTGTCCTCCTTAAAATGAGAGGATTTAGCCCATTCTATTTAGCTCTTACTCCAACAGTTCCCACCATTTTAACACGCCATCTCTCTTCCCATAACACAGTCATCATATAAATCCTTCTAGGGAGAGTCCTCTCCACTGTCCAAATCTTTGTGCATCTCTCACCCATGCAAGGGATTTTATCAGACTATTAAAAGTAAATTATGCAGGCTTTGTGCCACACAATCAAATCTCTGCTTGTTAAGCATTTAGTGCCAGTGATCAAACCCCCTAAATGTCAGTGAGGTCAGAGCTTGGTTGTGTTTCCTGCATGAAAGAAAAGCTTGGCTGATGTACATTTTCCTATACAGAAATGTGCTGGATAAAACAATTATGTGAAATATTCCCTTGGAAATTGTGGTGCTTCTTCCATAAATTTGAAGTTTCAACTATTGGGCAAAATGTGTGAGGAGAGGTTGGGCTTGATGATCTTGGTCTTTTTCAGACCTTAATGAGGGACATTTTATAGGGTATTTTTTATTCCTGAGCATAAGTCTAGACCTTTGCTTTTGGTTCCATCATTGAGCACTGAAATCCAAAGGAATCCATGTCCCCAAATAATCTGCGTCCAGCCTATGCCACTGCTATTCTGAAAAGTTGGTCCCCACATTTCTGCCTGATTTAATGAAATTTTACATTTTGGGGAAGCCAGCTCTGCACCTGGTCTATTAAAAAAAAATTTGCAACTTCAACCTGAAATGTTGAGGAGCCCCTTGAGGGGGTTTGGAGCACCCTGGGGTGGTGGAAGATGTCCCTGCCCCTGTGGAGGGCTGGAACTGGGGAGTCTTTAAGGTCCCTTCCAACCCAAACTATTCCATCACTGTGAAATGGCACAAGGATGCCATTAAATCCACACTTAAACCCCAAAAACATTGATTTACCTTCTATCAGTGCATTAATCCTGGATGAAATCTCCCAGCTCCTCAGCCTACTTCTGCAAGAAAAGGCAGGAATTATTTACCAGATCCTTCTCCTAACAGAGATCTCCCTGTTATCTCCTGAACACCAGTTATTTCAACTTGCCTATGAAAATTGTTCCACCAATTTTTCTCCTCTTGGCGCATAAAGTGCAGTGAAAAAAAAATCTCAAATTAACTTCACAGTAGCTCATTTTAATTTTGTCTTGTGCTATGAGAGAGCTGATAACCTAAATCAGCCTGATTGTTATTTCAGCCAGTAAACAGCATATTTTATCCTCTGTGAATCTCTGCTAATAGCTGGTGCTCAATCCTTAGGATCTGTGTATTCATCTAATCATTAATTTATTAATATCACTATTATTGAGACTACAGGAATGGTTTGTGTTGGAAAAGACCTTAAAGTTCATCTTGTCCCACACCTTCCACTGTCCCAGGCTGCTCCAAGCCCCATCCAGCCTGGCCTTGGACACTTCCAGGGATGGGGACATCAAATGGAGGTGGAACAAGAGGAATCACTTCCCATCCTGTGTGTCAAAATCCCTCATTAGGAAACCCCAGAGCACTGTAATTAGCTCAGGGGAAATGATCACTCAGGCTACCATTGGGTACAACCCCTTACTTAAACCCTTTATTTTCACTTTGTGATGTCTTAGAGTGAAATGGAGTCATGTAAGAGTAGAATTATCTCAGGAAAGAGTTTTTATTTTGACCTTTCAGCAGCAAAACACTCTTTAAACACAGAGCCCAACAGTGTGGTTTGGAGTGTGGCATGGGAAGGGCAAAGAAAATCAGCAGCTGAAGGAGAATCAAAGAATTCCAAATTTGTTGTTAAGAAAAGCCCTTGGAGGTCACAGATCCCAGCAGCATTCCTGGAAGTCACTGGTGAAGGATTTTCTGGATCCCCTTACAGAGACTCGTGTGCATAAAAGATAAACTGTCCATTATTACCTCAGTAATGGATTTACTCCTTTATCTCCAGTAATAAATGTCTGTAATTTGGGCCTGTGGTTGAAGGCTTGTTCTGAAGAACATTCTCTCCAATGTTATGGAGGTGGTAACTGTCACCTCAGAGTGTGACTGTCCTGGTGTGGAGCCCTTAGCTGACATTGATCACTGGGTTCTCTATCTTCTTGATCAATACAAGAGATTTTTAAATCTCTTGTATTAATAAATACACAGATTTTGGCCAAAGCACCTCATCCTTTCATTCACTGGAAGGAGAACATCTCTTGGCTGCTCAAACTTCCTCTTACACTGGAAGAATATTAGAATTAAATATTTAAAGTGGAATTAAATCCATTGTTCCCAGTGCTGCTGAGGGGGGAAAAAATGGTGTTTCTGCTGTTTTGTGTTGGTAAGAATAAAGATGAAGTTCAAACCTCAGTCTGACTGACTGTAATGGTGGGCTGGAGAGCAGTTAGGACTGGTGATACTGGTATGAAAGATTTTGGGTTACTCAGTCCAGCCTGGAACATGAAGAGAGGGAGGAAACATGTGCCTGTGTTCTTGCTGCATTCATGGAATAAATTCATCATCCACTACTGGTTTCTGAGGAATAAATCTGTTTAAACATCAGGCCTGTGCCCAGGTCAGCCACCAGCACCAGGCAGGACTAAATCCTGGGAAATATCCCACTAAGGACAGGAGATGAAGCCTTCTGTGAGTGCTGTGTGTGCCAGCCCTGCAGCTGCAGCTGCACAGAGCCCGTTCCCATATGGAGCCACAGTGTTCCTCAAGTGCTTGCCATGAATAGGTTTTATCACTCTCAATCCCACAGGGAAAAAAAAAAAAAAAATCAAATGTGCCTACTGAAAAGCTGTTGTTTGACATCCAGTTGGTCTGGCTGGAGCTCCAAGCAGCTGAGGGCTGGCTGCCACAGGCTTTTCCTGGGCTCCAGACCCCCAGTTTTCACTGGGATCAATCCCAGGGTGGAACACCCCAGTCTGGAGCAGCTTCCTTTAGGTGCAGCTGTGGGCTCTGTGCAGTAATCCAGGTGTGGGGCCAAATTGCCAGGCAGCAGCGCTGGCTCTGTCCTGCCAGGGATGTTGAGTGGTGTTGTGAGCTCTGGAAAACCCCTCAGGGATCATCCCTTGGGATCATCCACTGCTGGGAGCTGCCAGCTCTGCCCCGTGGTGACTTCCTGTGACAAGGAAACAAGAATGCTACAGGATCCCCCAGTGCCCAGGACTTGATCTTACTTTTGTCACTGACAAATCTGATGAATTCTGAGGTTTCAAGGTCAAAATGTTGAATAAAAATCTGAGCTCTGAGCCTCATGCACTGCCCAGGATTTTCCACTCTCGGAGCAGGGCCTTTTGGGATCATTGATAAAGCTGTGCTCTTAGGGAGGTCAAGACTACCTGTGAAACGTTGATTAAAAAGTTGAGTAGTTGGCTGATTGGATGTGAGGTTTAGATGTGGATTATATTTAAGGATCAGCAGCAGTTAGGAGAAATTTATAGCACGTCCTAAGCACCTCAGTCATAGCAGCTAATGATATTTTAGCCATAAAATCTTCCTTTCAGGTGATAGTCCTCACCATTAGAACAAAAGTAGAATCAAAGGATTTAAGACTCTTTCTTCTTGGTTTACAATCTTCAATTCTTTTTTCCCCTCTGGAAGCCTTAAAAGGAACTGCAAGAAATATAAATTTTAGGAAAGGAAATCAAGCTCCAGTTTGAATCCCAATGAAATTACTGAAAACAATCCACAGACTTTCTCCATGAGTACATCAAAACACCGTGTAAGTGTTATTTATCTTCACAATACACCCATGAAATAGGAATGTTCCAATTTCATAGGGAAAACCTGGCCCTTCCAGGTGATAGACTTGAGATCTGGATCTTTAGGAGGCTTTTGATTTTTCCCAAAACAACCAGGGCAAAGTGTAACCAGGCAACGATGAATTAATTTTTATGGCATTCCCAGTCATTAGAACATAAACAGGCATAATACACTCCAAAAATCTAGTTCTTGAGGACCTCAAAAGCAGCTTCTTTCTCTCTGTTTACTCATTTTTATTCAGAAAACCTGCCAAAAAAAATATTCAGAGAGACCAAAAAAAGAATTGAGAGAGACTGGAAAAAGTATTCAAAGACACCAAAAAAAGTATTCAAAGACACTTAAAAAGGTATTCAAATACACCAAAAAAAGGAATTCAAAGACACCAAAAAAATCAGTAGTATTTTATTTCAAACAAAGGCAGAAAACAAACCCAGGCTGCTGTTTCCACCCCTCGTTTGTTTTGCTTTGGCTCTTTAAACGCACCCTTCCCCAAGGGGAAAGAAAAATCCATATTGCCCAATTGTCTTTCCATTAAAATCTGCAACAAATTCCTACAGCTTTATAGAGCAGCGAGATGGAAGTGGGAATATTTGTCCAGGTATTGATCACTCCTGGTGCCTTCAGCCCGGGTTGGGAATCTCCCATCGCTTTCCGATCCCTGAGCAGGAGGAGATTGCTGCTTTTTGTCTGTGTAATTGCTTTGAAGATTTAGGTCTAGATTTTAATCTCAGGAGGGCAATAGATCTGGGAGAATCTCGGGAGGAGGAGGGGGAAAAGTGTGGTTAATGGATATGCAGGGAGCATCACAGCAGTGTTTTCCGTGGAGCAAACAAGGCGTGATATGGACCTGAGATTAGGATCTGGCAGTCATGAAATTTAGATTTAATTTAGAAATTAGAGAACCCTACAAAGAGCTCTTAATTCCACTGCCAGTGGTCAAAATCTGCCATATAATAATCCCAAGAATGCTGTAAATATATTTATTTGAGGATCTTTACGCATTTTCCCCAGTCCAGGTTTTAACTTTATTCCCTCCCCTCAAAATGTGAAATTATTTCTCTTTCCTGAAACAGCAACATTTTAATCACAGAGCCCTTATCTGAAGGTATAATTGCATATTTTTATTTTTATTTTTATTTTTATTTTTATTTTTATTTTTATTTTTATTTTTATTTTTATTTTTATTTTTATTTTTTTACCATTTTCTTAGGTTTACCCATGGTCTGGTGGTGTAGTCGAAGGTGTCTCTGCCCATGGCAGGGAGTTGGGGTAAAATGGGCTTTAAGTTTCTTCCAACCCTTCATATAAGTCTATGAAATAGCAATGGTAGAAAAAAGGCCTTAAAATGATGATTGTGACTCCTCAGAAAGAGGATATCTGCCCTTCTCACACCTACAGTTTAGAAATTTTAAGTCACCAGAAGGATTTATGAGCCTGCATTTGAATTTTCACTTTTAGGCCAGATTTTTTTTTTTTTTTTCCTTTTTTTGCTCTTACAATCATTCTGCAGAAACAAGAAAACTCCACCGCTTTCCTTGGCATGATTATTATGATCTATTCTCTAAATACCTTGTCTTTTCCATTGATTATCCATTCAATCCATGGCTAATTCACTCCTGATGCCCTGCCTGGGCAGCGGTGAAATCCCCTGGGGACTATCAAGGTTGTGGTTCTCGACTGCAGTGGAGCATAATTTATATTTTTCCCCCTCTAAACATTTGTGTTGCCTGTAGGGAGTTGTTATTTCAGCTGGAATTTCAGTCCTAGCTTTGGAATTAGTAATGGGTGACACTGCTTTCCTCATGTTCTGGTAGATTTATTGCATTATTTGCCTTGAAGCCTCTCTGTATCCCTATCTGTAACACAATTATCATTAATATGGTTAAAGCAGAGAATGCAGCTGGACTTGAGGCCCTTTTTGGCAACTTTCAGTGTTCCCCATAAGGCCACCAAGTATTCCAGCTCTGGGGCCATGATCCACCCTGAGAGATCCACCAACACCCCACCAATATCCCAGAAAGGTTTGGGTTGGAAAGGATATTAAAGATCTTCTAATCCAACCCCCACCACGGGCAGAGACACCTTCCACTGTCCCAGGCTGCTCCAAGTCCCATCCAGCCTGACCTTGGACACTTCCAGGGATCCAGAGCAGCCACAGCTTCTCTGGGAATTCCATCCCAGACCCTCAGGGTGGAGAATTTCTTGCACGTATCAAACCTCCTTTGGTTTGAACCCGTTCCCAGTGTCCTGCCACTCCAGGCCCCGATGCAGGATCCCTCCTTGGCTTCCTCGTGGTGCCTTCAGATGCTGTGAGGTTTCCATGAGGTCTCCACAGAACCTTCCCTTCCCCAGGCTGAACATCCCCACTTTTCCCAGCCTTTCTCCACAGGGAATGTGCTCCAGTCCCCCTAGAATTCAGGTTCCTTTTACTCCTGTGCCCAATTCCCCCATAATGTCACCTAAAACTAAGGCAGAACCCCGGATTTTCTGCAGCCCAGAATGTTAACAAGCCTGGAGAAATTTGATAAAGTTCTTTGGATGTTTTGTATGAACACTGAGGCTTTTTCTTCCCCCCAATTGTTGCTACAGAAGTCGGAGCGCGTTTGAAGATCTGAAACTTTTCTTTTGAGGCAGAAGTCGCCTCCTTGTTCTTTCCCTCATGCTGTGTTGACATTTTTTCATCAGCTACATCGTGTTACCTCTTCTGCATTAAAGCCCAATCACAGCCTTGGAGTTTGCAGTTCCCAGCTACAAACAGAAAGATTTCTCCCTGTGAGACCAGAGCATTCCTCAAGCAATTTTCCACCTTTATGCTGGGTTTTGTTTCATCAGGGTTGATTATTTTTTTTTGTGTGTGTGTTGTTTCTTACCATCTGCCTTGCAATTAGGCTGTTTAAGAGCACCCACATCAAAGAAGGGCTCTGGTTCTCTACAAATAGACCTCTCTGCTGCACTGCAGAAGTGACAAAAATAATCCCTCCTGTTCCATGGTTTATAATGATGAAATAATTTTTTTCCCCTGGTATTTTTTATTGACTTGCCAAAAAAAAAAATCAGAAAAAAGGGCGTGTTAAATATGTCTAAATTAAGCAATTCTTCACTGGAGAAAATCTAACCAAAAACATCTTTAAAAGTCTTTCTATGCAAACACAAATGATATTATAAAATTAATGGTGATTTCTTGTGTTTATTCAATTTTTTTTTTTTTAATTCATTGCCTCTATTAAAACCACAATGCTAAGATCCCATCCCTATATTACATTTAAAGTTATTTTTTTCTGGAAAAAAGCTAATTGTGGTCTGAATGTTATTTCTGGTGTTCAGGGTTTATGGGGTGTGCAGAACAGGAAGCTCTGAAGGAAGAGGTGGGAGATAAGGGTCAAAGAGCAAACTAAATCTGAGCCAGACACTGCTTCACTTTAATTCTTGTTGTAGGAGTGTTGTAGGGATGAGTTCCTCAAAAGATACAATATTTAAACAAAAATGTAGTTGTAACAAAAATGTAATAAATGTACAAAAATGTAAATGTACAAAAATGCACAAAAATGTATTATTATTTCCTACTCACCAAATACTAATCAATCTCATACCAGCACGTTAGTGTAAAGAAAAAGAAATGGATTAGAGAAGCTGTTTAAAATAAATGGCTTTTTTTTTTCTTTTTTTTTGTGGCTCTTTTTTCCCCACTTCACAGACTCAATGGTTTGGGTTGGAAGGGACCTTAAAGTTCATCCAGTTCCAAACTTCTTCCATGGGCAAGGACACCTTCCAAGCTGACCTTGGGCATTTCCAGAAATGAGGAAATCACAGCTTCAAACCAGAATTTATTATAATTATAATAGAATGAAAGCTTATGGAGGAAAAAGAAACAGAGAAAATCTGGTGTCTGAGAAAAGAGATTTCCAAAGGTTCAAATGTGCCAATGGTTTCCATGATGTGACAACAAACCAGCTGGATAAAAAGTGGCCGGGACTTGCAGGTAATTTGAGGTAACGTTTCAGCGCCCAGGTGGGTGATTGCTCGCAGTGACCTCCCTAAACAACCTGAAACCAAGCTGAGAAAATGGGATTTTCTGTTGTCTCCCTCGCTGACCTCTGCTGTCAGCTCAGAAAGAAAGTAAATTAATCAGAGCGTGTTTGCTTTGTTCAGGGAGTAATGTTTTCTTTCTCACGTGTTGTGTTTTATTTCAGCAGCTAATGGCCCAATTTATTAAGAAAAAGCCAGGGAATTTTGCAAATGCCATTTCTCTCATTAGAGCCTGATGAGGAGCCTGAACTGGGCCGCTCAGCTCCCCTGGCACTGAGGCACAGCCCAGCAGGTTTTTAACCTGATACTCCTTTGTCAGCTGATCCCTGAGGATTTCACACCACGTCTGTCTCTAGGCTGCTCCTAAGCTGGGAATGAGCTGAGCCTAGAGAGGCAAACCTCACATTCTCTGCTGTCCCATGCACTGCAGTTTGCCTCAGAGTGACTGACACCACCATTTCCTCCCACCTGGAGATTTGTTTTGGAGCTTTAACCTCCCTTTTTGTTCCTAATTTAAATTCCCCTGGCTGTATTCACACACAGCTCTCCAGAATTTGCCCTGATTTATCTAAAGGAGCCAAGGAATTATTTTCCCACCGTGTCTTTTTTTTTTTCCTAGCCAGCAATTAAAATTTCTGCCATCCTCCTGCAAAGCAAGTGCAGGGGCCTTTTGACCCTGAGAGCAAAACTTCAGCCTTAGAAGTCATTTCAAACTCTTTTACCTCCTAGACATTTATTTCTTCTCCACATTTCAAAAAAGTTCAGCTCTTTTCTGTACCCCCAGGTGTGGAATCAGTGCTCAGCAAAGCCCCAGCCCTCTCCCTGCTCCTGGGATGGATCCATCCAGGCTCTCCTTTATGGAAATCACATTTTTCTCCCTTTGCAGTGGCTGAGCAGAGATCAACATTTGGAAATTCAGCACGTGGCGTTGGGAGGGATTTATCCAGCTTTATCCAGCTTCTGGGGATGGCCCCTCACTGCCTTAGGCAGCTGGAATTACCTATTCCTGGGGATTTGACTCACTCGGGGATTTCTGTATTTTGACTGACATTTGACTCCTAGGTGCCACCAAAAGGCTCATCAACTCAGGAGCAATTAAAACAGAGGATTTGCAATTTATCACAGTGTTGCCTTGTTACTCTTTCCCCTTTTTGCCTTCATTCCAGTGATTGCAAGCAACCAAATTTCAATTAATTGTCAAATTTTGAGAGAATTAGGCTGAGTGTTTTCAAAGCGATGTCAGGGCTGTGGCAATCACTTTGTTGCTGCTTGGTGTTGTCTTAGGAGCTTCCCTGAGATGCAACTTTCATGCAAATGCAGGAGCTGGTGTTTGAAGAGCTCTGGGAAGGCTCAGATCAGAGGTGCTGTCTCTGGGCTCTTCTCGTCTAACGTCACTTCACAATGAATTTGTTTGCACGCATTATTTACCTTTGGATTTCTCCTTTTTACTCCATGAGTGATCCAAAGCTCCTGTCAGGCAGCAGAAAAAACTGTGTCAGGTAGAAAAAATTCTGTTGATTTCAGAGGAGCTTCTCTCCATGTGAAGGGAAAGGAGGCAGAGTCAATCCTGGAAATGTTGGTGCTTGTTTCCTGTCCCACCAACCTGCCAGGCTGACCCACAGTGAGTTATTCTCCCTCCTCTGCTGAGTTTTCTTCTTCTTATGAAACCCTCCTACCCCCTAGAGGGGGCTTATAAAGAGAGATGTGTTAATTGGCACAGGTTTAATTAGCAAAAAGAAAGCTATTGTCACCTTTGTACTAATAATATTAATAACATTCTCATTTCAAACCAACGGGGCTGAAATCTGTGGAGCTGAAAGGGTGGAAGGAAGAGCAGCATTTCCACCACTGCTGCCTGTGATACATTGAGTGTATCAGGTGAATTTTCATCTCTCCTCCAGCCACGTTTTACAAAATTATGAGTAAAGGTCGCCAGGATGAGGACCATCAAGTTTAGCAGTTCTGAATAATGTAAATGAATACATATTTTTAAATAACATTATGGCTAAAAATCATGTAGCATTGCTCTGGCTCAATGCTGGACTCATCGTATTCTTGTCAAGAGGGAAGGAATGAAGTTTCTCTTCAGAGGACTCCTCCAGGGCTGCATTTATTACAGGACAGCATAATGGAGCTGAAAGCATAAAACCGTAATCAAACCTTGAAATTCATCCCCAAAAAACCTTCTTAGAGGAAAAATTCACAGTGAGCTCCGTGGTGCCTTTGTGTTACTGTCTGAAATTTACACTTTAATGGGCAGGTGTTAATGAGCAACAGCTAAAGCCTGACCTGTTCTCTCAAGAACTGCTTCAGAAATAAATCTTTCCACCTAAACAGAGTAAAAATACATTAAATTCTGTGGATTTAGGAATTCAGTATGTGGAACTGCAGCCGGTGCGGGGAAGAATAAACCCAGAATAAACAGAAAGCTGAACAGATTGAAACAATGCAGAAACCAGGAGGGATCAGGAGTGCTGGATGTCCCAATTCTGCTGGATTTGTTAATGAATTGAGTGATTCACTTTTTATCAGGGAAACTCAGAACAGGATCTGAAGGAGCCAGCAGGGAAGATGGGGAGAGAGTGGAGTGACAGGACAAGGGTGAGATGGGATTTTGGGAAGGAATTGTTCCCTGTGAGGGTGATGAGGCCCTGGAATGGAATTCCCAGAGCAGCTGGGGCTGCCCCTGGATCCCTGGAAATGTCCCAGGCCAGGCTGGACAGGGCTTGGAGCAGCCTGGGACAGTGGGAGGTGTCCCTGCCATGGCAGGAAGTGGAATGAGATCAACTTTAGGGTCCTTCCAACGCATTCCATGACCCTATGATTTATGACTTATCAGAGCTACATACATTGTGTTGGTTTGACTTTTCTTTCAAGGTTAATCTTGACTCCAAACACATAAAGATCATTTTCACACAACTCTTAAAAATGAACCACTACAAATCCCCAATACACGTGGCTCCAGCAGAGCCTGAGCAGGCAGAGCAACAGCCACAATTCATCATGAAAAGCAGGTGTGAAAGGGAGAGAAAAACTACAATCAAAATGAAAAATTACCAGGGTTTGTTAGGAAAATGTTATCACTAATTTGATAAAAATATTATATTTTTATGCACATTTTTAGGTGGATTCTTCTTATCCCCTCTTAAGTAATCTCAATTTTCAGGATACCCCACTCTGTAATAATAATAGACATTATATATCTTCCATCTATGTAGTTGCTGTAAAGATTCTCAAGAGATTCATCAACTTTACAAGGCACATATAAATGAATCCTATACAAATTACATATCCCTGGGGTATCACCCATCATATTCCAGAAAAAAATAAATCCCTGCCTTTCCATTAAAAAGCCTTAAAGGAGAAATTTCCAAAAGCAAAAGACCTGCAGGAGTGAAGGGTTAATAAATTCCATTGCACTGTAGAGTCAGAAAACAAGATTGCAGGCAGGAGCTGTGAGTGCAGAGCTGTCTTCCTTCCCTGATAATGGAATAAACAAGGTGATTTCGGCACAACTAATTGTCAGAGATAAGCAGCAAATGTCAGGCAGGGAGGTGACTGGGAGCTCTGACACTCAGAACATGTTAAACACCTTTACCTGCCTGAGCTCAGCAAGATCACAGCACTGAGATTAAGCCTCATTTGCTTAGCCCAGAACTGTGGATGTGGTTTGTTTCTAAAACACTCCCAGCCAGGAATGCGCTTCAATAACGGCCAGAGGAAAAAGCAGGTTCAATCCTCTCCTCCCCAGGGCTTGCCTGCTCGGGAAGAAGTCTTTTCCCAACTCCCCAATAAATCACAGGGCTGTGTAAATAAAGCCTTCACAGAAGGATGTTTGCTGGCATTAGCCAAACCACTCGTTGTTGCAAGTATTCCTAAGTATTCCTTGGAGAACCATTCCATGCCAGCCTCAGAATGCTCCATGAGCCTTCCACAAGCACTTACTAAAGTCAGCTGCCCAAGGAGTTAAGTGGAGTCCATTTATAAACAGAATCTGGGAGTTAAATGCCTTTAGTCACTTTGAAAGTATTGATAGAGCCTCTTATCAGAATGATTGGAGATATTCCTTATCCAGGCATGACTTATCCATGGGATTGAGGGACGGAGCAGGATTCCTGCTGCTCTGCTCAGGAAAGCATTTGCACAGCGAAAATTTACATTTTAGCATTTATCCACGACATTTGTCTGCAAGCAGCTTTGGATTTAATATATTCCCAGTGTGTTTAATGCACACAGAGTAACCCCAGGTATGGCCGTTCCATTTGGGGCATTCTGGAATTCCAGGATCACTGAGGTTGGAGATCTCCAAAACCATCCAGTCCAAGCTGTCCCCACCTTGTCCCCAGCCCAGAGCACTCAGTGCCACCTCCAGCCCTTCCCTGGACACCCCCAGGGATGGGGACACCAAACCCCCCTGGGCAGCCCCTGCCAAGGCCTGAGCACCCTCTCCATGAAGAAATTCCTCCTGCATTTCTCCATGGAAATGCAGGAGAAGCACTGCATTTGCCTTCACCCTGTTTACACAAAGTAAGGTTGAAACATGATAACTGATCAGTGGGAGAACTGAAAATAATTCCAATTTTTAATGATGTTTCTGACTATTCCAAAGCCAACTACTGTCAGGCAGGAAGGAAGGGAGCATTTTCCCAGACAGAATTCTTCCTCAAATGCAATTAAAAGTAGTAGAAGGTTAAAATAAAAGTTATAAGAGAGCACAGCACAGCAGGACTGGGAGGAGCAGGGCAGCAAACAGCAATTCCCTCTGGACTACGAAATGAAAAAGGCTTACTAATTCATAAACTAAAGGTGTCTGAGCTTTAAAAGAGAGAACTTGTGGGACCACAGTTTCGATTTTTCCATTTTATTAACCATATGATGTGCTGTAGGCATGTAATTTTGTGAGTTTGGAATTCACTCACTTGCTCAACTCTGTCTTACAATCCCTGGCAGCACCTTGAAATAAGAGCATTCCACAGCAGCAATATCCACTGGCAGAGGCTCCCAGCTGGGGGGGGGAAATCCATTTCATGTTCTGCAGGGCTGGCAGGGAGCAGAAGAATGAGGGAGCAGGGAAAGGGAAAGGGAACAGTGATCAAAAGGGAGGAAAAGCAGGTTTTTTCCAAACTGCACTGATTATTTTTTTTCTTTTTAAAGAGGTATTCTTCTTATTAAATATTCTTATGTTTGAGACTTTTTTTAATTTAAAATATTTTATTTCCTAAAACTTTAATTCCTTCTTATTTTTTATTATTCTTGTTAAATATTTTGTTGTTATTATTGTTATTGCTATTATTTTCCGTGTTGTTACAAGAGCAGCATCCTGCCGTGATGCTTAAGCAGCTGAGCGAGGGGCTCTCCATTCATGTGCAACTTCTGTATCCTGAGAATAGGATTTGGAAGTAAAAAAAACAGAAAACAAAAAAACAAACCAAAACAAAACAAAAAAACACACAAAACAAAACAAAACAAAACAAAACCCAAAAAACCCAAAAGGACTGCAGGGAGAAGAGAGCAGCAGGGATCAGCTCCACTCTCCCGGGTCAGAGCTTGGGTTCTTTCCTTGTGACAGCTCCAAACGGACAAAATTTGCCAGGGCTGATTTCCAAGAAGGGGAAGGATTATTCTTCACCTGTCAGGTTATTAAATCCTTCCATGATCATCACTGCCACAGAGCAGGATCTTGCTGAACGCATCCTTAGCCCGGCCAGCTGTGCTTGTTCCCGTGTTCTTTATATTCCTCGAGAGTGGCAGCATCAGAAACAAGAGGTTTCCCTTCTGCTTGAACCCCGGTGAATTTTTAACTCTTTGGCTTTCAAACAGGCCACGGGATGAGCTTGTAAACTGCTTTAATTGTTGAATTCTGCTCTCTGACTTGTACCTGAGCCACCCGTGTGCAATGATGTGTTAAGGAATTTTTGCACGGGGGATGAGTGGGAAGAGCTACAGGTGAGACCTCGCTTCTTCAGCAGGTGATTTATGGAGCCTTCTGGCCAAAGTAGTGTCAGCAGTGAAAAGCAGCTCTCTGGGGACGAGTAAAGCCAGAGCAGGGAGTGGGGAATTGAAAGACACAGTAAAGAAAGATTATTTCACTTAATTATTGTCCCCGGTGCGAGGCCTGGCTCCCTCCGCTGATGGCGAGTGCGGAGAGAGGGATGCACTCACACACACACAGAGCAGGTCCCTGGGGATGTGCCTTTAGAAAACATGCCGACACAGCTCATCGGGGGAGCTGTGAGAATTCTCAGCCTCCTCGTTTATCTCTCTATGCAGATAGCCACCTAAACGTGTGGGGAATTCCTGGGGTGCAGGCAGGCGTGCAGCAGGACCCGGCTGCCCAGCCAGGCAGGGAGTGAATGGTCCCACTGGCATTTACCGCGGGATGGGGAGCAGATTTGGAGAAATTGTGTTTGGAGGTTGTCACTCCCATGCTGGTGCCTTTGGGAAAGGTGTCCTGTGGTCTGGCGGATGTGGGAATTGGCGAGGCTCAAGCAATCCACAAAGGATCTGGGATGAGTTCTGCACCTCCTCAGCCAGAGCAGGACCTCTGGGTTTAAACTCTGTCCCGAAAGATGCAACACTCTCATTTTCAGCCCTTTACACCTCATTATCTGCACTAACTTGGGGGTTCTGGCTTAAGCATTGGCTACATAACAAAGCAGTTCCTTTAGGATATTGCCTGGCTGATCACAAAATCCCAGAATAGTTTGGATTTTAAGGGACCTTAAAGCCCCTCTATATCCACCCTCAGGCAGGAACACCTTCCACTGATGTGAGAAATGGATTTGAGGGGGATTCTTAAAGCTTGATTGAAAGTTTATATACTTTTGTATATTTATATGTAAATTCTGAGATAAGGTGTGTTAACTTAGAAAGGTATGGAATAGAGAAGACTTTGAGAGAGAGATGGAATTGGAAAGAAATTTCAAAAGATGGCCTTGTAAATAGAGGGATATTTGGGAGAATTAGAACGGTAAAAGATGCATTGTAACAAGAGCACATGGGGTAAAAAACAACAGTGATTGATGTTAGAAGTATTAGCAGCATTGTGTGGTAAAAGTTAATAGGCTGGAAAACATTTATAAGATATTGGAACCAGGAAATCATTTGGCTTCTGATAGAATGGCACTGCATGGAACATCTTCTGTGTCTCACCCATCAATGAGACTGATAATGGAATAAAATCTTTTAAAACACCTCTCAGTTACCCTGTCTCTATAGAGGTGGATTTTTCCAACACACCACCCCAGGTTGCTCCAAACCCCATCCAACCTGGCCTTGGATTTACAGATTTCTTGGACTTACAGTTTTCATTTTGGAAAGTCTCAATTGCAAGCCTTGGACAAAGTGTCCAAAGGCACCACCGTTTAGACAATAAGTTAAATAATTGCATTGCCAATTAGAAATATTTTTTAAAGCATTTTCATGCATTGTCTTGCCTGATTAAACTTTGCTGTGACATTTCAAACTGCTAATGTGTGCTGCTTGTAAAAGTTTGTCAGTTAAATGGAAATTGAAACCTTCAGGCTGAATTGTAACTAATTATTCCAAATATTGCTATTAGTAGGCAAGAGTAAATTATATGAAAATGAAAATGTGGCTCAGATGTCTAAATTTTGTGCTGTACGAGTGGAGCTCTCAGAGATTTCCGTGCACATGAACTCACTGTGCTCGATATTGCTGGATAAACTGTAATTCCATCCAGGAGATTTTGCAGGAATAACCTTCCTCTTGCTGATAGCAGAGCAGTAATAAACCCCACATATTCCAGGTGCTCAGATTTGACACATAACATCCACTTGGTCAATAAAGGGTGAATTTTATGAGTTCTGCTGGAGTTGGGAGAGAGGTAAAAAGTCTTCATCCTGATTTTATGGGACTGGATCAGTCTTTAAGTACCAGCAAAGCTCCTTGCAAGGGTGACCCTAAAAACTTCAGATCAGGGTATGGAAAAAGCATTTTCACTATGAGGAGCAGCTGCAGCTTTAATGTAACTTTAAAGCAGCTCTATAGAGACGGATTTATACTATTTCAGACTTGACCTTGAGAGTGTACATAATCTTCAGCCCTTATTTTCACTCTGTGAACCACAGTCACCTTTCCAGCAGCCAACAAATTCATGGCCCAGTGGCTTTGAAAAGGGAAAGCAGCAGAAATTCAGAACTTGGTGAGATTTAACTGAGTTTATTACAAAAAAAAAAAAAAATATTGAAGAAGTCACAATCCCAAAGATCTTAACGTTTCTAACTCCACTCTCTATAAAGACAATCCCTGAAACCATTTTGAAATGCTCCTGAAAATATTTAATGAACTGTGAGCTCTTCTGTTACAGAGTTTAGAAATTCATCCTTTTTTAGCTTTCATTAGTTCACACGGGTTTTATTCTGTGTAAATCTAAAAGGGAACAGGGATTTCTGCACGAAGACACAACCCAATATTTATGTGCCAACAGCAAAGACAGGCTAAGTCTAATTACAAGAGAAATTTGAGTGATTTCCATACCCTAATGGCAAATCCTTGCTTTTTGTAGTGTTGCAAAGCTGATGGAGAAAATGAACTGCCATAATCCAATTACATCTCAGGAGCTGTCTGGTGATTTTAGAAAAACAACATTTACTAATCTGTTAAGTAAGTCACTGATACGATAAAAATTATGCTTAATATGATAAGACTTCATTTTGCATTAAATCACGATCACATCTGGGAATTGCAGTCCCAGGAACACTCTCCAGGAGCTTTGTGGTTTAAGTGACTTTAGGTTAAGGAAAACAAGAGCTGCTTAATGATTTTACAGCCATTTCAGTGCAGCAGCATTGGGGGTTTCAGCCCAAACCCAGTGAAAAGTGCTCAGGTAGGGAGCAGGATGGGAGCTGGTGCAATTCCAGGAAGGTGAGGATGGGAAGGTGGCACTCAGAGCTGGGAGCTCCTCTCTGGACAGCCCTTGACCTCCAGCTCAACTTCCCCTGGGAGCTGGGATGAGCCCCCCAACAAGACAAACTGCCCCGTGTGGTTTGAACAGGACAGATCTGAGTTTGCCTTGAAATGTGGAAACTTTTCCCAGCCAGGAGCCAGTGCAATAATGTCAGGATGTTAAGAGGCAGTTTCTGGTGTTTTCCACACCTGACAAATGTCCTGTGCTATGGGCCATGGGTTTGCTGTGGGGACATGGCCAACTTTTTCCCTGTGGAAATGCAGGAATTCATTTCCTTCACATCCATAGGTTTTTACTTCGACATTTACTCTTTGACAAGGAGCTGGCACGGGATGCTTTGGAAAGAAGTAGATGCCTGGAACATGCCAATTTGGGCTGTTAGGCACTCCATCTTCATTCATGATCATTAACAAGGTGGCTCTAAACCCAGATGCATGAAGCTTCGTGTCTCTTTCAAAATTTCGAGCTAAATATGCTCTAAATATATGCAAGTCTTTCTATTAAAGCACAAAAAGATAAAATGGTATCATTAGAGACTGGCTGCTTCTACCATCCCTAGCAATGACCAGCTTTTAGGATCCATTTCTTTTTTTTGCATCAATTAACTTCTCTAACTAATCAGGCACTCCATGAAAACAGCTCCTTTTTATCCACTTGGGTTAACGTGGATAATGCTCAATGATCCCTCATTTGCACAATCTGAGGTGGTGAGAACCTCTCTCAGCCATTCATTATTTGATATAATGCCTCTACTTCTTCCATACCCAAAGTGAACAGCTTTACTTTTGCAAATTCCTAATCCCCATCATCACATCGAAGTTGTTTCCATAACTAAACCAGAAATACCAGCAAGTGCTCAGCAAACCTTCATTCCACACAGTTGCTGGATTAGTTTTCCAACCAATTTATGACATATTGAAAATTCATGCCGTGCCTTATCCTATTTATCCTTCTCATATATGATTCCCAGTAAATATCCTTGTTGGAGAGATGGAGAGGGATAAGAGAATAAAAAAAATTAATAATAATAATGAAACCTCAGGCAGATTAAAGGAAAATTTTGCTTTGAACTCTGACACGAGGGGACCAGAAACATCACCCCAACTCTGAGTGTGAGCAGCTGGAGCTGCCAAATCTTTGGGTTTTTTTCCCAGAGTTGAGGACTTGCTGCACCAACCCAGAACACCAAAGCAAAGTGAAGTTTATCCAAACTCCAGGCTCGAAAAGGCAGATGCCACACAGCTGTGCCTGTGACACATTCCGTGTCCCACAAAGCTGAGGAGAGCTGTGAAGTTATGTTGGATTATGAAGATGAGGTAGGAGATGGTCCTCACTCTGTCAGATAAATAATTCCTCCTTTCCTCAAAGTGAAAGGAGTCTAAGAATAACTCGACCTAGGGCTAAGACAGGGAAATGCTAACGAGGTTAGATCAAAGCTCATTTGCATGTGAAAAGGCAGAGTCTTTAAGGAGCAGCTCTGTAAGGTGTCCAATGCCCCAAGCTGTGTTTGGAGTCAGCCCCGGGCTGAGGTTGTGTGCTCGGGGAGGAGACACAGCCAAATCATGGAATCACCGAGGCTGGAAAAGCCCTCCAAGATCACCAAGCCCAAATCCCACCACATCCCTCCATTCCCACTACCCCAGGCTGTGCAGGGCCACATCTGCTCATGGTTTGAGCGCTCACAGTGATGCCTTTTGGGGCTACCTAAAAACAGAGGCCAGACAGAATTTAGGGAATAAAAAGCTTTATATTTTTGAAGGGCCTTCAGGTACATTTAGGGCAGACAAAGCCCCCCAGGGGCTACACCCAAAATGGACCCCAGGTCATGGGTTTCACACTTTATAAATTTAGTCCATTTACATATTGGGGGTTAANCCCAAATCCCACCACATCCCTCCATTCCCACTACCCCAGGCTGTGCAGGGCCACATCTGCTCATGGTTTGAGCGCTCACAGTGATGCCTTTTGGGGCTACCTAAAAACAGAGGCCAGACAGAATTTAGGGAATAAAAAGCTTTATATTTTTGAAGGGCCTTCAGGTACATTTAGGGCAGACAAAGCCCCCCAGGGGCTACACCCAAAATGGACCCCAGGTCATGGGTTTCACACTTTATAAGTTTGGTCCATTTACATATTGGGGGTTAATCTCCCAATTACAGCTCCAGGTAATGAAGTCATTTACCCCAAGTTTGCTCCCTCAACTCACTTTTGTTCCCATCTCTGGGGGTCTGAGGCAGTGAGGGGTCCTTGATTGCCAGCCTGGAGAGGAATTGTTGTGTCTGACCAAAATGGGGAAGCAGCAGCCAGCACTGTGCGTGGAGTTTGGAGTTACACACTAAAGAACTGCAGGATTACAAATATATGAAAAATCTAAAAGCTGCAATCCTAAGGCATCACCGGGGATGGTGATTCCACCACTGCATCCCTGGGACTGGGCACCTCATCCCTCCTCCTGCATTTATTGCAGACAAATCTGGTTTCTGCCATTTGTTTACCCTTGGACTCTGCCTCCCTGCCTCGGCATGCATTTTTAATTAGGTGCACTCCAGTTCCTTCCCTGCTTGCTCGCACTTTAATTTGGGAAGCGCAGTTTTCATTAGCTCGGCAAATATCCGCTGTTCTTTGCAAAGTCAAATCTATTACTCGCAAAATAACCTTGCTTAGCCCTGGTTATCAGTTATCCCAATAATACTGGGCTCTCTAATTAGTCCAGCTGTTAACTGTTCAAATTCCCAGGGCTTAGCTGCATCAGGCAGCTCGGCATCCACACCATCAGTGCTGTCACTTGGCAGGTATTTTCTTGCAGGCAAAAGTGGCTTTTCCAAGCTCCTGGGAAAGTAACAGGTTTGGGTTGTTTTTATGTTTTTTTCTTAAATTTCAGAACGATTTTCTGGTGCAGTTTGCACTTTCCTTTGTAATTCCTCTGCGATGCACTGCCTGTTCCTAATGCCACTAAACCTGCCACCCACACCTGGGGAGTTCCCTGGCTTCAGGATCTTTTCAGAACACCTCAATTCCGATGAAAACCACGAGAGCTGTAATCTTCCCTTCCAGTCCTGGGCCACGTTCAGCTCCTGCCTCAGAAATTCAGGTCGCTTCACCTCCAGCCAGGAATTTCCTTGCTCCCAACACTCCCTAATGACCAGCAACTCCTGGGGACCAGGGGTTTAGGATTTCTGGCCCCAAGAGGTAGAGCAGGACCCTATTTCACTGCAAATTTGGGATACCACTGATGAAGGACTCAGTGCAAGTCTTCCAAGTTTTTATCAACCAGTTTATATTTTTAAGAACATTCTCAAAGATCAGGTTTTTGTGTTGACTTCTCCACCCTGAGCATCAAAGATCAGTGTAACCTTTCTTATGGGTCACTGCAGAAAATCTTAGAATCTGAAACTTTTATTGAGCTACTCATTTTTGCTAGGTTTATTCAGTCAAAAGAAACTGTAGGGAAAAAAATCCCCCAAAGAGTAAACCCCAAACCCAGGTATGTCCAAACTTCCTGCTATAAATCAACATAATTTTTAATTCAATGTTTACTTCCTAAGTGTATTTTCATCTCATTTGTAGATGTTTAAGCAAGCTTTCAAGTAGAAAAGGGAGTTTAATTTTGGATTGGAAAGGAACATTCTGTTCAACTCCATGAAAAAGCTTAATTATTATTTTTAAGTCTGCCAAAAGCTCAGACAAATTTTCATGTCATGTTGATGGAGTTTGGGTTGTTTTTTTTTAATAAATTGAAAACAGACTGCAAAATCTTTTCTCAGGCTGTACCTCCAATTCTTTTTGGTTGGAAATGAGATTCAGTGAAAGAGGGGTTAATTCTCACCCCTTTTTCATCAGGCTGAGAACTGGTCTGAGCAGATCCTGTTAGCAGAATCAAGTGACAGGGAGAACTCCATTTTCCAGAGCTCCTCGTGTGAATTAACTGGGGAAAAGTTAATCCACAATAGAAAACAAATGCACTGATGCAAGGAGAAATTTAAACTTTTTTGAAACAGCCCGAGAGCATAAAGGGATAATTTTGCACATTTGCCCACTGAAGTTTTTTCAGGTGATGTTCAGCAGCACTGAAGATAAAGGTTTGCTTTGCCTTTGATGTAGCCAGGGAGTCTGATAGAGTTCCCAGGTGATTTGAAAAATGGATCTGATTTGAATTTAAAGGCGAATCCAGCAGTATCCCCTGTGGATGGAGCTTTCACCCAGACTTGTGAAGGTGACCAAGGCACCATTCACATCAGGACAATTCAGGGCACATTTTTAAACCTATTTTTTTAAGATTATCATTTCTCCATAGCAATATCTTCCTCTTTTAACTTTGATTTACTGTGACAAGCAAGAAAGGATGAAAGTTACTGCAGGAACTTAAATAAATACCCAAAAGTTCTAATACTCAGCAGAGACTGTGCAGGTCAGGGGAATTCCTGCAGTTTGGGAGAAGACAGGGAAAAGCTGTTTTCCATGTCTTCCAGGTAAAACCAGAGGGATTTTTGTGGCAGAACAGAGGCCTCTCCTCACCACTCTTTCCTTTCTCCACAGTGTGGAACATCTCAGGAAGGTTGGAGCAGCATCATCCAGGTGGGTGCCTTTATTTGGGAAAACCCAGATCTCCTGTGCTCCTCCTTCCTGAAGTCATCGTTGTGGATGATTTAGACAAATCCACATCAGAATTTGGGCCAGATCAAGGCTCTGCATGAGTAGAAATGTTTAAAATTTTCGGAAAGGAGATGCAGAAATGCTCTGGAGTGAGTCGGATGGAAAATGTCAGTTAAGAAAGCAAATCATCGTAATTTGTCTGAGCTACAGCCAGGTGAAGAAGAAAAGGTTTGGACATGAAGAATTTGAGAGAAATTTGTAGGTGGAAATATGGAGAACTTAGGCAAAATCAATTCCTGCCCAGAGAAAGCAGTGAGTTTATAAATGAGTGCTGAACAGGAAGGAACCATCCTAATATTCCAGATAATTTATTTATACCAAAACAGTTCAGGCAGCACAAAAGATATACTATTCTTTCCTCAGTCTGGAGAAATACCTTCAAACAGCTTTATTATACAGCATTAAATCTTCTGAATAATGCTGGCCAGTAGTTTCAAACCCTTCTTAGCCCACAAAGAGACCTTGGTAGTCCACAGAGACCCCTAAAATTTATTCTGGACAAAGAAGGTCTCCAGCCCAAACTGTATCAATAATTTGTGTCTAAAATCACTAATTGTCCTTCAGGCATTGCTGGAACAACTCCCTGCTCTCAGGATCTAAGCGAGCTCAGACAAATCTTCCTGAGGGATCTCTGCAGAGGGCAGAGAAATCAGGGAATGTCAGTGACAGCTCCATAGAAACACAAAAATAAGAGCTTGGGCAATTTTAGAATCCCAGTGATCAGCTCAGCTTCAGTATCAAATTAGCAAATGTAAATATCTTTATCTCTTTCTTTGTTAAGTTAACCCTTGGATAATAAATAATGCATGGAATTTACATTCCAGTCTCTCTTTTTTTGCATCAGCCCAGGTAGGGAGTAAAGCAATATTTGCTGCAACATTTTCCTGGAGCTTCCAGAAAGTTATCCTTGCAATAAATAAATAAATAAGGCAATGAATAAATACATATTAATTGGGAAGGCTGATTTTTCAGCAGGGACACACTGGCTTGGCAAACAGACATTGTACTCAATCTCAGCAACCATTCAAATCCAGGTTTAGAATTCATTCTCAATTCACTTTGTGCAACAAGAAAACAGAAAGAATGAAAACATAGTTTTCTAAGATGCAACTTCCATTACCTTGCAAGAACTATGACCCCTGATTTGGGGCAGCAGCTTTTGGGACTGCTGCTGGACCTGATACCTGGGAAGGCTGACCTGGAAACAGAGACCAGGCAGAATAAAAGGATAAAAGGGATTTATTGAAAGGATCCAGCTGGGGCAGTGCAGGAACCCCTTGGGGCTGCACCCAAGTCAAACCCACAAATGGGCACAAAATGGATCCAGGGCACGAGGCCTCACACTTTGATAGGTTTGGGTCCATCAGCACATTGGAGTGAATTGTCCAATTCCAGCTCCAGCTGATGCAGCTCCATCCTCCTTGTTCCCTCTTCCTTCACTGCTGTTTCCACTCTTGGGCCTCAAAT
Organism: Phainopepla nitens; assembly: GCA_013400175.1. Lineage (NCBI taxonomy): Eukaryota > Metazoa > Chordata > Aves > Passeriformes > Bombycillidae > Phainopepla > Phainopepla nitens. The sequence continues at coordinate 265,400 of VXBQ01012680.1, forward strand.
CTGTCCTTGGTGGCCAGCTGGAAAGGAATTGTTTTGTCTCCCTGCTCTGTGCAGAGAGCTCAGCAACCCTGAATATGAAGCCCAGAACTGCACACTGAACCAGCACAGAATGTGAAAAATAGAAAAGCTCAAACTTAAGGCATCAGACCACCGCACCATTAAGAAGAGCAAGGAGCTGTGCACAACTAAGGAACAGCTCCAAGGAGTGAGGGCAGAGATTTTTGTATTTTCAAGATATGTTTCTGCTCTTCATATCCACCCACACAGAGGCAAAATGCCAGCAGGGATGGGTTGTATTTCTTCTTTATGTAAGATAGATGCTCCTGTGGTCCTGTTACCTAAACGTCTCAGCACCTCCCAAATCTGTCATTTCCTTCACAGTACCATATTAAATGGATATTATGGGCTGTGCATGTACCCAGGGACTGAGCAGCACAAACAGGTCTGCACGGGGTGTCTGGAGTCCACGGAGCAGGGAATCGGTCCTTCATTTTCTTCATTTCCTGACCATCCAAAACCACTTTCCTCTATGTTTTCATCCTTTGCCCAAGACCAGACCAGCTTCTGCAAAAACACAAATGCTTCCATTTCCTTCTGCTGTTTTCTCTGAAAACTTCAAATTTTACCCATGGGCTTCACAAATTTGAAGTTTATTTGCTCTAGAGAGGCAAAGATCAAAGGCTTCTTTTTTTTATGTACCTCGTGACATGAAAACAAATCATTTTGCTCTGCCATTATTTCTCCCATTGTTACCCAGAAATACATCAGTGAAAGGGAAAGCTGGGAAAAGGTAAATTCCCAAATGCTTTTGCAGACCCCAAGTGACAACATACCCAGGGAATAAATCACCTTTACACCACATATCAGTTTCCATGATTTGGTACTGTAGGGCATGTGGTGTGGAAATAGAGCTTTCTCCTCAGCAGACAGGATCTTTATGATATTCTTTGTCTGAGGAAATAGTGGGGGCAGTTTTTCTCTGCTGCCCTGGGAAGATGTCAGAAGGCTTTGGAAAAACTTCTCCAGCCAGCCCTGGCGAGATTTGTATCACCAATGAGTTCATTAGTGAAACAAAGGAATCATTTCCACAGGTGTTATAAATATCCAGTGCTTTTGGATATAAAATAAATATGTTTAAATATAAATATATTTATAAATATCCAGTGTTACACAAAGCTCTCTCTCTCCACTCCAGCCTTGATGTCGTGGCTCTTTGTCAGTCAACCCAACCCTCCAGTGATTCTATGATTTTATGGCCTTCATTCTCTCCAAAATAAAATCTAATGTTTCACATGTCGGTTCTTTAATTAAGCGATTTGTGAAGATAAAAAAGGAGTGGTTTTGGCTCTTAAACTCCAAGAAAATCCATATTGGTAACTCTGAAATGGGGGATCTCAAAATGCAGCTCTCACAAACCTGGGAGCATCATCAGGTGCGAGCTTAGGAAAAACTGGCTTTTCTCCAGCCAGTTTGGGAGACATTTCATCATTTCACCTAATATATTTATTTTCCTCTGATGAGAACACAGAGCCCTGCACCCAGCCTCAGACACAGAGAGGGGCAGTGGCAATGAGCAGATGTGTCCCAGTGGTGCCACTCACAGTGCTGGGGAGGTGGGTGACTAAAAAGAAGGCTGCAGGAGCAGAGGGGCCCTGAGCACCCTGGGCACAGCTTAATTGCTGGGAACAGTGTTTGGTAGACTCTGTTTGCCTCTAAAAGATGGGGCACGGAGCTGATCTGACAACCCTTTATGGAAATACTTCAGAAAATATTTCAGGGCAAAAGCCACTTCCATCTGCAGAGTCCATAAGCCTGAGAGGAACTTGCCATAAGGCTTGTCCTTGTCTGGGTCATTTTCTTTCCACTCCCCTAAAGGCAGAACTATTAACCAGCCATGAGATCTTTATTGTTTTTGTGTCAGTGCTGAAGGAAAGGATCCTGCACAAAAAGCTTGTTAAGAGGGAGGCTGTTCTTGTGCTGCTGTGTAAGGGTTTATATTTTTTTGTTGTTTCGTTTTTATTGAGTTGTTTGTTGTTTATTTTTAATGTAGACTTTGCAGAACATGTTTCTGCAGCTACAGATCTACTTTTCTCCTGTGTAATTGAATTATTAAGCTGCTCCAGGGTCAGCAGAATGGCTGATTTCTGTACCAGTGCAGCCCAGATCCTGGTGTCATTACTCACATTGAGAAGCACCATACTCAGCATGAGGCCTCACTGAAGGATCTACCTGCAAAGTCTGCTGCTGCTGCTGCTGGGAATTAAATTTGTGCTCCCTAATAAATGGAATCACCACACAGGCTGCAGAAAATCCAAAGGGGTAAAACAGGTCTGGGTGGATGGAAAAAATCCAGGTGCACTTGGCTGCAAATGACCTCGAGGTTTGCTTATTCCGAAAGAGCAAACCAAAAAGAAAACACCAAACATCAGCAGTAAACTTCAGGAAAACCTCTAATGGATGGGCTGAATTCCTGTGTATTAATAGAAGCCCTTTTTGTTTCAAAGAGCTGCTGCAAAACTTTTGCCACCCAGAACGAAACTTCCTGAAACTGATTTCTTTTTTCAGTTTCCAGCGCTGAAATATCTTGAACCTTTTTGTGTGCTATAGCAGAAGAAGATTCCCTGCAACACATCAATGTTGTATCCTGATTCTTTATATATCCTGGCTCTTTATGCTCTGCTCTGCACTGCTTGCCTTAGAAAAGAAAAAAATAAAAAAAGGAAATTTCAGGCCTGGTCTCTGCAGCCTTTTCTCCACCAATAAAAAAGAGATAATGATGAAGTAAATCCCAGATGTCAGATCATGTCATTGTGTACTCTGAGAAGGGAAATATGGTGTTAACCAGAGAGTTTACAAGTCATACAAGCTAGAGGGCAATTAAGCACGAGGATTGCTAATCAGGCATTGAGTAATAAAGCAATGAATGAAGGAAGGAAATGTGGGAATCCAAAGCACGTTGTGTACACTCATCTGGAGCTCCCTGAGAACAGAAATCTGGCATTGACATCACTGTGTCCCTTGTAAAGCAAACATCTGCACTGCTGGAATTAAAAAGTAGCACTGCATGCTGTGGGAAGGACTTATCCTAGGGAACATTATCCAGAGAAATAGTGGAATTTGTCCTCCTGACTTGATTGCTCCAGTTTCCCTGGTAGTCCTTGGAAGCAGAGATCCTCCAAGGACACAGAGAAATATCTCTCTCCACCTGAGTGTCTGCATTTCAGCAAGGAAAACCTTTGGGGACTTTTATACCTTCCCTCTAACCCTACTTTTGGCATGAATAATACTCAGAGTTGGGGAGCCTTACTCCCAGTTTACACCCTGAGTGGGAATTACACCCTGTGTTAGGCTGCCTAATGCACCCCTGAGGGGTGTTCAGCCTGTCAGGAGACTGGTGGGGAATTTCCAGCTGGCTGGATTTTTCTGACAAACCTCTCACACTGGGAAATGTTGATATGTCACAAATACTCTCAAAAATTACCATTATTATTTTATTAGCATTAGTAATATCAATTGAGCTTGCTGCTGATGGGTTTGTTCTCTATTACATCCCAAGGAGAAAGACTGATTTTGTTTGGTTTCTTTTTTTTTTAACTTAAAAATGTCTTCTGGATGTAAAAGCTCTTCTCTGCTGTGGTCTCTGTGACTTGGGGCAGATGGTTGAGGGATATTTCCTGCCTAAGGAGGAATATTTTGGGACCTGTGAGGTGAGGGGTGTGGCAGTGAGCTTTTAAAGAGCTCCATCATTTAATTCAAGGTCCAAGCTCAAAAGCGTTCTGAGATTCTTTTTGATATCCTCAGAAGGAGTTTCGCCATATGGACGGAATTCTCAAAGGAAAAAACCTGCCCAGTGACTTCCATGGAGTTTTCTGATTTCAGAATCTTGCTCTACCTTAAAAATAATTACAGCTTTCCATAGCTCCTGCTGAATTTCCTCCCCATTCAGCCGAGGTAGAGCCATGGAAGGAGCAATTAAAGCAAGCTGAGAGGAAGAGCAACGTGGGCTCTGTGTGTGGGATGGTTTCCAGGTGGGATGGCTTTCATAAGTGCCTTAAAAAACATTCTGCCACATGGTTCTTTAGAGGCCTCCCCACAGAAGCAGCTCAATTATTCATTCAGAGCAGAAACTGTTTTATTACATGTCTTGTAGTTCGAATGGTTCCACTGAAATGTGGGACACTCTGCTCTCAACAAGGTTCTGGTATTTGCATTTGTACTTGCACTTGTCCTGTGGAGCAGTAAAAGAGTTGCCAACACCAGCTGGGAGAGAGGAATATCATTAGCACATATTTTGTTTTGTGTCTTCAAGGTTAGTACAAATCACAAAATCTCTGCAGCTGAAAGAGAGGGGGGAAAAAAAAAAGTACAGCTCTGGAATAAAACTTATTTTTCAAATCAGTCAGAAAAATTTGAAGATTAGACAGAAGGTTTGCCTGTGGCTCAGGGGAAGATCGCTGTACTGTGGCACAGTCTCACTCAGAGTTTATCCTCATCCTTGCTGCAAAATGGCTTTTTCTGCCCCAAAATGTGTATTTTTCACTCTCAGGCTGTCAGAAAGGCTGATGAAAACCTGAGGAATGCCCATCCCATCCCCACTGTCCCTCTGCCACCTCTCCCCACCCAGGGAGACACCAAGGACCTGCACTCATTGTCCTGGCTCCCCCTCCATGTGCTACCAGGTCTGTATCCAGCTTTTACGTGGATATTCAGCTGAGAGTTAGAGATTTATACCTGACTTGGGTTAAAAAAAAAATATTTAAAAAATGAGATGAAGGAAAAATGACATTTTCCCCTTCACATCAAGCAGGAAGTTGTGTAAATCCAAATGAATTTTGTGCCATGAAGGTCCAGGGTTGGATGTGGGGCTGTGAGGTGCCACAATCTGGCCCCGCACGAGCAGTGACTGATTTCCAAAGGTTTTCCTTGAGCTAACATTGACTTAATTGTGTAACACATTCCATATTACCATGTGTACACATTACCAAGGCTCTTGATTATTTTCTAATTTGAATTTCTCCAGCGGTTCTCCAAAGGGCACTAATTCAGCATCGCTGGGAAGATGGAAGTTACTGAGCACCACGACTGCCTGGATTTCTCCCCATTTATCCATAACTGTGAAGAATGCCCTGTTAATCATGGTCAGTGTTTACAGAGGCAATCAGTGTGATTTCAAATTGCTCTGTTCTCTTCTCAAATGGGATTAATTAGGTTATGATTCTTCACAAAGCCGCTGCGTTTGGCAGAGCTCGTTTGTCGACAAACCAGCAAATGAATCATCTCATCAAACACATTGATTAATTTGGCCAGGCTGTGTCCTGCAGAGAGGCTGAACCCTTCATCTCAAGGGCAAGGCTGAGCTGGGAGTTCCTCCAGGGGGATATGCTGGTCTCCAGTTGGGATAACACCCTGAAGGGAGCAGGGTTTGCTGCTGTGCTACACTTCATTTTATATCCCTGGGAAAAGTTATCCCAGCTCTGAGACAGCACATCTCCCTTCTCCCATGTTTAGCAGGAAATAATCCCAGTGCTCAACGTGCTCAGAGTGGCCACTCACATTATTCCATCCCCCTCATGCCAGCCCAGACCGAAGGGATCCATGAGATTTGGGAGGCTGTGCCTGCTCCACTATTCTGGTTTCTTCTCCAGTGTTTGCCACGAGGAAAAGTTTCAGGAACTCTTCATGCATCCAAAGAAGGACCAAGCAGAACAGAAGAGCCAGCTGAAGGAATTCTGCTCAGATCTGCAGCTCGGCAGCTGTGGCTGTCTGTGACTTGTAAATCCCATTTTCCAACCTGATCCTCCCAAAATCACCTCCCACTCCCTGACCTGCCATGGAGGAGACCAGCAGGACCTCCCTGTCTGGAATTTAGGCTGCAGGTTTATTGGAAAAAGAGAGGTCCCTCACTCTGCACATCAACTCCGGGACCATGGGATCTCTGGCACACCCACAACACAAAATAACAGCAAATTAACACAGAGAGAGTTCAACATCCGTGAATTTTTCAAAGAGTGGCCCGAGGTTTTAATTTACAATCTAATCCAAGCTCAGCTGAGCTGCAGCTCCACGATTTCCTGCCCAGCATGGGAGCACTGCAGTCAGCACCTCACGGTTAATGAATATGCTAACTGGGGATTTGGGGCAGGGAAGGAAGATGGGAAACCTCTGGCTAAAAGCAGCTCAGAATTGAGATGCCTTCTCCTCTGCCTGTGCTGACACAGCTTTCCTGCCACTCTTTCCATCCTAGTCTGCATCAATCTCCTGGGAGAGGGAAATCATCATAATGAAATAAAATAGCTGTGAATTTCAGTATGGATAAAGAGCTGAGCAACTTCAAGAGAGTCCAGGTCCCAGTTCAGATTAAAGACACAGAGTTCCTCTCCTGGGGCAGGTTTCAGCTCCACCCTCCTGGTCCTGACTGAACTCCAGCCCTGAACAGGCCCTGTCCTGCCTGCACTGCTGAGGATTGCAAAAGAGTGAAGGCTCAGAGGATACATTTGGAATGAAAACATAAATACATGTACAACATGATTATTTGAGGATGGCAGGTCTGACCTGGACTGATCTCATGAAATGGCCCCTAGGGGAAATGCCAGGTGCTGCTATTTTTTGGGGGAGAGAACACAATTAACACAGGGCAACATCTGGATTTGTGCATGACGTTCCTTGGATGCAAACACACTTGTAGATGTACTTGCACTGGCATTTCTTGTGCTTTATCACTTTCTTCCTGTCTTATTTTACTAAATTTCTGATGTATTGTGTACTGGGATGTTCTCCTGTCACTAAAACATATCTAGACAGGACTGTCTCAGAAATGCGTTCAATTTTTAACCACTTCTCTTGCTTTCAGAGAAGTGTTTTTAGACCCTGGTGAATATGAGTTTAAATAATCCAAGTGAAACATGAATGTTTGGTCTGCAGCACGTTCACAGCCCTCAGTGTCTGAAGTGAGTTTATCCAGAGGATTCTGCTCATACATGAGGAATTGTTCTGATCAATCACTACGTACCCAGGGATCAGAAAAACACTGGATTTCATTTGAACCCTTCAGTGAAAATGAGGGGACACTCCAGGGGAGCTGCTGGATATTCTGCAAGGAGTCTACAACTCATTTTATATATTCTCTCCCTTTTACATCCCCCAATTCCCTCAAAATTATGTAAAAACATTATGTTTGGCTTATTACTTCTTTCCCATTAAGCATTCTTGTCTAAGGAATGAATCAGTTGGTTTTTTTGTTTTTTTTTTTTTTTTTAATTTCATGAGTCTTTTTAGCAGTTTTATTTAAAATCCCATTGCAGGGACAAGTGTATTCAACCTCCCCTGTTCATGGGTGTGTGTCCCTATAAATCTGTCCTGGGGACAGTGTGGTTGACATAAAGACAGAGCTGGGGAGCAGAAGGCAGAGACAAAACCCAGCTCTGCTTTGAACCCATTGGGACAATTTAGGGAACTCAATTAATACTGTAACTGTGAGGCTCAGCCACATCCCCAGAGTGTGGGCACTGCACCACTCCAAAATTAAAATATTTTTAATTTACAGCTCTGGAAGCCAAAAGGGAGGGTGTAACTAACCCCAAATGTCTCATTTTACCTGATCCTTTTTGTCACAACAGCATCCAGCACCTCAGTCCACCACAGAGAGATGCTCTTGCTGTTACTCTGAGTTCAAAACCTGATTTTACAGCCAGATACCCCAGAGAAACACATTCCAAAAGACACAGAGTGAGAATCCTGGCTGGTGTTTTTTTGGGGGTTTTTTTTGGTGTTTTTTGTAAAAGATTTCATTTTTCCATGTAGCAGGCAGCAATTCTCATGGAGGCCATAAAGTGGACAAGAAGAAAACATGGAAAGGGAATTCTTTGCCACACTTATTGAGATCTTCCTCTCACAGAGGGGAAGGAGGAAAATCCTGACGTTATATCACTCCTGGTGGCAGTGCTGATATGGAAATGAAGACGTTTCCCAGCAGGGGGATATGGGATTAATAATGAGAGTGCTGGGATTGTCTGGGAGAGGCCTGGGGAAGGGAAAGGCTGTAGGATTAAGCTTTCTATCAGGGTTCTCTTTCTTCACCTGGCTGATGAAATTGTGCCCATAAGAGGGGACATTTTGTGCAGATTAATTTGGTGTCCCAGGCTGGGTCAGAGTGCTTGGGACCAAGGAAATGGATGAACTGTCAGCTCCCCAAAAGTTCATCTCTGCCCTCTCCCAGTGTGGGGTAATTAATCAGGTAATTAATCAGCCTGGATGGGATCCCCTTACCCTGATCAGGATTTGCACACAGAGGTACAAACGCAGCAGGGACAAACTCTGACACCTTGGAAAAATTGCTAACAGAATTCTTTGTGCAAAAATCCCAGCTCCTGTAAGAGGAATTGTGCCAGCAATTTTTCCAAGGTACAATTCCTATTACAGGAGCTGGGATTTTTGTGCAAAGAATTCTGTCAGCAATTTTTCCAAGGTATCAGCTTGGCTTGGAGCTCTGACTCCATGTGCACAAATCCACCATGTTTAACCTATGGAATTCAGAGTTCCCATTCATTCAGGATTTTTACCTGTTCCTTGACTTGCAGATTCTCACTCTGGGATGTTTTTAACTTCTGATCTGCCAAGGCAGTCTCTGATTGAGATCCAGGGCTCCCTGATCTGCTCATCCTTTCCTGGATGATCCAGGTGGATTTGCTGCTCCTGTCCTGTCACCCTCCACTCCAGGGACTGAGAAGCTTAAAAATTTAATCACAAACTGAAATAAATTTGGAAAGACTCCATTTGTTTTATGCATCCCTGCTTTGCCTCCTCCAGTGAAGTATTTAGAGGACATTTAGATCCAAAGTGAGCCGTAGCTGTGAGGGTTTCCAAGAGCCAGTGGCCCTGGCCAAGCCATTCCCAACCTTCCACTGGAGCCCAAATTTGCAGCACACTCAGAGATTTGAATATTGCCTGGCTACTCTGTGGTGCTCATAAATGATTCATGTAGTACAACTAACCAAGTGAGCTTTTACAAGAAAGAAAACCACAACAAACAAAGCCCAAACCCAAATGAACCCCAAAACGAGCTTTGTGATGTTGTTGATTGTGTTTTCCAGCCCTCATCCTCTGGTGCTGTGGTGTAGGAGGTGGAGTACACACAGACCTGGATTTGCCAATCCTTGAAATGACAAAAAACAGGGATTTGCTGACCAGAGCAGCAGGAACCATCTGGGTCCTGGGTGCTGAGCCAGTTCTGGGTCCAAAAGTGCCTCCTGCACATTCCCAGTGTCACTCCAGTGCTGGGGAGCAGTTGGATAATCTGAATTTCTGGCTGTGGGGGCAAGAGCTCTGTCCAAGGCTGTGATTCCCCTGCCATGGGCAGTGGGCTCCCCACTCCTGTGCAGCCCTTTCCAAAGCTGGAAGCTGCCATTCCCATGGCTCCCAAAACCCCTCCAGAGCTGGCACTGCAGCCAGGGCACCCCAAGGTGCTCAGGAGCTGGCACTGGCTCTCTGCTGTCACCAAGGGCCCAGTGCCACACCAGGCTGGGAGCTGCAAGGAAAAAAATCAAGGAAATTGGAGTTTCACAGATTTAACTCACCTGTCCAACAACTCAGGCTCTTCAAAGGGGAAAAGCTCACCACAAGTCTTAATTAATACGCCATGAGCTGACTGCTAAGCGAAGCACTTTGGGATACTATCTGACCCTAATCACTTAATGGAGCACCAGGTGAAGAGCAGGGAGCTTTTGGAAGGGAAATTCAGGCTCTTCCTTTCCAGGGAAAGGTCAGGGTTATTTAGCAATTTGCTGGCTCCAAGTGAGATGCTGCATCACTAAACCTTTCTTTGTGGAAAACATCATTTGCAGAAATGAGCCCTGATGTCATTCATGCTACAAAAATGAGGTTTTTTATACAGTCATACCTCAAAATTTTCATCATTTTATGCTTTTATTGGTTTTATACTCACAGTTTTTGCTCTTAAAATTCATTATTTTTATGTACACGAAGCACTTCTATGCTGCACAATTCCACTTTTCCTTTACATCAAACGGTTTTCACACATATCCCTTCACTTAAAACCCCCCAAAAAATCACTGTTTGAGTGCGTATTCTCCTTCTTCCCACCCTGCCCTCCAGCTGGGCCATCACTGCTGCATTTCAAGGTCCTGCCCAGGAACATCCCTGGCTGCTGGATGCTGCACAAACAGAGATAAAGAGAAGCAGCTGCTGGGAGAGATAAAATGCACCCTGGGGCAGGATTTGTGCCCTCCAGGTGAGCTGTGCTCCTGCAGGGTGGCCTTGCAGAGGTGAAGCCCTCGCCTGCAGAGCCACTTGGATTTGGGAGGTGACAATCTGGCCTCAGGAGACTTCCTGGGGACAAGCAGCCACAGTTCTGCCTTATTTGTTATCCTCGTTCCAGGTTAACATCGGGCTCTCTTTGCAGGTGGAAGGACATTTAAACTTCACACTATTTGTACTAAACTAAGTAAAAAACCCCAAACAAAACCAGCAAAAAACCCCCAAACAATTAATATTTTGTATTTAAGTAACAAAAGCAATACATAAGAATAAGGTAAAAAGAAGTAGAAAGGAGGGATAGGGACTTTTTATGTGGGCAGCTGGCGGAAGGACAAGTTTTAAAGTGGTAGAGGGAAGATTTAAATGAGATTTTGGGAAGAAAATCTTTACTTGGAGGGGTGTGAGGCCCTGGCACAGGTGCCCAGAGCAGCTGTGGCTGCCCCTGGATCCCTGGCAGTGCCCAAGGCCAGGCTGGACTTTGGGGCTTGGGGCACCCTGGGACAGTAGGAGGTGTCCCTGCCATGGCAGGGGGGGCACTGGACAATCTTTCATGTCCCTCCAAACCAAACCATGCTGTGATTCTATAAAAAATGAAGTGTGAGCTTTGGGAGGACTCAGAATTGACACTCAGTGACTGAACAGTTTCTGAGGGGTTCAGAGAATTAAAAAGCATATCTGTTAATAGAACTCATATCTATTATAATCACTCATAATAGAAAATAAACTGAGATTTTGTTCAAAGAAAACAAATCTACACTCCACAATACCAACAACTCAGTATTTTACTGTGAGCAACAAGTCCTGCAGAGATCATGGAAAAATCCATCTCTGCTACCAGCTCGAGAGGTTTGTGTTTGTGTCACCCAGCCCAGCGCAGGGATTAGAGCCTGAACTGATGGTGATGGTGCTGGTTCTCTGAAGGGCAGCACTTCAGAGGTGTTTGTTTAACAAACACTGCCTGCAAACCATCCTTGGCAGGGTTTGATGAGGGATCAAGCACTGCTCTGCTGCTCCTGCACCAGGGAGGGGACAGGGCCTGGTCCTGCTGCTCCTGCAGGGACAGGAGGCTGAACTCATCAGGCTGGGGGCAATTCTGGCCTTATTCACAAAGAGAAAAAAAAAAAAAA
>VXBQ01012680.1:276830-292748 GCA_013400175.1 Phainopepla nitens
CAGCTTAATTTACAGCTCACATCCTGGTGGGAAAAAAAAACAAGTTCCCAAAGTAAGGCTTGGTTTTAAGTGTTGTGGATATCCTTAGGCAGAGCCCCTGGGCTGCTTACAACCCCTAATCAATCCCTGATTTTAATGACCAGTAATTATAAAATCCCACAAGGAAAACTTTTGCTTTTGTTATCAGTTTTATTTCTATTTTTTAATTTCTATTTTCTTTATTTCAGTTTTATATTTTATTTTAAAGGGGCAAATATTAATTAACATCATTAGGTTGATACTCCCATAATTATGTGAGAGGATTGGCCTAAAGCTGCCCAGGGAACTTTAAGAGGTTTTTTCCCCCCTCTCCCTCATCCCTTATTTTCCCCTTATTTCCCTCTTTAATCCATCCCTGATTTTAATGACCAGTAATCATAAAATCCCTAAAGGAAAACTTTCACCTTTATTATCACCTTTGGCTCAGATATCGATTAAAAAGGGGCAAACATTAATTAACACCATTAGGTTGATACTGCCATAATTAAGTAAGGATTGGCCTAAAGCTGCCCAGGGAACTTTAAGAGGTTTTCTTCCCTCTCCCTGATCCCTTATTTCCCCTGGGGATGCCCATCCTGAGGAGGTGATGGCTGCACTCCTCTTCCAGTTCCTTTCCCATTGATGAGCTTAAATATTACAAGGTTTTTTTTGTTTATTTGATATTTTGTGTGTGTGTGTGTGGTGTTGTTGTTGGTGTTGGTGTTGGTGTTTTTTGTTTTGGTTTGGGTTTTTTTTTTGTTTGTTTTGGGTTGTTTTTTTTTTTTTTTTCTTTTCCTCACAAAGTTGCAGCTCTGGAATCAGGCGGTGGATGCTGGAGAAGTTTTTTTAAAGGAAAATAACCCAAAGAAGATCAGTGTGGGAACTCATGAGCAGCCAAGCATGGAAAAAAGGTAATACACTCTCAAAGATCACCGAAGCTCTTTGGGGTGCACACTTTAAATTTGTTTTAAAGCCAAGTTTGCAGCTGGTGCTGCCTCATTTCCTATCCTGGACCCGTCCTGCCCAAAGGCATCGCCCCAAGAGCCAACCCAGGCTCCCTGCTGCTGGGATTTCCCAGCTAATTCTGCTTTTCCTAAAGTGAAACATCCCTGAGGAACATTTGGGATTCCACAGGCTGTAATTACCCTGCCAGGGTCGATGGAAGTGACCTTTGGTTGTGCCAAATGTGTTTTTATCCCGAGGTGGAGAACTACAGCTGAATATTGCAAAATAAAATCCTGATGGAGCGAGATACGAGGCGCTTTCACTCTCGTGGCCATGATTCAATCAATAATACATCTGCCCCCTCTAATCTATTCAGTTTCAGAGGTAAAAAAAAAAAACAAGCAGCGTTTTGTTTCATAAGAAGTTTATATTAATATATTAAAATATATATCTACACAAACTGTACAACTGTAGATATACATTTTAATGCATATATATATTAATATAAAATTATTGTGAATATTAAATGTAAATGTAAATATAAGGATAAAATTTATATATTACATATTAATATATATTTTTTGAAGACACAGTGAGGCTCCCAAATCATCTGAAGGAGCTTGGGTTCCACTCGTGCCCATCCCCCTGGGTTTATTTGTCTGTAAATCTGCTGGAGAAGCAGGCTGTGAATTTTTGGGTTGCTTTTCTGGTTCCGTTTCACCTGCGATGGGGGTATGTTTAGGTGGCTGATTAAGTGGAAATCTTTTGGGGATGGAAGGTGCTTCACAGCCAGAACCATGCAGAATTTGCATTACAACAGAGTTAAACATTGGAGGAAAGGAGTTGGAAGCCTGGGTTTGAGTGTGTTCTTTAGAACAGTTCAACATTTTGGTAATTGAGGGGTTTAATTCAAAAAGGTGAGACTAGATACCACCATGTGCCTTTTTATCTTTATTTTTTTTTAAGTTACTCTCAGTGTGTTTTGGTTGCTGAGGTTTTGTGACGTCGGTGATGACCGTGGTGTGTGCAGAACTCGTTGCCACAGAGATGCTCTGAAAGGATTTAATAGATGAAAATCGCTGTTGTTTTCCCTAAAAGCACTTCTGGAGAGGGGCTGAATCAGGGACAAGCCTGGCCTTCTATCCTTTCCCCCCAAATTCCATCCTCCAGCACATGCCAGATATTCAGCATTTAATTCTCAATTCCGACTGAAGTTCCCCTCATTTTTCAGGGTAAATGGCTCTGAAAAGTTCACCTGCTGTAGTTCCGTGTTTTTTCCACCCTGGAGGGAGCAGGACGGAGTTCCCCTTGATGCTGTAAATTTTAGCTTTTCTATTTTTCACATTCTGTGCTGGTTCAGTGTGCAGTTCTGGGCTTCATATGAAGGGTTGCTGAGCTCTCTGCACAGGAAGGAGACAAAACAATTCCTTTCCAGCTGGGCACCAAGGACAAATTTAAGGCCCAAGAGTGGACAAAACAATGAAGGAAGAGAGGGAACAAGGAGGATGGAGCTTCATCACCTGGAGCTGGAATTGGACAATTCACTCCAATCTGCTGATGGACCCAAACCTATCAAAGTGTGAGGCCTCGTGCCCAGGATCCATTTTGTGCCCATTTGTGGGTTTGACTTGGGTGCAGCCCCAAGGGGCTCCTGCAGTGCCCAAGCTGGATCCTTTCAATAAATCCCTTTTATCCTTTTATTCTACCTGGCCTCTGTTGCCAGGTCAGCCTTTCCAGGCATCACCCTGGCCTCTGTGACATCCCAAATTCTGCTCCACACCTCCTGGGACAGCACCTGGCCCCAAACCTGGCCATGCAAAACCCCCTTCGCTTCTCTCTCACGGTATTTTTAGCTGTGTATTGAAATTCTGGCTGCAGAAATCCTGCTTAAAAAATATTTTAGCAAATTAAAACGTCATCTGTGTGTAAGCCTGTTAGGCTGGGCTGTCACTTGTGAGATTAATTATTGCATAAACTGGGGCTGGGCCGGGGTCGCCTCGGGTGAGCTCAGAGAGTTGAACGTGCATCGTTGAGAAGGACAATGACTCACAGCTTTAATCTAAAGTAAATAACTCATTTTAATCCCGGTAAAAGGGAATCTGCACCTTCTCCCCAGCTCTGATGTCACTGCTGAGATCCCAAAGCAAAGATGCTTTTGCCAAAACTTGTGGAAGCTGAGAGGCTTGGGGACAATTCATCACGCTCACTTTTAACTTGGAATTTTTGCGTTTTCAGCTAAGAATTTTGATTTGAATTCATTGAGATGGAACAAGTTTTGCTACAGACAACTGTGTGATTTTTTTATAACATGAGATATTACAGTATTTTTAACATTTTTAACATTTAACAATATTTTTAACATTCTTTTATGACATGAGATAGTACATCTTACAATAGAGGCAATGTTGCAGTATTTTAATCAGCATTTCATTCCTTCATTTGGAAAAGTATCCAAGGAAAGACTCATTCCAGCAGCCCAAAACATTGTGCTGGTGGAGATGGCAAAGGAGCTGCACCCCAGGGATATTCCTGTTCTGTTGATTTTAAAGAATATATACATATTTATGTATATATATATTTCTTATATATATATATATATATATAATATATATATGGATTTGTTTTGCAGCAAGGACACAGAAAAGTCACAATTTTGATCACTTCAAATTAAAAACAAACAAACAAACCATTAGACAAAACATTATTTTAAGGATTTCTCCTCTGAAACACAGATGCTACAGCAATAGAAAGGAGCCAGAAGTACAATCTTTGTCTTCTAAGGCATTAAATAAAAGATGTTGAATAGCTTCGTTTGTGCCCTCTGCCCATAATTACAGGAAATAATTAAAATTCTATCACACCTGCATATTCTTCTACTCAGCTGCTCTGAAATCTATTTGCAAATATGAGAAGGGGAGCACGATTTGCCCTTTTAATCTCAAGCCCAATCAAGTCCAGCTCTCTGTGGCCTCAGTTTAGTTGGGGATTTTGTTTGCAGACCAGACTGTAAGAGGCAAATTTCATTCCACAAAATGAGAATAGGAGATCCCACAGGGCACTTTTATTTCTGATACACTCCCCAGCCTGACTGGAAGTGCTTGTGGCACATCCCAAATGAGTCCAGGATTGATTCCTTGTGCCTCATCCCATTGGGAAGAGGGAGGGAGGCTCCATCCAGTGCCAGCAGCACCAAGAGCCACCCTCAGGTTGGGAATTCTGTGCCTATAGAAAGGCAGCTTCCATGGAGGAAACTGGATTAATTTATAATTAGGCTCCCCAGGGCCTTGTTTCTTAGGATATGTTTGATATTGGAATAACTCAGGGAGGCTGTAGCTGATCACATCACTTTAAAACATTATTCCCCACTAGTAAAATCACTGAGTTCAGCTCCCTGCTTCAGGCACAGCTGATAAAATCAGTCACTGGCTTTTAGCTCAAACACGTCTTATTTTGATATTTCTTGTGGAAAACAGTTCATTTATTAAAGGAGGGAAAAACCCCCCTATTGCAGTAGTCAGAGCTGTTCTTGAGCAACACTTTGGGGGTCCCGAAAAACTGTCCAGAAATGGATATTTCTGGAGCTAAGTGAATAATCTAATGATTACAAAATCCAGTTTAGCTCTTGGCAGCTGTGTTCAGTCATTACCCTGCCTTCCTTTTTCACACACCCTGAGATCCTGGGAAAGCTCTGATGGGCTGCTTTATTTGTTAAGCATTTATTAAAATGAAGCAGCTTGAAATTTCTGAAGTTCTGTCTAAAAGGAAGATGAGCAGCCTGTGTTTGCAGGAGGGGACGGGATAAAGCTGAGCAACAAAGAAGGAATAATCTAATGGAAAGACTTTGGACAGAACTGCTTCTCTAATTACTGCATTGAGTATTTACTGCTTCTTTTTTCAAATTATTGTGCCCATCTCTTTCATTGCAATACAGCTGAGAAGTGCAGACTTGGAAAGAGAAATATTTCCAGAAAGCAGGAGCTGCCCCTTATTGACTTTTGTATTTAAATAAAAGTACTCCCACTAATCTGTGGCAAAAAAACAAGCAAACAAATAAACACAAAACCCCAAACGTTTTCAAACAATGTTTCTGTCAAGTAAGAAAACATGATTGTGTCTAGCTCAAGTGAGCTCTTCCTGCTGCTACTTTGATGGCTGAGGCAAAATCTGCTTTACAAATAATGCATTTCCCACCAAAAAAAAGTTTACATTTTTGTAAATAATGCCATTATTTTTATGCTGGAGAAAACCTCCAGTAAGAGAGAAGCAACACAACCCAGCAGGAGGGCCAGGCAGGGAGGAGGTAATGGATTCTTTAACTGAAAGAAAACTTCCAGCCTGTGATTCAAGGAATAAAAATAAATAGGAGGCTTTATTTTATCTCACACGGTTGTGGAGAATTGGGTGTTTTGATGGATTT
Source organism: Phainopepla nitens (assembly GCA_013400175.1). NCBI lineage: Eukaryota > Metazoa > Chordata > Aves > Passeriformes > Bombycillidae > Phainopepla > Phainopepla nitens. Next base: position 282,211 of record VXBQ01012680.1, read on the forward strand.
AAAGCAATGTCTGTCCTTATGCTAATACAGAATAATTCCTTCCCTGTACTGTGGCCCTGTGGAATTGTTCTTCAGGGAAGTAACAGAAGGTTTTAAGCAGGGAAAGAAAGTCTTTCTGTGCAGTCATAGCACTGAATAAAGGAGTTTTTACAATGATATTCACCTTTATGTCTCAGGGCAGAGTGGTGGAGGCACTGACAGACCTGAATCCTGGCGAAATTACAGAAAAACAGCCTGAACCCTCCTCTGCTGGGCTGCAGGGATCTCACTCGAGGAAATGCTGGAGTAGGACTAAGGCAGAGACACTCCTGAGGCTCTGGCAGTGACAGAGGAAGCCTTGGAATTGTTTAGGTGGGAAAAGCCCCCTAAGACTGAGTCCAGTTGTTCCCCCAGCACTCCCAAAAGCACCATGAAACCACATCCTCATGTGCCACATCTACGCAGCTTTCAGTCCTCCAGGAAGGAAAGAGGACAAGGAATTTTAATAGGTGTTTTTGGCCACTTCTAGAAGTTTCTGATTCCTTTGGAGAGCTTTAGGTAGTCTCTGGTTACACCAGTTCAAGAGTTGCTTTAGCAGGATCCTTGATCCCGAGCTTTATGGATTTCCTCTCACTCCCCTTACCTTCAGATATATTTTTTTGTAATATATCAATATTCCCTGCTCTAATTTAAAGACCCACTGAGAATGCTTGTGAACCTTTTAATCTACAAGGAACAACCCCGTTATCAAGTGTTATTGAAGGTCTGGAAACTCACCATGATAAAAGTGGTCCTGTCTGACTGGAATCTGAATCCATAATTTGGTTTAAAAGATGCTGGGGTCATAATTTCAGTAAATGAAAAGTAATAGAGTACACTAATTAACAATTCCTCGTGGCCCTTCACTGTAAGAAATGACATTGACTCTGAAAGCTTCCTCGTATTTGAATTTATTTCCTGACAGAACACTGGCAGCATTTAAAAGGTCTGGGGTGCTTTGAATTCCTGATTGGTTTGACAGCTTGACAGGGATCTGTAAACCGAAGGTGTTGGCACAGCTTGTGCTGCTGGCAGAGCAGGGACAAAGTTCAGGCTCCAGACCAATCCCTGCTGGAGAACAGAGATGAAAAATTGCTCTGATAAACGTTTGCACTGCGGGAGGATAAAAGGTTCTGCTCCTGAAAATAAGAAGATCTGGTCCCAAAATGATTCAGACCAATGGAAAGGTTTCTGTTAATTCTGGTGGCTGTTGAATCAATCACTTTTTTCACATCTGTCCCATTTTATGGCATATTGGGTTTGTGTTTGAGGTTTATCCAGAGCTAAAAGCCCATGATCTACATCAAAAGGAGAGATTTCACCAACATTAAAGAGGCAGCAATACTTAACAAGATGAAGCAGGTAGATAGAGTGATTTATATTCTGTAATCATATAAAACGGGCTGAACATCAAACCTGAGTGTCCTTTTCCCTTCTTTCTCAATCTCACAAATTCATATTTTCTATTCACACCAAAATCTCAAAGCAATATATATAAATTTTACTGGGATTTCTCTTTCACACACCTGAAGCACAACTCTACCTGCAACAGGCCCACTTCAGCTGGCCATATTTGCAATTCCAAAGCAAAGAACCTGATTTTCAGAGATGGTTGATTTCACGATCTTCTGCTGGGATCTCCACAAACCTAGAAATAATTAAACAGGGCAGCTGAGCATGAAACACCACACCTGCAAAGTTTGTTAGCCATGAAAATTTACAGTTGTTTCCCTTGCAGCGCTGTATTTTACCCATTAAACTGAACCCACGTTCCATTATGAAACCATAAATTTTCATGGCTTGCAAACTTTGCAGGTGTGGTGGTCAGCACTCGATTGCACTGCTTAATTATCCCCATTTCTGGGATTTTTCCCCCAGCCTTGCAGGACACTTGGAAGGTGCACATGTGGGCAGTAAAAGCCCTTTTTACAGGAAAAAGATGGAAATATTCTGGTTAAAATCATGTTTGGGGTTTTTTTTGGGGGTTTTTTTGTGGTTTTTTTGTTTTTTTTTTTTTTGTTTTTTACAGTGCTCTGTTTTTAGCTAAACTCTGGGAATGTTGGATGCTCTGCACGGATGCTCCGCAGGGTGTGGAGGAATCCTTTCTGAGGGGAAGCACTGGAATGAAGAGGTGTTAAGAGCCACTCCAGGAACGGAGCTGTCTGCTTGGCTTCTGACTCCTGAGAGGTGGCAGAACCATTCTCAGCAGCTTCGGGTGCCTCTCGCTCTCTGTGTTCTCCTCCTGAAGTGTTTTCTCAGCTTCTCCCTCTGCCGGGACTGTCCCAGAGAGCTCTTTCCAGCAGGGAAAGCTCACTGGGATGTGCTCCTGGAAGCTGCTGCCCAGCCCAAGCGCTTCTCAAGAGCACAATCCTGAGATTCTAGCTCGTGATCAACTGAATATCCAGGGAAAAACATGGGAAAAATGGCCCAAAATCACCTGGTGAGGTCCCTCCCAGCCTCATTAATTTTTGACAATGTGTCAGAGAGACAGAGAATAAATATTTTCAGTGTGTGACCCATCTGACACAGTCAAATGCTGACTCCTGTATTTGCTGCGATTGCCAAAGCCTCGGTGACTTCATCTGCAACTTCATCATTCTTTCCTGTATATTTTTAAGCTAATAAAGTTTAATTTGCTCTATTTTAGCAGCCTTGGAAGCAGACGCCAACAGAGCTCCATACCTGTTCTCTCAGCATTAGCTGGGACTCCTCAATTTGTGTCAGTCATGTCCCACTTGATGTGATTTACCCACGGAAAAAAAACACTGGTGCAGCTAAAAATAGAATCAGCGTCCTAAATCCCAGCCGTGTCCCTCTCCCAGAAGATCCAGACTCGGGGACAGGGATGCTCAGCACTTCAGGACATGGCAGAATCTCAGCTACAGCCCTGAGAAACAGGGATTTTATGGCCAGGAGAATGGAGGAGGTCACTGAAAACGTGCCATATGGAAAATGCTGTTTGTGTGGTGGGTTCTGCTGCCTCACACACCCCTCAGCTTTCCATTAGGCTAATGCAGAACAATATTAATGAGGGAATCAAGGTGTAATGTTCTTGCAAGGATGCTGACAGGAGGGAGCCCGAGTTTTAAGCAGGGATTGCTTGCTTTAGCATTATCTCCATTGCTGTTCAACATGCTCTACATTTTCTGGGCAAATATCATTTGGAATTAATTGAATGGAAAAGAGGATGTTCAGAAAATGCATCTTCAGAGCTGTTGAAGTATGACTTTCTAATCAAACTGAGTGATTGTAAACATAAATTAGTTCTTGTTCTTCCTGCTGACTTGGAAAGGGAGAAATGTGAACGCTTTGAGGTTAAAATCTTTTTCTCCTGAGCTTGCAGTTTCAAACCTTGTAGATGTTTTGCTGGTTTGGTTGAAACGTTATGTAATGATTATTACTGGAATGTTACTTGAAGCACAGACTCTCTGTACATAAATTGATTTTTTTTTTTTAAGCTTTTGCTATATTCCATCATTCACCATGTTCCCAAAATGTCATCTTGTGGCAAAATTCTTCCTGTCCTTTTATCTCCTTCCTCTGGGAGGACATTTCAGGGTGTCCTTAACAACAATTTCTGATATATTTTCTTCATAAGGAGTGACCTTCTTCTTTAGGACAGCAGTGAACAAAACCACCAAGCGTACAGTTTCTCCATGCAGTTTTTATAGGAAGTGAATAAAGCTTTGGAGTCTTGTAGGTCTTCAGCCTCTGTGGAGCTCTGAGAGAGGAAAAGAACATGATGTGGATGTTCTGAGGATCCAGCAGTCTAATTAGGTCTAGGCTGTAAAGCTGAATGATCTCATTTAATATCTACTGGATGCTCTGATTAGAGTTTGGGCTGAAGCTTGATGGGAGCAGAGGGAAATGCGAGCATCACTGCCTGCAAGGAAGGAAGGAACAACATCCCTGGCATATTCAGGGATTTTATACCCAAATGCAACTCCTTCCATTTGCACAGTCCCACTTGTGGAAAGGGGAATTAAAAGAGCTTCAATATGTAACTGCTGCATTCACAGATCACCATCCCACCCTCTGCAAGGTGTCCAAACCCCTCAGCCTGCAACGTGAGAAATGTTAGTGAATAAAAATAATGGGAAAATCAGACACCAGCTTTGGGCAGTTTCAGATGTTTCCCCTGGTGTGCCCTGAGTGCCTCTGCATGTGGTGAACACACAGAAATGGCAGTTCAAAGGCACCAACAGCACAATTTGGTTTAATAGAAAATGCTTTTACTGGAGGTTCAGAAAACCACTCACTCTGAATTTCGATGACCACGTCTGTCTGAAGTTTAAGGGTTTCTTTAAATGTGTAGTTTAGCAATAATTGTTATTCCCAATATAAAAACACTGTAAAAACATGGTTGAACAAAAGAGAATTACTGTGAAGAACTGAGAGGGTAGTTTTCCATTTTGTTCTTTAAAAGAGAAAAAAAACAGATTCTCTTTCCACCCTTCCTAATGGACAAGTCAAATGAGAATGAGGTGGGCAGCAGCTGCAAGCCACAGAATTCTCTGTCCACTGCTGAAAAACAAATGAATGTTCTGCTGTCCTGTGCTGCTTGTTTCTGTTTCTGTGCTTGGAGAGATCTGGGGACTCATATTTTCATTATGGGACCATTTTTCCTTCCATGTCTGAGAGGTGTCTCTCAGTAATCATTAGCAGCCTCCAGATGTTTTTCACTTTGGTGCTGCTTTTTATTCAGAGTCTTAAAAGATGTGATCTTCTTTTTGTTCTGGCTTTTAAGCCAATTTTAGAATCAGATCTTTTTAGGGAGTTTAAGAGGGTTCTGTAGGTGCTTCTGACTCATTGTTTTATTGCATAGGAACTCCTAGAGATAAAACAAAAATAGGCTGTGGCTGTGGCAAGGGTTCATGTCAAAAATTGCCCAACAAATCCCAGCAAGAGAAGCAGGAGAAAGTCTTTCAGCCTCCTCTAGGAATTCAGCAAGGACTGGTGTGACTATTACACTACATAATGTCCTGGATCTAATAATTCTCTCCAGGGCCTTACCTGTGCCCAGACAGGATCTGTGGGATGCTCTAGGCCATCCTTCTGTTCTAAGTGTTAGAAAATCCTGTCAGAAAAACCTAGTTATCTTCTGGTTTGAGCAATGGACTTAAAATGTGGCTCTCTGGTAATTTGTGTTTGTTTCAAATCATTAAAATCTGTTTGTACTTCAGCTTAGTCTTCTTTTGTGCTTCAGTTCAGTCTTCTTTTTCCTGTTTTAGGAAGATCTTTGTCGCCAAACCCTATTGAACCAAGCAGGGCATGACCTGATTATCCAGTAGCTGTGCCATTGAATGACAGGGGTGGCACTGCAGCCCTGAGTTTTATTTATTTCTTTTCATCATCCAAACATTGGGCAACATCAGAGTCACCAGGGGCACGATGTGTTCATTGCCTTCCTGAGACTGGGTGAGAACTTGTGCCACTGTTGGGCTTGGCAGTGCTGGGATAACAGCAGGACTTGAGGATCCTGAGGGGTTTTTCCAACCTAAATGATCCTGTGATTCTGCAATTGCCAAGTTGCACCAGAAACTGGAAAACTGGAAATAACAGAAGTGTCTGAGAGCAAAATCTGCCACTGTGCTTTTCCTTTCAGTCTCCCACCGTGGTGATTCTCCCCTTTCAAACCATTTTCTCACCAACCAGCAAATCCCAAAAGATCAACCCCAGGCCTTTCTGTTCCCCCAGCCCCAGTGCAGGTCACCTTTCTGGAGCCTCTGGTGAGTCCTGGGAGGTGTCTGAAACACAGATTGGCTGCTCTTTATCTCATTATCTTTATTCTAATGCAATAGCAAGGATATCACTCCCATCTTTGGGACAACCATGAGTGGAGGCATTGTCTCTATCTCTGTGTCACAGGCAGAGTGAAACAAAACAGCAGAATTTGCTGTTTACTAACAACTCAAAACTCCTCATTTTGTCTACAACAAAATCAATGTCATCTCTTGGGCCCTGTTCCTGATAAGAAAATGCAAATGGGACAGAAACTCAAGCACTCCTTTGCACAGACACTTTTGATGGATGAACTTTAGAAACTTTTGACTGAAAGCTGTTTTACCCTCTGTAAAGGACTGGTGGAGTTTGCCTGATTTAGGAGAGTCAGCGTTGTGGCTCCCCAACAATTTACCCTTGATTCTCCTCCTCCCTCCTTCCCTCCACACTGCTGAGGGACACCCGCAGATGTTGAGGTGTGGCAAATGCTGAAGGAAAAAAGCTTTACCTTCCCAAAAGAAATAACTCTGTCTCTGCTAATTAATGTGTTTAAATGCCTGGGTAAATGCTGCTGTTTGACCCTCCAGTAGAGGAACTAAAATCCCATTAACTCCAACAAGAGCTGCAAGGCTAAAGGGCCCATCGAAAGGGAAGGTGATATTGTTAATTCCTTTCCTCTCCTCATTTTAATGGACCTGAACATAAAAGAAAATGAAGCAGAACTGGAAACTTAGAGAGGGTCTGTCCACAACAGAAATTGGTGTTAGAGGGTGGAAGGAGAGAGTTGAGGAGAGAGGCAGGGAGAGGCACAGCACAGCTCTAACAGGGGTGAGACATCTCTTTAAAATACCCAAGAATTTGGATATTTTGTGGGTGAAAACAGTACAAGAACATCCTTTAAAAATTGAGACCATTCACCATTCTCCTGCATTAAAATGAATAGGAATTGGAGTAAGAGGAGTGAAACAGATTCAGAGAGACTGAGCCAGCTTTAATTTGACAACACACAGACAAACTAAAGAAAATTCACCTGATAGTACAGAACCAATCAACCTCCCTCATTCCTGCTTTCATTATTCCCAATAAATAATTCAGATTGTTTCAAATTCAGGTTGTGAGTTTGCTTTCAACAATTCCCAGCTTTGCTTTTGGTAGGGGAGATCATAAATTATCCCCTGGACTGTTAATGTCACACAGAACTAATCAGACACAGAAGCATGTATGATATATTAAAGTTCCCCTGTACTGAAATAATGTTAATTATGAGGATTTCATTTATTATTAGCGTGGCAATACGTAGTTCTACTGTATAACTGAAATTAATGGACTGTAAATTTTGACAGGTTGCTAACATCATATTTAGTGGTTCTTAATTAGTCACGTGTTGTTTCGTTTTTGGCTGCTGTGTTTGTGTTATAGATTCTTTATTGCCATAAATCAGAGCTACAAGGTTGAACCCAAAGATTTAGGGACAGAATTAATTCTTTTGTGGAGATCATCTTTCAAAGGAAAGAATTTTTTTTACTTCCACAGAGACCGAACTAGCAAAAGTAAGAACAAATATATTATAATTTGTTTTTTAAAAAAGCAATAATGTGATTACCGGTATTGAATGAAAAAAATAGTATTTGGAAAATTAAAAAAAAAGTTATTTTCAATTCCATGAGTGACTGCTTCAAAGGAAAACTGATAAACAAAGAGAATATGGAAAAGTTATTTGCAAACAACCATAGTACAAAGCCAAATCAACCTGTCTGATTTAATTCCTATTTGAAACACACTCTATCTTCCATTTCTACAGCCAATAATGAGAAAATAATTAAAAATTATATATATTATTAGTTCACTAAGGAACGTGGTCCTTTCAAACCCTGATGGTTACAGTTATAACAAGAGTTGCTGAATTCTCTAGGACTTGGCTTTGGTAGGGAACTTCTAATCCTGGAAGAGCAAACAACTTTCTCTGCTGTGCTGGTTTTTCCAGGGGTATTTTTATTTCTTGGAGGGGAAAATAAATAAAAAAAAAAAACAAAAAACAAACAAACCAGCCAACCTAGAAAAACCCAACTCTGCTCTGCTTGAGAGCTGGAAGCTCTTCAGTCCTGGAGCCTTTGGTCACAGAGGACACCTGTGCCTGTAGATTGCTTTGGGGTGGTGAGGGATGAAAATTCCTTCCATCAAATGCCCCCCCTGTGCACTTATAGAAAGAAATCCATCAGGGGAGAAATGCATCAAAAACTTTTGTGCAAAAGAATTGAGATTGACAGATGGTGTGGGCCGGGAACATATGGATTTTGTCAGACAACAGGGAAAAAATACATAAGATCATGTTGTGGAAAAGTAGGTGTAACCTCTGTGTGTGTCACCTCAGAGGGAAAGGAGGTGGCTGAGTGTTTCAAAACTTATCCTTTTTTTTTTTTTTGACAATGATTTAGGGAAAAGTGGAGGAGAAAATACTTGGTTCTCCACCTTTGTAACTTCCCAAGGAGCGCTGGCGCCAGGAAAAACAGATGGCACTGGGGTCTCTCCTGAAATGAGAGTTATTCCTCTCCTGCCAGATCGCCGTGGTGTGCAAAATGTATGGTGTAAGTCAGCACCAGAAAACAAGCCATTAATTAATCACACCTCAGTGCTCAAGGATCAGGCAGGTGAGGGTGCCAGGCAGCTGCCTCCAAGAAACCTGGCTGGCAGAGCAGGAGAACGGGCAGAGATCGCCCTCCCATCCTGCCTGCAACGCAGGCATCCATCATTACAAGTAATCAAGCCTAAAAGTATTTGTCATCCCCAGGGCATGGAGCTGTTTGAGGTTCAAAGTATAAAGAGAACATCAGGGAGACAACAAAACGATCAGTCAAGTGGAAAAAGAAAAAAAACAAAGGTGGAAAAAACAGATAGTAGAATAACAGAAACATTCTAATTAAATCCTTACTGTAATTAAATTTGGTGTGACGAGACAAACAGCACTTGCAGAGTGATTGTTGCTGTTGTTGCTTTTGCTGTACAACGTTCACAATGTTCTTTCTTCGTGGCTGTCACTCTTTTGGTGAGGAGCACCAAAGCAGGAGCACCAATGCCACCTTCATTTTACTCCAGGGTTTTCAGCGGGTGCAGCTCTTCAGGTGGTTTGGAATCAGAGCTTTCAAGAAAACCAGGACATGTCCCTCACCAAAGCAGAGACCAAAACATTTCTCATCATCTTCCCCACTCTGCTACTGCCACTCATCACTACAAGCAGAGCACAGTAGGCTTGGCTGCAAATCAGGAATTTACTAATAACAGCATAATTAAAATGAGAATTCCTTGAAGATCACTTTAAAGGTACCTTTGGCAGTAACTGTTCCTAATTAAATGGAGCAAGTCTATTGAAAAAGAGGAGGTTTAGAAGGGATATAAGGAGAAAATTGTTCCCTGTGAGGCTGGGGAGGCCCTGGCACAGGTGCCCAGAGAAGCCCTGGATCCCTGCAAGTGTCCAAGGCCAGACTGGACAGGGCTTGGAGCAACCTGGGACGGTGGAAGGTGTCCCTGCCATGGCAGGAGTGACACTTGCTGATCTTCAATATCCCTCCAACCCAAACTTTTTGTGGTTTTATGAACCTCAGGGTGGCTGTGGCAAGCAGAATGGGGTTAGAAGAATATTTGTTTCACGGGGAAACAATTTCATGAGTGAGCAGAAATTAATTTCCCTTCATTTTCTTCAGACTTAACCAGAAATTAAAACGACGGCGAGCACTCAAGAAATATAAGCTCGTTGTGATGAACAGATGGCAGCTCAGTGAAGATTGGTGTGAAGAAGATCACCAGTCCTTTTGTTTACAACACATACATGTCCTGTTTTGTTTTAATTATAGTGTTGTTTTTCCACCCAGGCTATTCACTTAACAAAACAGCAAAAACACCCCCCCTCCACCACTGTGTTTGTGTCAGTAAAGCTAATAAGCAATCCACAAACTGGAACGGGGGAAGCAAATGCTCATGAATATTAAGAACTCTCTGATAGATGTGGTGTCTGCCTGTGTTGTTTGGATCCATCTTGATGTCCCCTGTGAAGTCAAAGGAAGCAAGAAAGAAAATCATCTTCAATCGCTGTCTGGCCAGGAGCTCAGGGCTTTGCTACCTGGTTTTATGTTAGGCTTTGTTAAATCCATTTAAGAGTCTTATGTTCATGAGACTGAAATATGTAAAGGAGGAAAACCCAAATGCTTTCCCTTTTGTCAGAGGCTGGAGGTTTAAGAGAGGATTTAAGCACTTTCTAACTCTTTTATTGTCTTGTATACTTTGCACTGTAAATGGCAACGTTTAATTACAGGTAATAAACACAGAAGCCTTTAATAGGATTATCAACAGCAGCTTTCAGTGCCTGCTGGAACAGAGAAAAGTGCAATATCTGACTGGAGCCTCAGCACAAGGTCCCAGAACATGGAAAAATCACCACGGCTGGGTCTGAAGGGTGTGTGTTCGGCAAGAAAAAACTATTTCAGCTGTTCTTTGAGCTCTGTTTGAGCCTCGTTTGTAAGAACTTTGTGCTGCTTCCCATGGCTGTGACACCCTCTAGTGACACAGAGCCTGTGATTCAAGGGTTTGTCATTCTGTGCCAGCAGCTGCTGGGACATGGGCTGGGGGACACGGGGCTCTGTGCCACCCTGCAGGAGCTGCCCAGTGCCACCAGCACCTGGGGCTGAGCAGAGTTCAACAACTGAAAAATTAACCTACAAAAATACCATCAGCAGGCTAAAACTTGCAGTAAATTCGGGAATAAATCAGGTGAAAGCCATAACTTTCCAGAACTTTGGTTTTCTTTT
>VXBQ01012680.1:292759-319915 GCA_013400175.1 Phainopepla nitens
GTTTTTTTTTTTTTTTTTTTTTTTTTAAATTATCTTCTTAATACAGTGCCCAGTTAAAAAAAAAAAACAAAAACAAAAACAAAAAACTATACAAAAAGAAACCCCCAAAAAAAAAATGAAAAAACAAACCTATCAATCTTCTACTTCATTTTTAGCTTTCCTCAGTGTTTTATAATAAACCTCTGAGCTGCTGGAGTCTAGAAACATCCAAATTCTAATAGCCCTGCACCTCAGCTGTCAGCTGCTAATACTCTTCAGTCAGTCAGTATTAAGCAAGGTTTAACAATGTTCTCTCACATTAAAAAAAAAAAAAAAAAAAAAAGCCCAGAGCAAATTACTGGTTATGTTTGACTTAAACCACCATCCTTGCTGAAAAAAAACCCTGGCATTCACTGGCGTTCCTACGATGATAAACTTCTGGTGATGCATTATATATGACTGAAATTAAAATAATTTAATGCTTCAGAGAAGCCCTGGGAGGCTGCAGAGTTGCAGGACTCGCTCCTGTCAGCATTACTGTCAGCACTACACACACAGCGCCCTGGGCTGCGCCGTATTTTACGCTGGGCTTCTGCTCCCCGCAGCGAGCGTGAGGGACAGAGCCCATCAAATTACCAGCTACTCACTCTAATCTCGGGCTCCAGACCTTGTGGTGGTTGTAATCGAAGCCCAAGTGGAAAACTGTTTGGTTTTCATCACCTTTCTGGCTGCCTGGCAGCACTTTGGGGGAGCACAAATGCTGACCTTTGGGAAAGGTGCAGTGGGTGCAGGTTCAGAAACTGAGGCACAGGATTTTGACATCACTGCCAAAACCACACTCTAATTTCTCCAGTGTGGAGGCTCTGTGGAGTGATTTTTTCAGAGTATTTAGCATTTCCCAGGGCTGTGGGAATAATTTTAGTGTGCTTCAGCTACTCTGTTCTTGTGAAATACGACCTCAGACGTGAAGCTGGGAACATGTAAAATACAGGAGGCCATCTTTCAAAACTTAGTTCCAGTGATTTACTTGTCATCACACAGTTAATCCGAGTTCCTTCAGCTGTCTCCCTCACAGAGGCAACCTTCCTCCTCCAAAAATCCCCTGCTTTGGGGATGTTTGTCCTTAGTCCTCATGGCCAAGCTCGTGCATTTCTGTGATTGGGTTTGGTCAAACACAATTCCCTGTTTCTGACACTGATTTAAACTTCTCTGGGGTACATCAGACCAGCTGTAAATCCACAGCTGGAGGGGGAAAGTGCTTTTACCTCTATATCCTGTGAACTCTTGGGTGTTACAGGTGTAAGACTGTGGTGATGTGGTGAACTAGCGAAGCTGAAGGCAAAGATTCTCAATTATTCATTTTGCAAACAGATTCTGCTGCAAGAAGCACTCAGGATTAGCTCACTTGTAGATTACTCCCAAAAATAAGAAATGGATCATTTATAGTGCTGACTTGTGGTCAAGACTGAGGAAAAAACCCCAGCAGTTTGCTCTTTATGTTGCAATATTCCTTAAAATTCTCATCAAATTGTGGGAGAAAAAAAAAAAAAAAGGTTTGGTTGTGAATATTGGGGACATAAAACTGGATTTTTCTGTCAGTGACTTTCAGCAGACAATGAGGGATGCACAGGTTTTTTCAGGGAACCAAGAGCAAACATTCCTCATCAAAAGCTCTGTTTTTCATCACAGCTCAGCCAGTTACTCGATTCAATAACCCCTTTGGCACTTCCCACAGAGAAGACTTGAAATGACCCTTCAGCTTTGTCCCCATGGCTCTCAAAGCCTTTCCACAGCTTCCAGGCTGCTGCTTGCAGTGTCAGATGAAGAAAAGAAGCTTTGGTGAGGTTGTCTCTCATTAAAGTGCTGGTTTTAGTGAAGGCACAACACTTGACCTGCTTTATTCCCTCAGCTGCTGCCTCACTCCCCTGCTTTGGTGAGCTGGTGTGAAGCCACCACGTGAGGCTTTACGAGAGCCAGCCAGCCTGGGAGATCTTTATCAAAAACCCCAGTAACTCCTATTAAATCTTGCTTAACTCTCTTTCTCCTCAACAACATCACAGTCCGAGCCTGCTGCTGTTCCCTATTGATTTTTGCCTCAAAATGTGAAGGCTGTGATTTCCCCTTGCTCACCTGCCCCTGTGGACCCTCACACTCGTGTCTGACCCTACAGAGTGACACCAACGGTGTCAGCTGAGACGTCTAACAAACTTTTCTGCTTGCTTAGCCAGACACAATAAATAACTTCAGGTTTCACACCCTGGGACCCCCCAAAAATCCAGATCAAAGTGGCTTTTGAGATTTCACTGAGGTCTTGCAACACTCCTGTTAGCATTGCAGCTGTTGGGAGCAGGAGAAATGCTGTCCTAACTGGAACAAATGAGGAAAATGTCATTGCATTTGATGATATATCCCTGTTTCCACCTCAGCAGCTTAAAATATCTGGATGAAGGATGAATTAGTAAATAAAGAAGATAAAATATTCAGTATTATTAAAGCTTTCATTAAAAAAGAAGAAAAAAGATCACTGTTTTCCAGTGATGGCTGTAGGATTAAGGGAGATTTTTTTTTTTTTTTGACATTTGCATAAAACCAACTGAACAGTTGGCTGGGTTAAGCCATGTAACTGTGGCAGTACTGCTGGAGACAACAATAATCACTATGGAGATTAAACCATTTTGTTAGATGAGTGTTTAACCTGCTACAGCCCATTCTGAATTGGTGAATTGAAACAGACTTTATGAGGAGTCATTAGAAAATGAATAAATAGGTATGGGGAGGCCTAAGGTGGTGCTGCTGCATTGATCCCTGCTGCTGCTGGCATAATAATGTCACTAAAGCATCGAATGTCGATCAAGCCTACAAAATATTGCTAAACTGGAAAGTTGGTGTGGTAAAATGGTGCTAAATGTTCATTACAGAGCCAGAAACTGCTGGGACCCAAAACCCCCCGAGCCCTGGGGTATCCCAGCAGCAAAGGGGGGTTCTGCCCCTCCCAGGTGAGACCCCACCTGCAGAGCTGCCCCAGCCCTGTCCCAGCACAGGCAGGAGCTGGAGCTGCTGCAGAGCCCAGAGGAGGCTCCAGGATGGGCAGAGGATGGAGCAGCTCTGCTGGCAGGAAAGGCTGGCACAGCTGGCATTGTTCACCTGGAGAGGAGAAGCTTTGGGCTGAGCTCAGTGTGGCCCTGCAGGGCCTGAAGGAGCTGCAGGAAACATGGAGAGAGACAATGGACAAGGGATGGAGGGACAGGACACAGGGAATGGTTCAAACTGTCAGAGGGTAGGGCTGGATGGGATTTTGGGCAGGAATTGTTCCTGTGTGGGTGGGGAGGAGCTGGGATGGAATTCCCAGAGCAGCTGTGGGTGCCCCTGGATCCCTGGCAGTGCCCAAGGCCAGGCTGGACACTGGGGCTGGGACCCCCTGGGACAGTGGGAGGTGTCCCTGCCATGGCAGGGGTGGCTCTGGGTGGAATTTAATTCCCTCCCCACCCAAACCATTCTGGGATTCTGTGGTATCTTGTGAATCAACACCAGCAGTGGAGCACCCTCACGGCTTGAGGGATTTCACCTCTGGCTTTTGTCTGTATATTGTTATATTCTGGTGAGATTTTGAGCCCAAGAAGTGATGATACTAAAGAGAGATTTTTTTTTTTGGACTTGATAAAGATTGGATCAGCACAGCATTTTGGTTTAAGCTGTACCAACACAATTTTTCTGGCACTTCTGGAAAAAAATCAGTGTACAATAATAATTGGTTTTACTGAGTGTAGTTATCTGCTTGTGTCACCCCTCCCACATGAATAACTTTGCATTCCTACCCATCTAGATGACACTAAAAGCATATTAATGCGTTGTTTTTACCCTGTAAAAAACAGAGAATGTCAAAGGAGACCCGAACTATTTATTTTCATAAATGCACTTTTCTTTGCTCTCGGAATGCAGCGTTTCACAAACCTCAATTTTCTCCCCAGTCACAAGTGGTAAATAACTTAACTGTATCACATTATAGCCATTTAACAAATATTCCCAGACCAGCAGCAACATTTAGCTCTGTGAAATAGATTTGTTCTGGCTATGAGGCGGGGAGAGCAGGATCCACATTCCTTGGCCCTTGTGGACTGACGTGACGGAGCCGTGCGAGATGACTTGAATGAAGATGGAGCGTGTGGAGAACGAGTATCCCCCGGACAGGGATGTTTATACACATTTCCTCCCAACCTCCCCTTCTCCCTCCCTCCCAAATGCAGCTTATTATGCCTGTTTTCCCCCCCTGATAAGTGGATTTTAAAGTTATGTCGCCGTTTTCTCACTCCCAGATAAATGTGTGTAATATATCTCTCATAAAATGTTACTACACAGATGGGACTGAGAAAAGTTTTGGTTTTTTTTTTTTTTTCCTTCCCCCAGTTTATGGAGCCATCGTTGGTAATATCTACCACTTATGAATAATAAAAGAAAATGGCCTTTGGCGAGTTTTAGAGTTTTGTTTTGCTTTCTGTGGGAATCCTTGAAGGAAAGGAAAGCTCTGAAATCAAAGGATCAAAGGCTGTGCTACACAATTTCCTCAGGTGCAGTCCCAGCCAGCCCTGATTCACATGGGTGATATCTCTGGCACGTGCAGCAAATCCTTTTCTTGTCTCTTTTCTTTCTGCTACCACTCTTATACCAACAGCAAATCTGAGCTGCAGTCAGCTCTCAATCTGTGTTTTTAATGAGTAAACAGAGATAAGCTTGAGTACTACTTTTATTTGATGGGATGAATGTGCCATAAATCCCTGTCCCTCTTTGGGGTGGCAGGTGAAAGAAGGTATTGCTAATAAATGGGAATCAACACAATCTGGAGTAAAGACTGACCAGAGGAAGAGATGATAAAAATATAAAGTTTTGTTTTATTAGGAAATAAATGGTGGTGAAGGGTAAATGTTTCCCATTTAACTGTAGCTGTAGAAAATGGGGAAATCTGACTGTTCTGGGCTATCAGTGCCTCAGGGAGCTGCCAGGGGCTGTTCTGGGTGTACTGTCCTGTTCAAATGGAATCACACAATCTCCTGAGTGGCAAGGGACCCACAGGGATCACCAAACCCAACCCCTCTCCCTGCACAGACACCCCAGTAATCCCTGGGCATCCCTGGGAGGGTTTTCCACATGCTCCTGGAGCTCTGGCAGCCTCAGGAAGGTTCCCATTCCCTGGGCAGTGCCCAGCACCCTCTGGGGGAAGAACCTTGGAATGTGGAGAGGCTGAAAGCACCCTGGGATATCTCACACTGAGCACTGAGGCATCAGCAGCAAGGAAAACGATAAAGGGGCTGGGATTTACATCATCACTCTCAATAACTGGTCATCTGTAAGACCAGATCAAATGGAGCTCTGGTCCAGTAAAAGGTCTCAGTGCTCAGGGCAGAGTGGGACTGGAGGAACCTCAAGGTCAATTCCAGCTCAAACCATTCCATCTTTCTGTGGTTCTCTGAACTTGATAACAATGAATGAGAATTTTACAAAGAGTGCAAAAACACTGTCTGGCTCCACCAGGCAGAAATTTCCTGTGGGCTCAGGCAACTTAAGCAAGTTTGAGATTTGGCCCAAACTCTTCAGTTTCTAAAAGAAAAATGAAATATTTGCCTCATTGTGTTTTTGGCAGTGCTGAGAGTTGCTTTTGTTCATGTTTTGATTTACGGAGTGAGTCTCTATCAGACATCTGCTGCTGGATGGATTAACAACACACAGTATTTATTTCTCAGCATGTGATGCAAACTTCTCAGTAAAAGGAGAGAGAATAACAGTGACTATAAATTGATGCAGTATTTCAAGTGAGAAAAAAACCTAAGTTCACTAATCAAACAGTAAATTATTAAAACATTCCTTTCACTTATCATAACAACAAAGGACAAGAGGCAAAATGATATATATTTGTGAAAAAAGAAATATATTTATGTCTATATTTATATTGGCATGTTCTGCTGCTAATTTACTGAGCATTGTCATGGAACCTGTGAGCAAATCCAAGCCATAACTCTGCAGAGACAGGATCTGTACCTGATTTTAAGCATATGAGTAACATGATTGACTCAAGTGGGCTTACCTGGAGGTTGAAAATTGTCTTGCAACTTCTTGTCATAGCTGGAGCCTTATTTTCTTGCTAATCCACAAGGAGATCAAATATCAAGCCTCCCTCTAATTTGATTTAATTAGTAAGTGGCGAAATGAATGGTGTCAATATGTGAGGTAAGAGGAGGGAGAGTTAAAAATAAGGCACTTGAGACAGAAACCTGAGTGCTCTGACTGAGAATTCAGAGGGATTTGAGAAAGTGCAGCATGATGCTATTGACTTCTGATTTACGTCTTCTTGAGGCTTGTCTGAAATGGACTTTCAGGACCAGGATTTACTCAGTTCTGTCCAAACAGTAAGGAAATCTTAAGCTCCCATTAACTGAATGCAAACAGAAAAAAATAAATACCACAGATTAAATGACTTTTGCAAAGTTGGATGCTTGCTGCTAAGAGCTGTCTGATCAGGTAAAGACAATACAAGCCACTTGTTTATGTCATTTTTGTTCCAATAAAAGGAAACTAAACCTAATAACATCTGTAAAATGACTGGTGATGCCAAAATTCAGATATATTTTTATATGCACAGGTGGGTGCAGGCAAACCTCAGCTCTTCATTCCGAGCTGGTTAAACTCTGACAGTTCCAGTCTGAAAACCACGTAATAATGGAAACAGAGTGAATTAAATCCTCATCAGCCCAAGGACATTTGTTCAAAAGATTTTCCCATGAGAATCTGGAGAAAAGGAGGCTCAGAGAGCATCTTATCCCTGAAAGGAGATTGTGGACAGGTGGGGGCTCAGGACAAGGGGAAACAGCCTCAGGCTGCACCACGGGAGGTTCAGGCTGGATATCAGGAAATAATCATCACTGGAAGTGTGGTTCAGCATTCCCTGGAACAGGGAAGCGGCGGAATCACCATTCCTGGAAATGTTAAAATATTCCAAGTGAATGTGGTATTTCTTGGTATGGTTTGGTGGCCATGGGGGTGTTTGGTCAAAGGTTGGACTTGATGATTTTGGGGGTCTTTTCCTGTCTCGGTGATTCTGTGATTTTCTGAAGGGAGTTGGGATGGTGGCTCACCAATAATCCTGAAAATTTCTAACCATAATGATATAAAAATGGGGTTAAAATTTCTATCCTGAGCTTTTGTGGGCTGTAACACTGAAGACCTTGAATGACAGCAAATGGCTTCATGGTGGGGGCAGAATTTGGCTCCTGAAGGGGCAATGGACACGAGCTTTTCTCACCGGAACTTTCAGTTGTCTACTCTGTTTTAAAAACCTTGATATGAAATTGGTGAAGCACAACTTCCCCTCCCCTTTACCAACAAAGCTTTGAAACAAATCTCTGCCAGTGACTCAGTAAATATAAATAACTTTATATTGAAGCTTCAGAACTGCAACTTGCTTTGTTGCTGCTTTACATATTCATAAACATCAACCCTGTGTGTTGACCCTTTTTGAACCCTTCTCTGGCACCCAGGGCATGGAGCTGTTTGATGCAGAATCATCCTGGGCATGCCTGGAACTATTGATCCAGCAGGAATCCAAGGAGGATTCCACCATCAACTGAATCAAAGCAGTTCAGGCACTCACAAGAGAACTAATTGTGTGCTTGATCTGTATTCTCTCTGTACAGAGCAGGGTGACTTTTCAGGATTTCTTGTAATCCACCTTCTCCACTCTGCTACAAATGATTTGTAGCAGAACAGAATTATTTTCAAGAAAGGCTCCCTACATTGTTTCTGCTCAGTCTTTAATCACCTTTAGGTTTCCTGGATGTCTCGATATAAATTTTCAGTCCTGAGAAGATTTATCTACTAAAGGTTCAGAGTTACTTCTATAATGAATTCTCATGTTCTTTAAAACTCCTAATCAATGAAGATACATTTCCAAAATGACTTCCCATAACATACCTCGTGTGCTGCTGGCTCCTGAGAGATCCTGGAGATTTATGGCAAACATCATTTTCAGACTTCACAAACTTCCAGAGTTACAGATTGCCTTTGGAGGGAGTTTCTGCTACCCCCGTTGTGCGGCAGCCTTGTGTCTTTCTTGTGGATAAACATAAGCAGAAGCCAGAGAATATTGCACCTGGCTTTGATAAATTCCATTCAAATTGAGCAGCAGTGAAAAGAACTGGAAATTATTGCTTATTTTATTAATTTCTAGTCCAGCTAACAAGAAACAAATCTTCTTCCTAGAAACTGCATTATTTTAGTAGTGTTTTGACAGCATTTCTCTGAAATATTAACCAGAAATTGAACACTCAATTGACACATTAGGTTTTAGTTCCAGACTAATTTCAAATTTCAAACCACAGGGATTATTTTTGGAGACAAATCCATTCCTCTAGGTGGGTACAAGTGACCGTGAGAGTGACAGGAAAAGAGGAAATGCTTCTCATAAAGGAGCTGACTTTACTACGGAAACTTTTCCTTGACCTTATATGTCAGCAGTCTTTGTTTTAATGGAATTCATCATTACAGTACCTCATTTTGCTGTTTCTAATTCAACTGAAAAGGCAATTTTCTTTGATGATGCATGTTATTTATTCACTGTAGAAAAGAAAGCAAACAACTATTTTGGGAAACAGGTAGTTTTCCAAGAAACTGGGCACAAGGGATTCATTTACATGAGCAAAACAAATCTACTTTTAAAAGCGAAGTAAGAGTAACTTTCCATGATTGTCTCAAAGCAATGCTGCTAAATTTAGTTCTAAAGACTTTCACGTTTCTGGAACTTTCAAAGCCAGGACTTTCATTTTCTCATGAAGGGTCTTCAAGATCTATTCAAAGCAGAGTTAATTGCATCCTGCTTTTGTTAGTCACTGTGGAGAAGAGGGTTTTTACAGGACATTTACAGGACATTTAAGGTACTTATTCTCTACCAGAGAGTAGAGACCAGTGCCGATTAGAGTGAGTTAAAGACCTTTCTGCTCATCAAAGTTCAAGTGTTTTATCCGGGCACATTTTTTTTAAAGCTCCTCTAAACGATATTAAAGCCCTGCAGGCTTCTGGCTCCTCTGCAGTTGGAATTCTTTTCCCGTGTGGTCTCAGGACCAGAACGGGCAGAGTTTCCAAGGATGCAGCCAGGGAGCCACTGGAGCAGTTCCCTTTGGGAAGAGCCGGGTTTTGCTTTTCCTGGAGCAGCTCCCTTTGGGAAGAGCCGGGTTTTGCTTTCCCTGGAGCAGCTCCCTTTGGGGAGAGCTGGGTTTTGCTTTCCCTGGAGCAGCTCCCTTTGGGAAGAGCCGGGTTTTGCTTTTCCTGGAGCAGCTCCCTTTGGGAAGAGCTGGGTTTAGCTTTTCCCTGGAGCAGCCCAGCACTGCGGTGTGCCAGGGTGGATCACCCGGCTCCAAGGGGAGCAGAGCGCCACGGAATCCTCTCCTGGCACAATAAAAGACATTAACTGAGAGAATGACCAGGGATGGAGCAATTCGCAGTCACTGCTTCACAGTGCCTGTCTCTGTTCCTCACTCTTCCCGTGTGTCCGGACAGCTCCTGCTCCATGAGCTGGAGATAACGCAGAGAACAACTCGGGGCCATGTAAAACCAGCAGGTTTTTAATCTCAGCCCACGAACAACAACTTCAATGTGTGAAGCAAACGGGCCTGAGCTGCACAGAACTGAAATGCTGCAATCAGCATGTGATGCTTTGAAAGGCATCTCATGATTGCATAGAATCCCAGAATGATTCGGGTTGGAAGGGACCTTAAATCCCATCCAGTGCCACCCCTGCCATGGCAGGGACACCTCCCACTGTCCCAGGGTGTCCCACCTGGCCTTGGACATTCCAGGGATCCAGGGGCAGCCCCAGCTGCTCTGGGCACCTGTGCCAGGGCCTCACATCCTCCCAGGGAAGGTTTTTTACCCCATGTCTCATGTAAACTGACTCTCTTTCAATTTTAAGACCATTTCAGAGAATCCTGCAATTTTGCAGAATCTCTGCAAAAAAAACAGAGAATGTTGCAAGCAGCTGGCAACACTGGAGATCCATTAACCTTCCTTCATCCCTCCTCCCTCTGGTCTCCATCCAGGTCTAGCAATGGAAGGAAAGGTCAAACAAGGCTTTTCTTCCCATCCTGGAAGGCGCCTGCCTAGGGAAAGTTCCTGTCTTTCACGCTCCTGCATTACCTCAAAGATCCACTGACATCCAACCCTGTCATATCAATAATAAAAGATCCAATTTGAGCTCACAGGAGCTCCTTGCAGAGGAATTATCCCTGAATCCAGGGAGTGGAATCAGGCCCAGAGGAAAGGCTGTGATCAAACCCTTCCCGTGTCTCCATAAGCACTTTTATCCCAGCCCTGGTAAGTGCAGGTGGAGGCTTTGCTCCAAAATTCCCTCTGCCAACCCCACGCGTGGCTGACAGCTCTGAAGCACACAAAGCATTGCAAGGCTGAGCTGGGACACACAGGTGGGAGCAAGCAGGTCATGTTTCATTGTTTCACGGAGAAAAGCACGACTCTGAAGAAATCCATCAGCAGTCAGGTCAGGCCAGGAGCTAAAGCCCAGGAAGTGAGATGGAAGTGAGATGCTGAGAGCAGCAAGAATCGCTTTTTCTCCGTTTGCTGCACGCCTAATGAATGTATTAGTGGAAATTATGTGGAATTTTCAGCATGGAGACTGGTGCAGGAAGAATATTCCTGGCAAAAGTGCTTCTAGAAATACGCCAGATGATGTAATGGTGCGGAGAAATTTGCAGGTTAATCCTGTGTGTCATCACTGGCGTTCTGTGTCCGGTTTTATAGACTCAAGTACAGACTCACTTACGGATTCTCCCTATTATCATTGTCTAAATGCCTTTAAAATTCTATTTATTATTTCTCTGTGAACTTGTACTTTAAAAGGTTTCCTTGGAATTCTGTCAGCCCTCTATGCCATTCATTTTGCAGGAAGTGTTCAATCCCAGGTTTGGAGTGGAAGGTGTCCCTGACTGGGGGTGGAACTGGATGGGATTTGAGGTCCCATCCAACCCAAACCACTCTGGGATTCTTTAGAAAATATTGTATAAAACCCTGTAGCAAAGCCATCCCTAGAAAGCGTCTGAAAAGAGTGTCCTGATTACAGAGACCATCACAACATTCCTCAGTGCAGCTTTGGAGAGGGGTTTGCTGAGTTTAAAAATTATTTATTGGTATCATTTTTCATCATCCCAGTTATTTCACATTTAGCCAGCCAAACACTGGTATTTTTAATTAAAACTGTTAATTAAATTCTCTATAAAAAATGTGGCATATGTGGAAATATGCTGATGCTTCAGCAGTTCATACTGGAATGTTAAAAAAAATTAGTATTTCATAATTCCCTGCTCAACGGAAATTCTAATTTTCAGCTCTAATCAATATTTGCATGTTTTCAAAATCCTTCTTAAATTTATCTGAAAGAGTTGTGGACGGATTTCTTTCCCAGGTAAAATGGTTAAATATTCAAGATATAAAATTTTCAGCTTTCTTGTGTTGGATTTGGTGCCTTTTGAGGTATTTTCCTTTTGGAAAAAAAAAATCTATTCACTACAAAAATGTACTCAATTTTAGAAATTTGTTTTATGTCAAGGATTTAAATGGGTTTAATCGAGATTTATGCCAGTGATGGTGAAAGAAGAACCAGAAGAATCTTTGTAGAAGGATGGAAAAGGCTGAATTCTCCAGATGGGGAGTTGCACTGCAAGCCCTGCCCTGCTCAGCAGAGAGTGAAGCATCCAACAGAACAGATCATCTTAGGGTGGAACAAATCACTCTGCAGGGTTTATTCATGTCTTCACCCAGAACAAAAGACTTCCAGGCTGTGGAGGAAACACAGGAGGAGTTTAAGCTCCAAACACGTAATTGAGTGAAGTCAGGTGAAGAGAATCCCAGCCATCATCTTTAGCCCAAAATCTGCTCTTGTCTTGTTTCAGCAACAGACTCTTGGAGTTTCAGAGGGTCACAGGATCACTGGGGCTGGAAATGAGCTCCAGGATCATCCAGTCCAAGGTGTGACTTTGGATCATTGAATCCAAGCTGGCCTTTGGAGTTTCAAAGGGTCACAAGATCACCGATGTTGGAAAAGAGCTCCAGAATCATTCAGTCTGAGCTGTGACTATCTCTTTTGAAGTTTCAAAGGATCACAGAATGATTGAGGTTGGAAAAGAGCTCCAGGATCACTCAGTCCAAGCTGTGACCATCCCCTTTGGAGTTTCAAAGGATCATAGGATCAGTGAGGCTGGAAAAGAGCTCCAGGATCATTGAATCCAAGCTGTGAGCATCCCATCTGGAGTTTCAAAGGATCACTGAGGTTGGAAAAGAGCTCCAGGATCACTCAGTCCAAGCTGTGACCATCCCCTTTGGAGTTTCAAAGGATCATAGGATCAGTGAGGCTGGAAAAGAGCTCCTGGATCATCCAATCCGAGCTGTGACCATCCCATCAGGAGTTTCAAAGGGTCACAGAGTGATTGAAGTTGGAAAAGCCCCCCCAGCCCATGGAGTCCCAGCTGTGCCCCATCACCACCTTGTCCCCAGCCCAGAGCACTGAGTGCCACCTCCAGGAATTCCTGGGACACCTCCAGGGATGGGGACTCCCAGTGGGACACTGCTGTTACTCCCTTGATTTCAGGGGTTTTCTCCTTGCCTACATCCAGACTCACCAGAAGGAATTAAATTCCACTTTTCTAGCAGAATTTTCATCTGCTCAATCTGACCTTTAGCTTCAGTTTTTCCAGCTTCTCTTATCTCTGTGCTGAATTACAGGTTTATGATTAGAGGACAACAGAAATGTTCAGGGAAATAGAAGTGCTGGCTCTAACCTTTGGTGCTCTGGTACCAAGAGGTTTTTAGACCTTCAGATGTTCTGTGACTTGTTTGAGAGGAAAAGTCCTACCTAAAATTCTTAATAAAGTTTGAATAAGCAGCGAGTTTGCAAAAAATCTTCAAAAAAGCCTGGACCCTGGGAAATCTTCCCATCCCTAATTGGGATTCAGCAGTTCCTTCACTGTCAAACGTGTGATAAATGCCAAAGCAGCAAGAGCACGTTCTGCTCAGTGTGAAGTTAAAGGCATGTTTGCCTTTAGACCTCAGAATTTAATATACAAGTTTCTAAGCCAGCCCTATCCTTTCTGTCTTGGTCTGAGAGAAAAATCTCAAGATTTTATTTTTTCTTTTTTTTTTTCCCCCACATACTATTAGCTTGTCTGCTGGGAACAAAAGCACAGCTTGTACATGAAGTGAAAAGAAAAAAAAAAAATCTTTTTTTGCTACCCTAAAGTGTGGGTTTTTAATAACACAGTATTGAAAGTTCAATGTCAGCAGCATTTACTCTCCAGATGATCGAGAATTCAAACAATACACTGCACCTATTTGCATATGTAACTGACAAAATGTCATATCGTCTGTCCCAACAAAGGAAATGAAAGATTTGAACATTAATTTGTATTTTTTGAAAATGAAAAATCTTCTGTGGTGCTCCCATTAATACACAGAAAATGAAGAACTGAAATTTCCCAGCTTTTTATTCGTCTTTTCGCTTCTTTTTTTTTTTTAATCAAAGAATATTGTGAAAATAAAATGAGAACATCAGAGGCTGATCTCCAGGTACTTAAACTTTTGTTATCCCTTATGAACCTCGTTAGAGGCAGCAAGAAGTAAAAAGAAAGACACAGATTCTCTTGTGTGAAAGCCCTTTCTGTGAAGGCAGAGGACCCTTCCTGCATCTATTTTTCTGGGCATTTATCCTCCTGTAGGAGAATCTCAGGTCAAAGAGAGAGAGTCCTCCCCAAATCCTCAGGAACAAAAGGTTACAGGGGAAGCAGGTTCAGATCCAGGCTTTGTTAATGCTGGAAGAGATTTGACCTTGAATATTCTCCATCTCGTAAGAAAAACATGAGGTTTTCAGAGTCCTCTGGGTAACCAGAGAGAGAAAAAAGCAAACAACTCAAGCACAGGCCTTGCTGATATAAACCTCTCTATTCCCCTTCTCCATCTTTGCCCCTTGGTTTAAGAACATATGCAAAAGAACTTCTCATTTGGTTGGAAGAAAGGGGTGCACTTCAAAGCTACCAACACTTTATGGCAACAATCAATAACTCCTGCTCACCTTGAAACACCTGGTTTGAGAAACTCTGGGAAAAATGCTATTTTGAGTCTGAAAAGTCTCACAGGAGCAGCGACCTTAGGAGATGTTCTGTGGTTCCTGCGTTCAGTGTTGATCAGTCACTGTCAGCGCTGCTGAGCAATTTGGGCCAGACAGGGCTGGGGAGCCTCAGCCAAGGTGTTCCCTCAGTGCAGCGTACCCAAAACCCCCCATTTTAATGCAAATTAAGAATGAAGACTGATTCCTACGGACTTGTAGCAATTAAAAACTTAATTGAGGTCTTGACTGGCCTAAGCCACAGGAGTCGTGAGTTATTAACCCTGGCCATAAAACTATAGAATTGTTTGGGTAGAAGATCATCCAGTTCCACTCCCTGCCATGGCAGGGACACCTCCCATTATCCCAGGGTGTTCCAAGCCCCTCCAGCCTGGCCTTGGACACTTCCAGAGATTCGGGGGCAACCACAGCCTCTCTGGGCAGCCTCATCACCTCCGCATCATCCACCCCTTTCTCTTTTCTGTCCTTGTTCCGTCTCTACTTTGCCAGAGGAAGCTGTTTTCACCTTGAATTGTGGTGTGATGTGGCACTTGGCAGCTGTTATCTCTGCCCGGATTTCACCCCTAAAACCCTCCGTGATTAGAGAAGTTAAATGTTACAGACAGGTTTGGAGAGTGTTTTGGAGATAAGAGTGAGATAAGCTGCTAACTACCCAGCAGATTAATAGCCCGAGCTCTTGGAAGAACAGATATTCTACAAAGTGCCAGCTGATTTGCAGGCAATCTTGGTGCCATCCTCTGTTTTAAGTTATTTAGGAAATTTACTGCCTAAGTGAGAGTTAAGCTGCTCTAGATTTTCTAGCGGAGAAAGTTCTCATTGTTTCCTGATAGATTTTGTGAAGATCTAGGGAGGAAAGCAGTTTTGTGTTTGTTTGGTTGTTTTTTTTTCTCTCTTTCTGGGTTGCACTAGATACGTCACTTCATCCCGACCCGAGGTGATGTTGGGACCGAGGGCGATCACCGGACCCGTCCTTCTCAGGAAGCTCCAGCTGCAAGATGAGCCCCAGGGCGACCTGCGAGCCCGAGCCTGCCTCAACGATCCACCCCCGAGGATTCCCTCTGGGAGTTCTTTTATTTTTCTCTTCCAAAGAAGTTTTCTTGCCTGTCTCAGCTGACTCCCTGGCAGTTTAACTCCGCTGCAGACCAAAATCAATTCAGAGATTCAATAACACAGCATAGACCACTCAGCAAACAGGCTGACGCTCGAACGTGTACTTAGATGAGTCCAAAACCCCGATTTTCCTGTATTTCCCCCCCGCTCTGTCACAACAGTTAGTTGTGAGTATAAAAACCTAAGAAGGCAGATCAGATGAAGGAGAGGATGCTGAAAGTGAAGAGCTCAATAGGAAAAGAAATGCAAGTGTTAAGGGAGGGGCAGGGCTGGTGCCAGCCTCCCCAAAGGTCCCACTGGGTCTCGGCGGGCTGAGCTGACTGATAAAAGCAGACACATCTCTGCTCCTGCTGAGGGAAAAGCAAGGAATGGGAAAAGTTTGTCTCCTCTGATTACCTGAGATACTTTACAGAGCAGTGTTCGTTTTCAGCACAGACTGCCCAGCTCGAGTTCAGAAATAATCCACAGAGAGGTGAAGCATCCTGGCTGTGGGCAATGAGCATTTTCCTCACCTGATCCTCTGGCACTTCTGCTCTTTTCCACAGAGCAGTTTCAACGACAGAGGAGTAAAAATACAACTACTAGCACCTCCATAAACCTGTTAAATTGTATATTAGAATCATTGAATCATAGAATCACAGAATGGTTTGGGTTGGAAGGGACTTTAAAGCTCATCCAGTGACAATCACAGGCAGGGACATCTTCCATTGTCCCAGGGTGCTCCAAGCCCTGTTCAGCCTGGGCACTGCCAGGGATCCAGGGGCAGCCACAGCTTCTCTGGGCACCCTGTGCCACTCCACGATCCCAGCTCTGCCTGAAGAATCAGTTCTGAGCATTTCTAGCAGTTCCCTGCAGCTCAGCCCTTTGTGTCATCACCTCTCTTCCCTGCAGCTCAAGGAATGCGCCTCAGATGCCCCAAAGGCTTCATCAACAAATGCAAATCGAGATCGTTTTCTTTTAATTTTTATTTCCAGCAGGAAAGAAACATCCAAAACCTTCTACAGCTTGCTCTCTTGGAGACAAAACTTCCTCAAGTGCTGTGGGAGGTGGAGAGAGGAAGGGTCCTTGACCCTGGGCTTTCCCTTCGGCTCCAGCAGATAATGGAGGGATGGGAAAGCTCCCACAGCTGTAACTGCACCAGGGGGATTTGGGAGAAAGTTTGAGAGGAAGTTCAGCCCCATGAGGGGCTGGGAAGGAGGATGGGTGGTGGGGTGGGGTTCCTCAAGGATTTCACTGGCTGTCTTTGCAGCTTGAAGTGTCCCAAGAAGGGCTCAGCGGTGCTCACGGGTAAGTAACCTGACTGGGGTTTTGTTTGGCTTTTGGAGGCCTGTTGTAAGAATTAAGTTTTGGACTCGTGAACCTGGTCACTGTTAAACTGGGGGTTGTGTGATGCTTTGTATTCCCCTGCACTGCTCTCCAAGCGATTGGGTAGCAATTCTAATTCCCTCGAGGTTAAAAAATTCTGCCAATTCCCTTTTATAAGGTAATGAGAGAAAATGTAGCCACAGGAAGCAGTGTCCTGGTTATTTTCCTTTGGGATTAATGACCCCGGTGACAATATCTGGAGAGGCACGGCAGGCAGGAATTACAATTGTATAAGCGATGAAGCCTTAGGTTACCTTTACCTCTGAATTCCTGCCTTCCCTGGAACTGCCTCCTTCTATATAATCGCTAAAATTTTCATTATCTACTCCAAGTTTTGTCAGCAGCACATTCACAGCCACAAAATGCCACAATTATTCTGCACTACCTTTACCCTTTGCATGTTTAAGGAGAATGCAGTAAGTTGTTTAAGTCCTCACAGAAATTAGAGATAATACCGCTTGACCCAGCTGGCACAGGCATAAAAGACTATGGGAAGCATGTGGTGAAAAAAAAAAGGTGCTTGATAAAGAGAGTTCGTTTTGAATCCCAAAAGCCTGAAAATAATTTTGTGTGTGTGTGGTTCTCTCAAAGCACTGCAAATCTCGGGGATTTGTTTGCATTCAGCTCTGTGCAGGCAAGGCAGCTGTGGTGCTTTAGGGCTGTTGATTTTGCCATGAGAACTTGCACTTTTTGCTTTCTGCTGTGGTATTGTTTCCTTCGCTGTGGTGCCTGTGAAGCAGGAACGATCTGAAGGGATTTTATTTCACCCTTGTGTGTAGGAGAGCTCAGGGGCTCTCTGGTCCTGTGAGGAAATGATGATGTGAGAGGACAGGTCCTTGTTGCTCTGAAATGGTGAGCTCCGTGTGGATCCTCTGGGTGAAATGGAGTTGAGCCTGCAGCAGCTCACCCACAGCACTGGCTTAGAGGGTTCCTGTCGTGGTGGGTCGCTGGGATAAATTCTAAATCATCCCTGAGCTCTCAGGAGCTGCCCCAGTGTGGGGTTTGTCGGAGGGACTGAGCCCTGCTGCCTCCCACAGTCACCTGCTCTAAACTGGAGCTAGACTGGCTCAAAACTCAGTGAAAAAACTCCATCCCCTTCATGTCACTAAATCAAGTTTCAATTTGCAAAGAGACCTGACAGCAGCTGAATTTTATCTTGTTTTATATTTGATTTCATTTTAACTTCAAGATTCTGCTTGCTGCACCATTCAGTTTTGAAAGAACCATCAAACATCTCTTGCAGATATTTCAATAGAGCAGAGCCACATGCGAAAAGATCTCAGCAGACATATTTAACCTTGTGGATCAGTTTCATTTCCTACATGTTTAGTGCTTTATGAAAATTCATGTTTTTATCTGCATCTCGCAAATTTTTCATTGTATCGAGGCTTTTCATTGAAAAAAAGTTCAAAAAGCTTGACTGATATTCTAATGAGCTCTTCTGCTGAATGCTGATCAGCGTTAATGGGCAGACATTCCGTGTAGCTGCTGTTTGACTTGAATGCTGTCAAAATAATCGAGGTTGTTACTCCTGCACCTCCAATTTACTCTCTAATGGCGTTTTAGTTGTTTCTGAAGTCATCCTTCAAAGATGATTTTAAGTGACATCTGTGTAGGCCTAAAGACCTGAATTGCCTTCTAAATCATATCCACTTGTGCCCAGGGATTTAATTAAAATATTTTGAAATACAGGAAGAGGGAAAAAAGCTTTGGAAGAGCTGGAAATAAGATTTTCCCCTACCCCCAGTCAGCTGCCGTGCTTGGAGAGACAGGGGACTGCTCATAAATATGCTTTAATTGCCTTAATGAAGTACATAATCACATGATATTGGAAAAATAGGATGGAGGTGATGTTTAATGGGATGAAAGAGTCTTTGCTAGTTCTAATTACAAGCTACATTTCTAGGCTCTCATATCTGTCTTGAAATTTCTGTGTTCTGCGTGTAGGACTGACATTTTGTTCCTCTGGGTTTTATTATTTGATAAAACACACAAGCAACTCAGCAGGGTTTTACCCCTTTTAAACAATCCCCAATTCCATTGCCAAAGCAGATTATTTCGATTTAGGGGAGAAATAAGGGACAATTAGACAAGAGCTGGTATGGGTTAGGAATTTAAAATAGCTCAGAACTTTACTGTCCTATAAACTCAGATAAAGCATTGACCAGAATGTGGTGGATTTTTTTTGTTATTTAAGAGCTATTTAAAGGCAATTTAAAAGATATTTTAAGGTTATTTAAAAGGAGAGCGATGCTGTTTCATGGGAATGGTGGCATTCGTGGAAGGTTGGACTTGGTGATCTTGGAGCTGTTTTCAAACTTTAATGACTCTGTGAAAATCAAAGGAGTCAAGATGCAGCACTGGGTTCTTAGTTAACCCTTGCTGAGTTAAGGGCCACAAATACTGAATTCATGTGGCTCTGGAAACTCTGTTCTTCAAATGATCAAGCTCGGAGTGGAACTTTCGTACCGCGGTTGTCCCGAATCGCCGAGAATTTGCATGATTAAGGAGAGAAAAGTCCTTAAGCGATTGTTGCCAGGGGAACCGGCACCTTCCCATTCCCCCGGTGAGAACAAATGTGTCCCTTTTATTCCAAGCGAAAGGATGTGATGAATCAATCGAAGCCCATGTTCTGCTTGGAATATTACATTTTCCTTGCCGTGCTCCATGGCATGAAATAATGGCAGTGGGCTCACTGTGTTTTTAGAAGCAGAGAAGATAAATTCGAGGTAAACAACGAAAAAAAATGCTTTCTGTATCTACATGACATTCTTGGGAGTTGTTGTTCATCCTTCATCTCAGGTGAAATATTTTTAGAAGTTTCCAAGGAAAACATTAATGTTGTGCACTGAGCTGGATCCCCTGCAGAAGGTTTCCTTCTTCTCTGGGAAGGACCTATCTGCTCTGGCACCTCATTTCATGTTCTTTGGTTTAAATTCTAGTGAATGGAGAAATTCCAGTTGACCTCTCTTGAAGCTGGTAAATTTTGAGTTGTTCCTTGAAATTCTGTACAACCTCAGTTAAGTTTTCTTCTTATCTCTTTACTTGGTTCGGCTTCTGGTTTTTGTGTTTTGTTTTTTTTGTGGGTTTTTTTTTTTTTTTTGAGGTTGAAAAACTTTTCATCAGGTTCTTCCTGGTCACAGTGGATGTAAGGGATAGATCACAACCAGGAACAGCTGGGCAATGTGTAAGTGAAACTTGTGTGGAAGTGACAAAAATCTTCAGCTGTACCGAGGAAATAAAAACAAACAAAAGTTACAAACAAACAAAAACACGATAAGAAAACCCAAACTAACAACCAAACTCCCCACAGCCTCTTCCTAAACATTTCCTTGAGCCTTTCCTTAGGGAGACATCTCATGGATATCCTTCTCTGTGTCACAGCATCCACTGGTGGTTGGAGCCTGTAAAAGCTCTTTCCTCTACAATTTGACAAAGAAATGAGAAGGCAAAATGCAAACCGTTTTTCTTTGTAGTCTCATCACATTTCCAAGATTACATCTGCCTCTTTCCTTTTTTCTTCTCTAATGGTCTTGAGCACTAAAACTTCCATGGTTGTGTTTTTCAGGCACTAACTGTTGGTTTAACAGAAGTCTTCACAGGGTATTATATTTCTGAAATATATATTTTAACCCATATCCATAGAAAAACATTAATTTTTAAAAAGTTTGGATGTTCATCTTATCAGAGAAGTGCTTGAAATAAAAAAGAATAAAAGATTGAAGCTTGAGATACAGAACACTTTTTGTAGAATATGGGACAAAGAAGGATATTAATGTTTGAAGTGATTTTAGCTTTCCTACACTCTTTGTGTGTCTTTAGCATTCTCTGCTCTCTCTAATCTCCACTGCATCGCTCAGTTCTTTTAATCCTTTGTGCTGCACTTTCTGGGTATCGAATGTGCTTTTTGATGCTCAAAACCCTTCACTCTGAGACATTTGCTCTTCTGCAGAGCAGTTTTGATACTTGGATAGGGAACAAGAATAAAGAAGTGCAAACAGTGTGAGGAAAGTCAGGAGTGAAGACAGAAGAAAGGGGCTCTAATGAGAAAGACGGTGAAGGTACAGTGAGGCATTGAGAGAAGATGAAAGTCTCTGTAAAGCTGAAATAACAAAGTGTTTGTTATTCTAAGGAGCTCAGCATCTGATGACAAGCAGTGGTCTTGGAGCCCCTCCAGGACCCACCCCCAGGATTTCAATTCCTTCTCATCTCCTTGAGGAAGGCAATGATTTGCTCAGGCTTGAGCAAAGCTGTGGACGTGTAAACGTGTCCCACCACGATCTGAGGGGGGCCAAGGCAAACTCTGTGTCTGAACTTGGCCACGGCTCTGGTGCTGTCAGGGCTTTGCCCTGGGGTGATTGGCACTCACTCCAGATACCCTGGAGTTCCCTTGGTCTCTCCATGGAATCACAGAGGGGTTTGGGTGTGGAAGGATTTCTCATTGACCAGGGACACGGTTTGCCCTTGCAAAGTCTGGACAACCCAGTCTTGGCCTAATTGAGGCCTGCAGGGGCTTGTAACCTTCAAGTGACCTTGAGAGGACAGAGCCATGAAGGCAGAAATAGCCTAACCTCTGTTTTACCCAGTGGTGATTTGTGCCAATAAAGGAATAGTTTAGTGGTAGGTCAAGAAACTGTAACCAATTAGGTAGGATGTTCCTCAAGAAAATTTGTAAACTGTTTTATCATATATAAGGAATGTATGCAACAAATAAAGGGGATTCACCATTTTTACTGTATCAGTGAGCGTGTAGTTTCTCTAGTCTAGTCTAACTCCTCAAAAATACAGGACCCTGCTTCATTTGGGTGCAAGGGACCTTCCAGACCATCTCATTCCACCCCTTGCCATGGGCAGGGACTCCTCCACTGTCCCAGGGTGCCACCATCCCACCCAGCCTGGCCTTGGGCACTACTCTCCAGCTCTCTGGTTGCTCTCTGAGCAGAGCTAAGCAGTTTTATCTCCCTTGTCTTACATTCCTCCCTTAATAGAGGGAGTCTCATTATGAGGGGAGCAGCTGCTTTTATCCTGAATTCCTTCCCTTGTAGTTTCTGAGGTGACCTGTGCTGCTCTACTCCAGGGATTCTTCCTTCAAATAATGCCCTAAAATAGCTTTGTTATCTTTGGAGACTCGACATCTCAATAACTGACTAACTTTTCAATAACTTTTCACTGCACAGCCCAGCAGTGCAGAGGTGTCTGACTGCAAGCCCCATGTGAGGGGCGAAGCACATGTAACCTCCAGACCAGGATAAAAATGTGAATTCCAGGATATCCTGCCTTGGAAGGGACCCACAAGGATCAGAGTCTAGCTCCTGTCCCTGCACAGACAGCCCAAACCCCACCCTGGCCATCCCTGGAAGGGTTTTCCAAACTCTCCTGGAGCTCTGGCAGCCTCAGGGCTGTGCCCATTCCCTGGGGAGCCTGGGCAGTGCCAGCACCCTCTGGGGGAAGAACTTTTCCCTAAAATCCAGCCCAAACCTGCCCTGGCACAGCTCCAGCCATCCATGAGTGTCACCTCACATCATAAGCACTTTTGCTAATTTAATCACCGTTGTCTCTGTCAGTATATCTACCTTGAAAAGCCGACATCTCTCTTGCAAATAATCTTTTATAAAAGATGGACCTAAAATTAAGATCTTAGGGAACTTTTAGGGACCTAATTATGGGCCCCAGAAAAGGTGTAGCAACTGAATTATAAAGCTGATCGTGCTAGTGGCACAAGCAGAAAATCTGAATTAACTGAAGGAGCTATAGTTTTTAATTGTACTTTTTATCACTCAGAAGACTCATTAAAGAAGTCATAAAGACTGTAAAAACCATTCCAGGAGATTTCACTTTTTAAAATTGAAAAAGGAGCAAGACATGGGGAACGAAAAAAAAAAGCCAATGAAGCTCTCTTTTTGTCTGAGCTTGTTATCTGCAGGTAAATTTTTTACTGGGTTCATTTCACTTTTAATTCTTAATCTATATTCAAGCCTAAGTGTAATAGCAAGTGGAAAAGAGGGGAATTGTGGAAGATATGTCTTTGGAAAAAAAAAAAAAAGCCACTTGGTGGTTTTTCCCACTCATCTGGAGTGAGAATTTGTCCATAAACCAAAGGAGCTTCTAAACATTTGAATTAAATTTGATAACAAATTTTATAATATATATAAAATAGAGCAATGATATAGGGAAGGTGTTGTAATAACATACACACGTTATAGAAAGCAAGAGGAGCAGAGGAATTTTTCCTCTTCCAGGAGCAAAGAATGATCCTAAATTGAATAACTACTGGAAAAAGAGTCAGGCAGTTGATTCCTAGAGCCAGGATGTTCCCCTGGCAGGGATCTCCTGGTGCAGGAAGGTTGGAGGAGCAGCTGCAGAAGTCAGGGGAGTCACAGCAGGAGAGACAAAGGTTCCTGCAGGAGGAGCCAGCGGCTCCCGGTGATTCCAGCGGCAGCTGGAGCCACTTGGAGAGGTTTTCTAAAGCTGCTGAGCATCACTCAGGGTGAGTAGCATGCTTTAAATAGGCTTTGGAGCAGGCTGAGAGCCTGAGGTGAGCTGCAAAGAGCTTTTCCCTCACAAAGGTCATTTGTGGAGCTGGGTTTTAGTGTGTGGCACTCCTGGGGTGGGCACGTTTGAACACCTCCATGCCAGCCCTAAAGAACACAAGTGATTCTTCAAAAAAAAAAAAAAAAGAAAACTAGCAAATGGACTGTTTTGGATCGTGTATCATCCTTGTGTTCCATCCATGGAGCTGTGGGAAGTGCAGGGTGTGGGGTTTGGAATGAAATCACGCCCAGCAACATCCTTGGAGTGCTGAGTACAGGAATATTACAGAGTGAATTTATTCTCAGTCAGCCAGGAGTTGCTTCTTTTCCCTTTTCCAAGCATTCTGCTGAAATATGAAAAATAGGAAAGGGTTTTGTGGATGAGGATTCAATGAACCAGAGCCTCTCAAAATTCAGCAAGGCTTGAAGTCAACCCAAACCAAAGTTCTTGGACTTGAGGGGGGTTTAGTTGGCTCTGCTGAGGGTGGCTGAAAGTGAAGAGACTTGGGGGATGCTGAGGGAGCGTCATGCTGGGAGATGTGCTGGTAAGGATTTTGTGCAAATGCCTCACCCAGTGTAAATAAATGCTAGAAAATTATCTAGCACAGGACACACATGGGAATATTCTTATTCATGGTATCATTGTGGAATCCTGGAATGGTTTGTGTTGGAAAAGACCTTAAAGAGCATCTCATCTTAAAGAACCATGGGAAGGGACAGCTCCCACTAGACTCGGTTGCTCAGAAAAACACAAAAGAGAAAGATTGTGTTGGTCCCTCAAGAGGAATGTCAATTTGAGTATTCAGTCAGTAAAAACCCCTAGGTATTATCAGATATTAACAAAACTTTCTGGAAAACAGGATACTGGTTTTGTATTAATAAAAATAAGGGATAATTGGAAATTTCTTCGATGTTTTACTTGCTGATCATTAAAATAAGACACTTCAGGAAAGACTATCCAGGTGAAAATTCAACTTGTTGCATAAACAAGAATGTTCCTGTCATTTTCCAGACTCTGTCATTCTCCATTCCTTCATATTTCTGCTTTTGTTCATAGAACAAAAGGAAAACTGCAAGCTGTTTCATAAAGGGCTGGGTTTTGTACCCACGAGCAGCTGTGTGTTAATTGACTGCACTGGGATTCCTCTTGGTGCCAGAGAAGACTTTGTGTGTGTGTGAAGGAAAGTGTTCAAGGAGAAAGTTATTCCTGACATATTTGCCTATATGTTGTGCTGCAGTACTTTGTCAACAGCTGGTTAAAAATATTTCAGGAATAAATATTTTAAATGAATAAAACTGGTACCCTTTCAGAGTGTTAACTCTAGTGGAGGTAGATATAAAAATGCTGGGGGAATATGGATCGAGGTTTTCACTTGCTTTAGGAGCTTCCAGATCAAAATGTTTAGCATTAAAATGTATGAGAAATAAAAGGATAGAGTGCTTTAATTCTGGTTTTTAAATCATTATTGCTTAATTTCTAATCTACACCAATAATTGAATAGTGGTAATGGTTTTATCTTTTTATTTATTAGTGGTACAAAGAGACACCATAGGATTTTCTAGAAATATTCATGAGGCTTGATTCTCTGTAACCTATATCAGCTGCTCAGAGATGATCCCAAATGTATATTACACCTATTTTTTGGATATTGCTTTTGCTACTCAGAGTCCTCCTTCCTCTGTCTGTTCATTATTCCAGTGTGCCTGAAACCAAAGCAGCAAACAGCACCTAAAGTTTGTTCTTTCTGCATAAGGAAAAAGGCAAAGGGCTGCAGATTTCAAAGGAAACGTCTCTACTTAACAGTCTGGGAATATGTAGAAAGGTATTTGAAACTATAGCTCAAGGCAAGGAGGAACAGGATTTCAGTCTGCTCACAATCCCTTCTGAGTGCCAGGCTGGGCTTAAGATGTGTTTTCATCCTGGGCTCTCAAATGTGCAAAATCACCACCTTGTGGAGCAAAATAATGATGAATAAACAGAAATTAATGTGCTGGAACTGAAGATCTTGTAGCTGGCTAAGCTGCCTATAGTGAAATTGCTGCTGTTGGTTTCCATACCTATAGGATAGCAATATTTGAGTCTTAAAAAATAAAATCTAAAGCAGGGATGTAGCCAGAAACTCCAGTGCAGAGTATAAATTAAGAATATGTTACAAATTTGGACATCTGAGGGGTAGATCAAGAAGTAAATCCTACTTATGGCCCACCAGATGATAAATAATTCTATTTTTCCCATTATCCATTGATCCCTCCAAGGAGCTATTTTGTGTCTCCAAGTCTGTCTTGGTGCAGTATTTGAGAGGAGATTCCAAACTTTGCCCTGTGGGGCTGGGTGTGACGTGGCAATGCTTTTGTGTGTGGCTAACAAAGCCACAAAAATCTTCCTTCTGCTGTGGAACAGACCAGGTATTATTATGATGGGAATTGTATCCAACCCAGGCAGCGCAGTCCTCAGTGAAAACTGAATGTGTTATTGTGCACCTGAAGCTGCTGGATAAATGGGTATTTTTAAATTAATATGTGGCCTTTGCACTGTGGCTTTTGTGCCTTAAGAAGGCAGGACCCTAATGGTGAGGAATTCCCTGTCTGTAAGGAACTGTGTTATCACCTTAATTTCTGCTTCTGGTGAAACAGAAGTGAAATTGCACAACTGGTAAGTTTGAGATGTTTTAGGACCATGTAAATATTTGCTGCTTGTTGACAGTCTGCTTTATCAGATTTGTCCAAGCTGGGTTTGGGAGTGGTTCTGACTGTTCCAAAGAAGTGTTACGTTTCTCCAGGGTAGGCTTAAATATCTGAGTGATTTTTAGATCATGTAATCATTAAGGTTGGAAAAGACCTTTAAGACTGAGTTTAGCTATTAAATCATCATTGAACCATGGCCCTAAGAGCCATATCCACACTTTGTGGATGTGACTCCACCACTGCCCTGGGCAGCTCCAATGCCTGACCACCCCTTCAGTGAAGAAATTTCATCCAGTATCCAATCTAAACCTCTCCTGGCTCAACTCCAGACCATTCCCTCTTGTCCCATTCCTGACTGAGTGGGATGTTTTGCTTGGGGTTGTAGAAGGCGTTTTTTGTACTTCTAAGAATCAGCAGATCCAGACCAAGGCCCTAAATTCAGATGCTCCCATTTCTTAGGGAACGTGTTAAAAAAGCGATGAGTGGCTTTTTCACTCACTGCACTCATGGGAAGTGTGTTTTCCACAGCTCTGATCATGCTGAAGTGGTTAAATTTAGCTGATGGTAGACTGTTTGTTCTTAAGGATGTTTTTTTTCTTTCCACCCCCCCCCACCCTTGTTGTGTAGGCTCGTGGTACAAGATTGAACACGACTGTTTTATAGTGCTTTAACAAGTTCCTTCTCGCCAGCTGAGCTTCTCTCCCTGATTCTGCAAGTGCTGGGAGCTGCACTTCACTGAGCAATAAATGCACTGCCCTGAACCCTCTCTGGCCATGCCACACTGAATATATTTCACTGTATTTCACTATTTTACCTCCCCCTTGCACTAGGCCATGGGATGAGTAATGGCAGCTCAGCAGGCACACAACTGTGTGGAATCTTTTTGCCTCCACTGTCATGGACTGGAGCATCTTGAGATATATATATATATATATATATACACACTTGTGTGTGTGTGTGTGTGTTTTTTTTTTTTGGTAGGGTTAAAAGTGTTTTCTTTTTGGAAATTAGCATTTTTGCTTTTAATTCTGAATCCAGAGCACTGAGAAATCCAGATGCAGTTGCTAGAAGAATGTAGGCAGCTGGCATCTGAGCTCTGACACCAACAGCTCTGCTCCATATGGCCCAGCTTCAGCACCAGAGAATTTTAACAAGTGAGGAGAACAAACAATCCATCAAGCCTAAGTACTGTTCATTTCTTATTTTTTAAGGGAAGCAATTTGTACAGCATCAAGACACATTGTTGTTCCCAGTTCCTTCTCTTCAGGAACGTTTCTTCCAGCCTGACTTGCAGCAGAAACTATGATTTTTTTTTTTTTT
>VXBQ01012680.1:319980-378403 GCA_013400175.1 Phainopepla nitens
TTGCAGAATTCTTCATTTTGGGTAGCATGCACAAAGTAACCCTGTGGCTGAGGAAGCAGTGAGGGCTGTCTGGGGCTGTTGCAGCTCCAGCACAGCAGCTCAGGTGCTGAAAGGTGAAATGTTTAAGGGGCTCAAGCTGTGCCAGGGAAGGTTCAGGTTGGATAGCAGGAGGAATTTATTCTTGGAAAACATTGGAAGGGCTGCCCAGGGGGGTTTGGAGCCCTCATCCCTGGAGGTGCCCAAGGAAGGGCTGGATGTGGCACTCAGAGCTCTGGGCTGGGGACAAGGTGAGGACCAGGCACAGATTATCATTTCTCTGTCCCATCATAAGAAAACCAGCCAGTGTGAAGTGTGGAAACATGACTTTATCATTCAAAGTATTGTAAAGTAGGTATGTTTTATTTTTAGTTGATAGGTATGGGACAAAAGTGTATCCTGGCATATGTGTTTAATGAGATAGATTTAAATATGTATAGGTCTATAAACTCATATTTCTTCCATACCTTTTTGCCCTCCCATTTCCCATCTATTTTTTGCCTTCTTGCTATGTTTTTGGGGGGTTATGGGCAGGGATTTTTAGGGTTTTTTTGAAAAGTAAAAGATGTTTTTTTACTGGGCATGTGCAGTGGAGGTTTGGCTATTTTTCTAGGTTTCTTTGTTTTTGTTAAAATTAGGAGCTGTTTTTTGCTGACCTCAGGACATACAAGTTTTGCTTTTTTGAATTTTGATAATACTTAAGTCTTGTTTTATTGGGCTTTTATAAAATATCTTCATCTTTATGGCCTTTATCTAGTAACTGCATTTTTATGTGTTTTGATATGTTGTTCCTATTATACTCTTATGTGTTCTGTTATTAGAAAATTGCTAGTTGAGCTACATGTTTCTGTTTACCCTTTCACCTGCTTATGCTTCTAAAATTTTGAATTTTCACTTATATATATGTCTCTCATATCAATTATGAAGTGGAACACCCAGTAAAGCTGCTGAGAGTCTGGAATTTGCTACAGGTAAAACACGACAAGCAATTTTTTGCTCCCCTGCTGCAATGTAGAAGCATTAAAAAACCAAACAAAATCATAAAAAAACCCAACCAACAACAAGAAAAGCGTCAACAAAAGCAGAAATCTCACAACAAAACCTGTGAAAATCCTTGGGTTTTTTGAGCCTTTGTTAAGCCAAAAGCACAAATTCTTTACAAAGTTGAGATTAATTATTAAATCTAAAAGCCCTGTCGTAATTTGTACGTGGGAGCTGTCATTACTTGACTGATCTCTGCTCTGACTGATTTTTGAAAGACACAGGTGCTGTTTTGGGCATTCCCTTTATCCTTCTAAAACTCTGCTGGAACATTATCTTAACTGCTAAGGAGACAAACTCTACAATGCAAATTTGTCCTAAATCGACAGATGGGAAAGAGAGTTTGAAGTTCCCAAATTAAGCAGCATCTCTTCAACAGCAATAGCACAAAGAAAGTGTTATTGTGTGAGAGAATCTATGTTCTGTAATTTACAATAACTGAGTAATGATGTGGTAAGGATGCAATTAGGTCTCATTTGCTTATGTAAGTGAGCTGAATAAAAAAGATCAATATTCAGTCTACACCTAGTGTGAAAAACAATTAGTTTAATTGACAAAAAACCTTCTGCTTCGGCTAATTACATAAAAATGACCTAATACTCATGCAAATTAAGATTATTAATAGTACATGAGTATTTTTCATTACATAAATCATCTTACCTGTGATGTGGTATTTTCTCTGTAAACTTAAGGATTTTAATTTTAGGAAAATTACATTTATCCTTCTTTTCAGAAAGTTCTATATTGCTTCTAAATTAGAAACAAAGCCATTTCTCTCCCACTGAAGTGCTGTGGAAACAGTGGAGCATCAAAATTTACTGTTCGGACCATCCAACTAATAATTAATCCAGAAACAAAGAGGACAAGCAAATCTATGTCCTGAGATGCTTGATGTGGATGACATGGATAATTTCTCATTATTGCAGACATTGATGGGAAGGGGGACAGGGCTCCCTCACAGAGCACAAAAATTAGATTTCTGAATTATTTCTGAAGGAAACTCTTCAGTCAATGAGAGGAGACACCTTAATTTGTGATTTTTACCTATAATGAGGCTGTGCTGGCCCCTCTCCATTGCATGATGGAGTGTCAGGGCTGCAGCTTTTAATTATTTTCCAGTTCAAAGATAACTGCCACACTTTGCCTGGCCGTGTTTGGTGTCGAGGCCATGGAGGCAGAGCCTTGCACTTCCTCGTGACAGCAGGACAAGGATGGAGGCAGTGGCATCTCCAGCCTGTCAGGGCAGTAGGGAACTGGCCCAGCTCTTCCTTCCCACTGAGGGCATGCAGAAATAAATCCTCATCCAGAGGATGCTTTCAATTCTGTGGAACTTCCCGAGCTGCTGGAGCAACCACGGCCTGGCCAAGGCCTCCTCCCATCTCTGCTGATGGCCACTTCTCTGCAAGGAAGGGCTCCTCATGGAATCTTTGGGTTGGGAGGGACCTTCAGGGTCATCCATTCCCATCCTCTGCTGTGAGAAATGGATTTGTAGAGGGTTCTCCAAGCCTGACTGAAAGCTCACACAGTCCTGTACATCTGTGTGCAAACTCTACTGGCTTGGAAAGGCCAGGGAACAAAACAGACATTGCTGAGGGAGAAATTGAACTGGGAACAAGTTTCAAAAGATGGCCTTGCAAACAGAGCAGGTACTTGGGAGAGTCAGAACTGTGAAAGATGCATTGTAGCAAGAGCAACAGTGATTGGTGTTAGAAGTGTTAGCAGCATTGTGTGGCAAAAGCTCATAGGCTGAAAAACATTTATAAGGTATTGGAACCAGAAAATAGTTTGGCTTCTCAGGAAGACGTTGTGTGTAACACCTGAATGAGACAGATTGTCCAATAAATCATTCCTTTGTAACCCCTCTCAGTCTTCCCCATCTCCCTTAACCCAGCACTCTGGCACCTTCCACTATCCCAGCTGCTCCAAGCCTGGCCTTGGGCAGTCCCAGGGATCCAGGGGCACCCTGTGCCAGTTCTTCCCAGCTCCTGGCCATGAGGAATTGTCCTCTGGAGACCCCAGTGGTTGCCCTGTGGATGTGTGGGCCCCCATCATCAGCTGAGAAATGAATTAATTAGTAGTGACACCCATCCAGTGCCATGAGTGAAGGTCTGGACAAAGCTGAGAGGCAGCGTGGGGCTGTTCCATCCCTGCTCCATCCTTCCTTCTGAGGATGAGGGGTGAGGAGAGAGCACCAGGCTCAAGGCAGAGGGAATTAAAGGTGGTTGGATTTTGGGAGTGTCCCTTTGCCATGAGGGAAAAGCTGTTGCTGCTCATGCCCTTCTCCCCTGAGTGCTCAGGGCGCAGTTTGGATTTGGAAATGCTGCGGCTCTGGGGCAGGAAGAGTGAGGATTTAACATTTTCATCAGTCCAGGGAGAATTGGAAAAAAGTGCTGCTCTAAGCCCTTCCCAGTCTCTGCTAAATGTCACTGGTGAGAGCAGTGGATGCTGAGAGAGGTGCAGAGTTTGGGAGGGGATTGATTCAATCTCTGTGCAGAAGCAGGGCTCTGGGTGACCCTTGGAGGTGAGACCTCGCTTGGGATATAAAAGGGTTTTTGGAGTCAGTCCAAGTCTCTAATTCCCACCTTTTCATCCTCTTTCATAGTCTATTTCAGGAAGTGATGGTAATATGGAACAGTGCAGTATTTCTGATCATTTCACAGATCTACACTCATTTCCAGGAGCACTCAGACCTTTGCACCGAGAAATTCAGAAAACCAGGAATGTATCTTATATTTTGTTACATTTTCCATCCCCCTCTCAGCCCAGTTCCTGAATACAGACCACCTATCCCTGGGACAGGGGACTTCATAAAACCCCTTTAACCCTTCCAAATCCACCAGCATTCTTTGATCCATACTATGCAACTGCACATAGAGTTCAGCCTCCCAATCTTGTAATCCACCAGCGTATTTTTTTTTGTTTTTTATAATATATATCCAGGTCTGAATGCAGTTAATAGATTTTTTTACCCTGCAGAGAACAAAATCCTCTGCAGAACAGTTGGTATTTTCTGGCTTTCAGCACTGTATGGTAATGTAAATGTCAGGACAGCATAAGGTAATAATTATGAAATCATATTTTGCTGCTTTAAGGAACTAAAAGGTTTCTAAAATGTAAATAAAACTTGTCTTTTCCACTGCAAGCTCTCTCAGCCAGTGACTCTATTTTCGTGTTTGTGGACATTATTTAGTGCTGTCTGAATTCAAATGGTATTTATTGGAATAATAAAAGCTGTTTCCTGGTTATCCTCTCATTAAAGCTTACAGTGCTCACTACCTACAGCATTCCAGCTTCCCAGCAGGACAAAAGAAGCAGCTTTGGATGCAATATCTGTCTCATAAAATCATCACAGAGTGGTTTGGGCTGGAAGAACCTTAAATCCCATCCCATTCCACCCCCTGTCATGGCAGGGACACCTTTCACTATCTCAGGCTGCTCCAAGACCTGCCCAACCTTGCCAGGGCCTCATCACCTTCACAGGGAAGGATTTCTTCTTCATATCTACGTGCCTAATGCCTCAGTATTAAATATATATACATATATATATATAAAATAGCTCAGTGTGCCAGATTAGTTAACTCACTCTTTATTCCAGAAGAGCTGAACCAGGTAGTCAAGTTCTCCTCTGTCTTGCAGTGGTTTGAATGTTGTTCACAGCATTTTCACCTTTTATGAAAGGCCAGCAGCAGTACTTTACAGCTTAATATCTCCCCACAAAAAAAAGAACAAAAAAGGTAAATTTCTTCCAATGTTGTTTATTTGTCTTATTAGATTAGACTAGGAAATATAGGTAGAAAGGTTAGGTGGAATGTGAGGTCACAGGAATCAGGTAATTCTGGTCTTTAAGTCCTGTTTCTTGTATTTTATATGCTGGGGATGTTGTCCATCATTGTCACTGCCACACAAATGAGAAAACCTCAAAATTAAAGCCATCCCTGCAGAGTTACATGGGGTCCATATTGCTGCAGAAACTGCTGTTACCTCTCACCAGCATTTTTGTGACCACAGACAGGTGAAAGGATCTTTCCTTACATTTCTGCTCATTTTTCCTCTTGATCATCCAAAAAAAGTATTTTACTCAATGCCATCCATCTCTTTTGCATATAACACATCATTAGTGTGCAGAGGAGATGGGGAGCACATTCCCACAAATTACAGGAAGGCACCAGGATGAATCCTCACAGTGCCCAAGTGCCTTCCCAGCAGCTCCAGTGCAACATCAGCTGGGTCAGGTTCTTATTCTGGGGGCTGTTCCTGGGAGAGGGGGGAAGAAGGGATGGGCTGTGAAAGCCTTGGTGTGTTCCCAGCCAGAAATTTCACACTTGGAAAAACAGAGAGGAGTTTGCTGGGAATGCCCTGACCTGGGGCTGGAGTAAAGGGGTGCAGAGGAGGAGTGACCTGATGGTAAAACCCTTGGGTTCTGTAGTGATGCCTTTTGGGGCTACCTAAAAACAGAGGCTAGACAGAATTCAGGGAATAAAAAGCTGTTATATTTATTGAAAGGCCTTCAGGTACATTTAGGGCAGATGAAGTCCCTCAGGGGCTACACCCAAAATGGGCTGAGGGTCACGGGTTTTCACACTTTGATAAGTTTGGTCCATTTGCATATTGGGGGTTAATCTCCCAATTACAGCTTTAGGTAATGAAGTCATTTACCCCCAGTTTGCTCCCCCAACTCACTTTTGTTCCCATCTCTCAGGGCCTGAGGCAGTGAAGGGTCCTTGATTGCCAGCCTGGAGAGGAATTGTTGTGTCTGACCAAAATGGGGAAGCAGCATCCAGCACTGTGCGTGGAGTTTGGAGTTACACACTAAAGAGCTGCAGGATTACAAATATATGAAAAATATAAAAGCTGCAATCCTAAGGCATCAGTAGAACTTTAAGGAGATGAGCAAAGCAGTGCCACAGAGGTGTCTCAGCAGTATTAAACACCTTCTCTTCAGCTCAGCAAGCTGTGCTACCATTCTGGGCACGCTGTTTAATTCCTCCTCCTGTTTATGGTAAATATTTTTCCCATACCTGCCAGCCTGCCAAATATTTACATACTTTGAAGTGCATTTGGGTCATTCCCTTGTCAGTGTCACGTGGAGCTGTGACCTGGTGCACTCACTCCTGTGCAGGGTTGTCTCTAGGGAGGCTGCATTTCTGACGAATCCAGGCACTCCTTCAGCTGCTTTGCAGGCTCCAGGCTCTGAGAATTC
Organism: Phainopepla nitens; assembly: GCA_013400175.1. Taxonomy (NCBI): domain Eukaryota; kingdom Metazoa; phylum Chordata; class Aves; order Passeriformes; family Bombycillidae; genus Phainopepla; species Phainopepla nitens. The sequence goes on from VXBQ01012680.1 coordinate 326,258, forward strand.
CCGGCTTCTCTTCCCTCTGGGATTGTAAAGCTCCTTGTTTCCTCTGGCTGTGGAGCCATGCAGGGGTTTGGGGGTTAAAGCTGGCACCCAGAGTTCAACACCTGCTAAATTAACAGGGCCCAGCCCCTGTCCTGCCTTTCCCAGCATGTGGATCATGGATACCAGTAACCCCTTCTCTGTCACCATCACTAACTGTGTTTGCTTTGATTTTTCAATGTCTGCATCTCTAAAACGCTTTTAACTGCCTAACCATGGATTCTTTGTGTCACTGGTGGGGAAAAAAAAAGTCACAATTATGTGACCACGGAGTGAGGGGCAGGCAGTGCCTCTTCCCAAGTGACAGGACAGGAGAAAGCTGCCTCAGGTTGTGCCAGGGGAGATTCAGGTTGGATACTAGGAAAAAAATCCTTCATGGAAAGTGTTGTCAAGCTCTGGAACAGGGTGCCCAGTGAAGTGGTGGAGTTTCCACCCCAGGAAGTGTTCAAACAATGTCTAATTATGCCAGCTGAGGACAAGGTTTAGTGCTGAGCATCCTGGTGGTGCTGCGTTGGACTCTGTAACCTTAGAGGTCTTTTCCAGCCTCCATGATTTTGGATTGTCCTGTTTCACCTTTTCCTCCCTCAGGCCCTCTGTGTAGGATTGTGCTGGGCCACTCGGGAATGGGCAACAGGGGCTGTGGCTGCTCCTTGGAGCTGTGCCTTGAAGCAGATCAGTCATTGATCATTGGTGATCATTAAAAATACCATCAAGCTCTTCACAAGCCATGGCTCATCCAAATTCTGAGCCAGGGATATCCTGGTTATCTCCCAAGCATGAAAATAAATTCCCTCAGCTGTTTAAAAAGACAAAGTATTCACATGTTTCATGCCCAGAGGGAGTTTCTGGCACTTGGCACTTGGATTCAGGGCTAGAGATGAAGCCCTGCAAATGCTCTGGGCAGTGAAAAAAAATGCAAATGCAAACCAGTCTGAATTCAAAGGCACAAACAGTATCTTTACTTCTTTTACTTCTTGAGGTGAAAGTATCAGCAAGATTTTGGCCAAGGTATTTCTCCATCCAGAGTTGAAGGGCTTTTGAAACAATGAGGGCAAGAGTGTTTGAGTGAATGGGGAGGGGGTGGCCTCTAAAACACTTCTAGAGCCTGCAAAGAGTAAATCAGAATTAATGACTCTGCTTGTTGATGGGGAGCTGCATCTTTTTATGTCTGTAAATAAGAACAGATGTGTTGTTGCTTGGAACGGTTTTGATGAGGGATTTCCCAAACATAATCTATGTTTGTGGGTATGTTGGTCTTGAGAAAACAGTATTTTCTGTCAAATCAAGAACTGTCAGTTCTGTGTGCTGCCATGCTCATCACTAAAATGGAAAATGCAGATTTCACGTGCATTTAAAAAACGCCCTTAATTATTAATAAAATACATTAGATGCTTTAAAAAAAAAAAAAGCCTTGCAGGTCAGAGTAACACTTAATTGCTCTTATTCATTAAAAGGATGTTCAGTCAACAGAAATGTTTGATTGAACTATCTCCTTATCTTCCAGAACTGCTAGTCTTTCTTCATGGTTTCATTCATCAGGGCTCTGTTCTGACAAACAACTGTTCTCTGTAGAGAAATACCCAAAACTTAAACTTACTTACTGAAAAATTTAAATTGTGGCCAAATTCCCAGTCAGCACAAAGGATGAGCTGCTGTGTACCTGGTGTTCCTGATTTAACCTCTAAAGTCACATTTGGACCTTTGGGATTTGTGGAATCTTCTGAGAACAGCTGGTAGGTAATTAGATATTAATATATTGAGCATTAGTGAGATTAGTAATAGTGTAATATATAATAGGATATTAAGAAGAAATACCTCCAAACTTCCTATTCATGCTGAAGATTTTGCCTGGAAAAGACAAATTTGAAGGCAGATGGAAGTGGGGACTGCAGGACGCTGTTCCATGTTCCTGAGTCCATCCTAATGCTCTCTGCAGCTCATGTATCCCACTTCTCCTTCCCTCGCTCCCTAAAGGTTCTTGCAGTGCTCTCCCCTCTCTTTGCACCAAGGTTTGGGCTGAATTTCAATGCTGCAGCCTGCACTGGGCTCTCCCTGGGAGGATCAGCATGCAGCTCACATCAGCATTTCCACATGGAGGTGCAGGGAAGGCAGCCCTTAATGAGAATTGTCAAAGTGAGAAGAGAGAACGTTGTTGTGAGCAAATTCCGGGGCGAGCTGATTAGGAAGGACCCTGCTCCTTCAGATGTTCTTGCAGGCTGGTAAGTGCTGAATACAAGCTTGTAAACTGGCTGCACTGATTATTGCTTTACAACCAGCTTTTTTTACTGAGGATAAATTGGGGATTTGGGTTGTTCCACCACCCCAAGCTGGGTGTTTAGGGGGTGTGGCTCTTGGGGATGTGGTTTAATGGGGGGCTTGGCAGTGGTCGGGCTCGATGATCTGAAAGGTCTTTTCCACCCTACATGGTTCTGAGATTCCATGTGCATGGTCAGGCTGGGAACGGGCACAGCTTGGAGGGGATGGTGAGGGGTTTTGACCTGGACTCATCCCTCTCTGGGACTGTTTTCCATCCCCACTGCTCCTAGGAAGGCACCTGAGCTCGAGCTGTGTCACAGGAAACATTGGGAGAGTTCCAATAAGTGGAAAATTCAGGTTTGTTTGATCCCAGGGAGTTCAGTGCAAGCCTCTCCCCAAGAAACCTTGAATTTTCATGGCCTGTGTGCTGTATCTGTCTCTGATCTGGCGGAAACTTTGGAAAACTGCACAGGCTAAAATCCAGTCTATGGAGATAAGCATTCCTTAATGATGGACATGATGGGTAGATTTAGATGGGATATTAGGAAGAAATTCTTCCCTGTGAGGGTGGTGAGACTCTGCAATGCTTTCCATTCCCTTTCATAATAATCACCCTGAAAATACCAAGGAAACATTTCTCAATCCTTTTTAAAAATAAAAAATATGCTTTATTTTAGGGATATGTATTTAGTAGAAATCACAACAAAAATCTTAAAATTCACATTTTGGATTTTCATCAGAATGTTTCTATTCCATGGTAATTTTGAAAGATGATAATTATTATTTTTTAACAAATGTTTTCTTTTCAATTAGTTTTATATGCAAATTGGTCAAGCTCAGTGGAAATGGCTGCCATAAGACACAAAGCTTTTGGCAGCAGTCACAAATAAAAGGCTTAAATTCATTTAAAATGGATACCTTTCAATGAAAATAGATCTGTTCTTTTGAAATCTCCTGGCTGATGTGGCATGGGAGCGTACAATGACAATTCCCTTTACCCAGAGGGAATTCTGCTCATCCATTACAGGGTATTTCCAGAGGATTTATGGGTTTTTCTTAATTTTTATTACTGAACTGATCTGCATGAGAACAGGGCCTTTGTTCCTTGTGGGATTCATTGGATCCAGATGTTTGTCATAATTTCATTTGTGACATTGCACTGGGTTGTGGCAGAATGGTGCTGAGGACAAAGGCAGGATTATCACTTCTGCAAGGGATAAACAGCAGCCACTGAGAGATTCCAACAAAACAATGGCCTTGATTCCCTGCAAATTTTATTCTTTAATAGGAAATTTTGCATGGTGGGTGAGAGGAAGGAAACCAGAACGAAGAGCTTGTGCAGAGAGAGCAGAGCTGAGCAGGGCCTGCAGAAACCTCTCTGCTGCTTGGGGCATCCTTGCCACCCACTCAGCTTTTCCAGATTTCCTCATTCCAACCTCACCCTGCCTTGGGAAGTTTGTCCCCAGAGCTGTGGACTCTCCCAGTACCCTCCCAGTGGCTCCTTTCCAGTGTCCAGCTCTTCTGCTTTCCATGCAGGTCTGGGCAGATTTTATCATTCAGTCCCATTCCTGTTACTCCAGGTCTGGATTCTCATCTTTGTTCCAGGGGAGTTGATGTCTGGAATGTTCTGTGGGACACACAGGGAAGTTGGTCTTCAAATGGTTGAGTTTTGAGGGATCTTTGCCTGCTGCCTCAGGAGTTTTACCAGCAAGACCTCCCATTATTCCCTGGATTCCTTGCAGACGTCTCCAAGAGTGCTGAATCAGAATTAAAGGCTTGCTTTCCCTTTCCTTGAGGTATTGCCTGGTTCAACTGGGACAAACCTTTTCCCCCTAATAAAACAAACAAACTCCTCATGAATTTTAGCAGGAATTCTCTTCATGTCCCTGTGGTCCTATAGAACAGAAATCTGTTTCTTCATGGATTCTTTTCAGGCTTTTTTTGAGACACAGGACCTTAGTAAAAAAAAGTAAGACTCTGGGTTGTTGAATGATTCCAACCTGTTTTGTTTTTCAATGCTGCAACATTCCAGAACTAGTAAAAATATGAGTTCATGCAATTTTAATTAACTTTTATCCTTTAAATGTGTTTGCAGTAGCTGTTAGTTTGGACACAAGATCATGCTTAGAGCTGATAAAGGCAGCTTAATTCAGTACCATTATGTTGAAGATAAATCTTGGGGTGCAGGGTATACTTTATAATCCTGGATATTTCATCTTTAATAGGTTTAATGGTATCAGATATTCTGATTGTTTTAACAAGTGTGGTCAAATGTCAAATCTAGTCAGCATCATTTATCAAGAAATTTAGTTTTTTTGCCTCCAGCTTTGGACTGGCAATTTTACACGTGTTCATGTCTGTGTATAACACAGAGAGATTCATTGAGAGCCGTAAAAGAACAGAGACTGAGGTTTTTACATATAAAATAAGAAATCACACTCCACAGAAGGCTGGGGGGAATGTTAGAAACAAGGAGTATTTGTCACTTACAAGCTGAAGCAGAGTGGTTATAAATACATGGCTCACATTAGCATCCCCCTTCCTTTTGGGTACACTGCAGGAAGGCTTGGAGAGAATTGAAATGGAGAAACCAAGCCACCAAGAACAGCAGAATTCTGATCCCAGGTTGGAAAGGAGTTTTTAGGGATAATTGTCACTGCAGAAATAGAAAGTCCTACCCAAAGAGGGGGCTGAGAGATTGCACTCCATAAAAAATGAAATAATTATAGTTATATATGCAAATAATGAAGTGAATGAAAACATCACCTTAACTGCATATTTTTATAAATATGACAGACCAGGATGATGATTATTTTTTTGTCCTCAGACACTTGCTGCTTCATAAAACTTTGGGATAATTGTGGCAGGAAAAGGAAGCAGTATGAATGGAGTCTAATGCTGAAAGGGCAGTAAATCACCCCCACCTCATATTTGTCCTACACTATTGTCCCTGAAAAAGCTCATAACATGCCTTAAAGGAAGCTTTCCAGTGCTGAATGACACAAAAAATAAATCTGTAAATGGAGCTACAGTATCTCCCATGATACTGGAAAGTGGAAAAGTGAGGAATGTTTTAGGGAGGGTTTAGGAATCGTTGGAATCTCAGTTTCTTGGCTGGTCTGGGCTGAGTGAATTCTGCCTCAAACCCCAGCACCCACTTGGACCAATGTCAGAGCATCCTCAGCCTTCCCCAACTTCAAACACAAGAGTAAGTCTGACTCTCTTAATCCTCCATCAGGTCCAGAATGATTAACATTTATTATGGAGCCACTTAATAGCCAGTGGCCATCCAGTCAGAGGAGATTTATATCTCCTTACAGCAGCTTAATGTGGACTTATGCTCCCCCAGGGCCCCTTGTCCAGCTGAGTGGCCAAAATGAACATGTTCAGAACTCTCTTACTCTCAGCAAACTCCAGACCCAGTGGCTACTTGCACATTTTAATCTGATTTATCTTGTCAAGGATAACGCCAATGCCAAACCGAGCTGCACCAGCAAATCTTGAGCAAGGTCCTGCCTGCCAGAAACTCTGCTTGCAGAGGCTGCCCTGAGCTGTCAGAGCTGGGGGCTCTGCTGGCCAGAGGTTTGTCTGACACTGGGTTAACATTTGGCTACAAAATGAAGCAGATCTCTGCCAGACTTTGGCTTTGGGGCATTACTGAGCAGCACTCGCTGTTCTCATTTAGGGTTAGGAAATATTTCATATAAAACCTTCAGGTGTCCTTGTGTGAAGCCCAGATTCAGAGCCCTGAGCATTTGAGCTGAATAATAATGTTGGCATTGGGTGTACAGGACATGTGACTGTTGTTATTTTATGCTAAGTATAAATTCACAATATTTTTGAGTCTAAGTCCAGAGGTAATAGCTGAGCATCACAGCTACAGGGCATGGCAAATAATGCAGCTAAAGTGAGTATGCTTCAGGAAATCAGCCAGAGGCATTTTCTTCAAGCCCTACTCTGAAAGTCTCTGTATTTGCTTATTTTTACACTCTTCACAATGAGGGAATCATCCAAATTTATGATGGAAACTTTCTTCAGTCCAAGCCTCTTGATTTTTTAATGGGTTTGTAGCTACTCCATCCTGGATAAAGAGCCACTAAAAAATATTTTAGATTTCTTTTTCTGTATCTGATGTTTGACAAAATCAGTGGAGAGATGTTTTCTCTTTTGCTCAGAAGACAGGGGAGAAATCTCTATTTCCATGGGCAAGCAAGTAGATGAAAGCTTCCTTCTTTCTGTTGTCTTTGGCTTGTGCTTCTTCTTCTAAATCATTCCCTTGCCCTGATTCACCTGTCTCAGATGAGGTGACTGTTCTTGTATTTAGATTGTTATCTAGAAATGCTTATCTGCTCTTTGCCTGCTCCCCTGCATGCAGCTGCAGGAGGGAATGCCTTGAAATCCTTGCAGAAGTTGCCTGTTCCATCAGATCTTGTCTGCAAGTCAAGTTTCCTGTAGAATTATTGGAATCTCAAGCCTTTCTAATTAGTGCAGCCTAATCAGCAGGACTCAGCAGCTTCCTGGCTCCCTCATTTCACTTCTCTGTTGTCCCACAAAGTGCCTTGACTTCCCCAGCAGTCAGGGCAAGCTGTGGCAGTTCCACCTGAGGTCTTCTTCCTGGGAAATAGGGATGCTCCCCAAAGCACCTATTCCAGAGCTATTTTGGTGTGAAGCATAAATGACATTAAGCTGTATTCAGAAAGGCAGGAGCTGTCCCGATTCCCCATGTGAGTGAAAGTGTTGAGCCTCAGTGCTCAGAAGGAAAGCAGAGTGTACTTTGTGCCCATAATCAGCATGTTTCCAGCAGCCTGGCAAATGGTTTATGATATTGCTCACAATCGTTGCACCATCAGGAGCAGTCCTGCATTTCAACTTAATTGAGCCACTGCTATGACACAGCCAAGCTTCTCAAGTGGTAAAATTGTAATTACAGGGAGTGCTTCTCTGGCATTTTCCATCGGGTAGCTGCTTGCAAAGTATGAAGCCCTCAGAATACATCTGTGAGGAAGATTTTCCTGGGAAAACTTCGTGTTTACTGTGCCAAGCTCCTGACTCCTTAGGAGGAATGGTTGGGGGTTGGACTGGATGATTTTGGAGTTCTTTTCTAGCTTCAGTGATCCTCTGTGCCTTCAGCTGGAGCATTCTTACCCCATCTCCTCCCATTCCTGCCACGAGGCCCCCCTTCCCTTCAAGGGATGGCTTGTGCCAAGAACTCAAAGCTGAGGTGACACTCCCTGTATTCCACACCCAGGCACAGGGAAAAATGGAAGACTTGTGGAAAATTTGTCATGGGCTCACTTTTCCTTGATACAATAGACCCTTGGGCAGCATAACTCCAGTTATGGAGTGTGGAATTTCTTGAACCTTAGTGATGCACACACTACTGAGAGAGAACAGCACGGAGCTGGCAGTGGGGCTGGAGCTGCAGTTAATTATAGATTTGTCCCAGGAAAGGTGTATTCATCCAAAGGTCACAATTTAAAGCTATCATTGGTTGAGTCTGCAGAATCTATCCATCAGGTGTAGCTTTCAGGGAGAGGCAGAGTGGCTCAAGTGCTTATTTGCATCAGGAAATATGGACTAAAAATTAAAATGAATGGTTTCTATCTCTTCCTGCTGAAATGAGGCAGGAGTAGAGCTGGGCTAGCCATGCAGGCTGGGAGAGTGCAGGGGTGAAATAATGCACACAGGGAGAAGGGGCAGCCTGTTACAACAGGGATCTCCTTCCTTTGTTTCATCAGTTTGTGCTGGAGAACACTGGGCAAGGCTGGATTTCCAGGGTGCTGTGGAAACAACCGGATTGCCTGAGCTCTGACACTGGATTGCCTGAGTTCTGAGACTGGAATTTACTGAGTTCTGACACTGGAATTTACTGAGCTCTGACACTGGATTGCCTGAGTTCTGACACTGGAATTTACTGAGCTCTGACACTGGATTGCCTGAGTTCTGAGACTGGAATTTGCTGAGTTTTGAGACTGGAATACCTGGGCTCTGACACTGGCTTGCCTGAGTTCTGACTCTGGATTGCCTGAGTTCTGACTCTGGATTGCCTGAGTTCTGAGACTGGAATTTACTGAGTTCTGACACTGGAATTTACTGATCTCTAACACTGGATTGCCTGAGTTCTGACACTGGATTGCCTGAATTCCTCAGAGCACAGACCCCATGGAGGCTGATACCCAAACCAGCTGCCTCCTCTTCGCCCCCACATGACAAACCCACTCTCCCCTGCTTTCAAACACACTCCAGCTTTCATTGTTTGGGTGTGGATTTTGATGCTGGTTGTTTTTTTTTTCCCCTTTCCCTTCAGCTGTTGCGTGCTGTGCTGTTCCATCGCTGTGAAAAGCTCTGGGGTATCACCTGACACTCTCCACTCCTGGTGCTGCATCGATGCAAATCACTGCTGGCCCTGCCAGTCTGGCACTATAATTGCTTGGTTCTAATATTTCCTCTCCCAAGGCTATCAATTTGTTTTCAATTTCTCCACCTGTTGGGTTGGCTCAGGTATCCCACAGGGTTTTGTCCTAGGCATCCACTCCTTCATTTATTATGCTCCCAGCTCTGGAACACGGGCACCCTGAAGCATTTTTACAAGCAGGATTCTATTATGGGGTTGTTTTGTTTGCCAGAGATTTTGGCAGGAACAGGGGAGAGTTTTCATCTTTATTTGCTCCATGCAAGCCTTGCTGTGAAGCTGGTTATTATTGCACGGCATAAATCTGAATTCTTTGACCAATTTTCTGGTCAGGAGTGTGCTGTGAGTGTTTAGTGCCACAGCACACACTGAGTAAAGGGACAGGGCGGGGAAGAGCACCTGAAGAAAGGGCTTGGCAGGTGATGGTTTCCACTTAATTCACCTGCCTTTCCTGTGGTTAACCCTGAAAATTACTTTGGGGGATGATGGCAAGAGGCTAGATTTTGCTTTCTTGCAGTGGGGATTTCAAAAAGCAGAATTTAACTCAGGGGCAGGTGCTGGGAAATAAGACGGAATCAGATGGATAAAGAGAGTGGGAGAAAAAAATCTGTCCTGTGATCCAGGGCTCAGGGGCTGCTGCTGAACTATCCTGGTGGAGACTGGGATGAGAATAGTAGGGAAAGTAGCCCTGAATCACTTCTGTGCTTGGCATTTGAGGCTTTTTAGCCATGCATCTGAAATAAATATCTAAAATAACATGTAAATTAGTGTTCTAGAGGTTGGTATAGCAGGTTGCTGGCTGGAAAAGCCCTGAAAACTTGAAATGGATAAAATCCAGAGGCATGAGAGCCACACAGCTGTTTTTCCAGGCTGTCCCATGTGCCAGGGGAGACATTTTCCCTATTTTATAGGATGTAAGAGGTGCTTTGCATTGGGGTTGTCTCTGTTTTCCAGGAGGGAGGCAGGAGCAGGTGGTGTCATCCTTGAACAATTTTTTAAACTCTTTTAAATAATGCATCCATAACAAAGTCCCAGACTTTCTTCTGAGCTCTCTACAGGTATTTCATTGTTTGGATGAGCCATCTAAGGGGAAATTTTACTCCTTACAGGTTTAATAAGGACTGAAAAGGGGTTTTAGGGCAGCCTTTAATCCCAGAGTTATGAGTATGGGTAAGCACAGTAGAGGTGGATAAGCAGAAAAAAGCTGTGTTTTTATGAAAAGCAGTAAAAAAAAAAAAAAAAAAACCAAAACCAAATCCCCACTCTATTCAGGGTCTGCTCCACTGTCTCTTGATAAAACTGTTAAGAAAATAACTTCTCTATAAGACAAATCTCAGTCACCTTGGTGATGGAGTGGCCACTGCTAAATTGCACTCTGCATAACCTACAATTTTTTACTTTTTCTACTCTGACATATTAATACTAAAATATTGATGAATACTTTGTCTTATCTATCTTCCCTTTCTTCTAGCAGACAGAGAAAGTAAAAATAGCTGGAGCAGTGGGTTTTCTGGTTCTGCTGTGGTTCAGGCAATTCAGGCTTTGATTTGTGTGACCCAGCAATATTTGGGGCACGAGGGCTGAGTAAGAGAGGGAGTGAAAGCAAACCTTAAATCTCTTAGTAAAATGCTTGTTCTGCTCTTTCTGCTGAGGGGGATAAAGAAAAAAAAAAAAAAGATAAACAGCAGAGCCATTACAAGCTGGCCTGAGTCCAATCCCTTAGTTACATCTATGCCTTTAACTCTGCCTGAGAAAGTCATTTTAAAGAAATACAGTTATTACATGCATTAGTCCTCGCATCCTGGGAGGTACATCTGTACTCTTCAATCTTTCTGGATTACCTCAAATGTTTCCTGAAGGCTTTTAAATCCAGGGAAGACCAATCTGAGAGAAGTCTCGCTGCAATCCTTTTCTTTTTCTGGCTCTGCAGGCAGAAAAAATCTGCAAGAGGCTCACAAACTATGTTTTAAAAAAACAGGAAAACTGAGACAGAAAATTCAAAATGGTTTGTAAAAAACACTGCGGACTGGGAATTTGACAGGAGCAGAGCTTCCCCCTAGAACAAAGTGTGATTAACTCCTCGGACTCTGGTCTCTAATCAGTGTTTTCTGAGAATACAGGCCATGGGCTCAGCTGGGCAGAGTTATTGTGGCTTTCCTGATTTCAGTGGATATGTCCCAGTTTACTGCTGCCAAAAATGGGACTGAGCAGGGTCAGTGTGCACAGCCTTCAAAATACAGCCTGACTCAGCCACTTCATTCTGATAAAGCCTTATTGGTCTTTTACTGGTGGAACTCAGTGCTGCTGTTCCCACTTTACATCAGGGAGAACCGAGACAGAAGCAAGTCCAGCATCACTGATCATTTGGATTCTGCTTTTGGGCATCGGGCTGCAATGTGATCAGAGATAATCACCCAGTGTTTGGTGTTCTGAGGTTCAAAATAAGCTAAAATTGAATTCTTTGTCCTAAAGCATTTCTCAGTGAAAGCCTGTCTATTTGCTTGGACTCATAACAAGGCCCCAGTTATGTTTTGCAAAGTGATTAATCCAAAGCCACTTGTCAGCTGGTCCTCTTGGAATGTCTCTGGACCTACTCCATGTCTCTTCCCCTGCTCCTGGTGTTGGAATTCTAGTTCTGGTGAATGTGCCATCTGTCTGTCCTCTGCTCTGGCTCCTCTCCTCTCCGGGAAGAGGCAGATAATGAGCAGGGCTGGTGGTGGCCAGCTGGGCTCCTGGAGGAGGTGGTCAGGCCACCAGGGGCCACCCATGGCCAGAGAACTGTGCCTTCATCCAAGGCAGACTTCCAGGCAGATGGTTTGCCTCAATAAGTGGAGAAACATGAATTAAAACACAGCTCTTGGTGCATTATAAGTGGAAAGAATGGAGAGATCCATAAAATTGCCTTTTGTGGTAAATACTAGGTTTGCTTTTTTCTGTGCAGTATTCCCCCAAAAGAGCTGTGAGTCACTGGAGTCGTAGAATTGAGATGATTGGAAAAGGACTTTCAAGATCATCAAATTCAGCACTAAAAAGTTCACCAGGAAGAAATTCACCTGCAGGATAAGAACTTCTCAGGAGTTCATTCCTGACTCTTTCATTAGTTAACACTAAATATTCATTGTAGTAAAAAAAATTCATATGCCACTGGGTATTTTTTTTTTGAGAATTCCTTCAAACCAGCATCGACCAATCCATGAGAAAAGTCCTGTGGCATTGACATGTATATTCTGTGAGTCCTGGAAGCTCAGTGAGACCTGCAGTGTGTCTATGTGTGAAAATTGTTCCAGCACCAACATCAGTCACTGCAGTTCATCCATATCCACAGAAATTAGTATCTCAAGCAGCAAAAGAATGATAGAATTTGTTTTATATTGTGTATGACTTTCCTGCTGTTAATTTGCACTTTTAGTTTTACAGACAACTTCCCTTATGATGTCAGCATGGAGCTTTTACCCCTTTGGTTTAGCTTATGTGCCAGGCAAAAAAAAACACCAAACCTGTTTTTTTCTCTTATGAATTGTCCAATTCAAAGGTCAGTAGTGGTATCACGTATCACAAGTCACTTGCCATGTCACCCAGAGCTTAAGGGCACGTGTTTTACCGTGATCTGTCAGCCCTCCTGAGCAGATTTAGGACATACTTGTAATCCATTAGTGCTTTCCTTTTTAGACTCAGCTCTCAACCCCGATCCCAGCAGGAAATTGATTGCCAGCTCCATGAGTCCTGAACGGAACCAGCTTGCTGGGCATGACTTACAGCCACAAAACCCACAGCCAGGGCCCGGATGGGGCGTGATGAACAGGAGAAATTCACTCTGTGGCCACTCCTGCTCTCATTAGGGCAGAGTCTGCATTCCCAGCCTGCAGAAAAGCTCAGCTGGGCAGCCAGAGCTGCGCTCATTTGCAGCACAGAGCCCGGCACTGTTTGCCTCCCTTTGTGCTGCCAGGCACAGAGCTCTGTACACAGAGGCACAGATCTGCAGCGTGCTGGGAGTCAGGATCAAAACTCCATTCACTTTCCAGAGGCCAGAACATCCCTGCCTGTGCTTGCTTTAATAATTGCTCAAATTGAGAGGAACGGCAGAGATCTTTGCGGTGACCTCGGGGTCTCTGCTCACGTTTGCCCGTGAAAAGATGGGTTATTTACTAATTGCTATCGTGGGATCTTAGTTAAAAAGGGGAAACTTACTCTGCTGGGCTAACTGCTGGTGGAACTTGGTAGTAATATCACCCCTTGGGGTAAATAAGTGCTAAACTCACCCACAGCTCTAGCTGGGATGTGAGTTCTCTGTTGTAAATTCTGTAGGAGTCCGTGAGTCAATCATATCCCAATGACACTGAAACAGGATGATCAGATTCTTCAGTGGTTCATCATTATATTCAGCTATTCCTGCTCCTCTTAGGAAGAACTATTTTTTAGTTCAGACAGATCCCATTTGCCCCCTAAGTCACAGCTCAGGTATTCAGCAACAGCACAGGAACAAGCACATTTCTAGCAGACGTTTTTATATCTGCAGGAATTTTCTGACACAGCCAAAACAAAGTCACTGTAAACTAACATTGGCATATATTTCTCCTGAAATCGTCTCAAAATAGCAATCATTTTATGGAGTATAAATAACTTCAGATTATCTCACCCTTTCTAGTGGCAGCTGATGTCACTCTGCACTGAGTTTTGTGCAGCTGTCTGTCTTAACTTACTATTTTTAAATGTTCCCTCACTATTAAATGCGTCTTTATGTCCTTTCCCAATCGTTATTTGCTATTCATATTTAGTTTTCCACCACTTCATCATCTGAATTTTGCTTCACAAAGGAACTGTTAAAAATAAGCATCCTAAATTAATCCTGTTTGTGGAACTCATAAAATGATCTAAAAGGTGTCTGCAGGAATCGTTTTAGATTCTTATCTTGAGAGAACTTTTTTTTTTTATGATCTTGTGGGCTTTAACTCACTCCAAAGCTTCTGCTTTTGAGATTATTTAAATAACAGCTCTTAGCTGTTCTCTTCACAAAATGCTGACTAATTTAATTGTTAACCTGCTCTTAGAAGAAAACAGGGTTTATTTTTTGGGTGGACCTTACTTGTTTATGTGTTACACAAGACACAATTATAAATCCAAATATAATTCTGTCTTGCCTACAGCCTTCCCGTGGGAATGAAGCATCAGATCTGAGAAACTCTCCCAGAATTATGGATTTCAAATGTTTTATTTTAGGTCAGGTTATCAGCTGGGAATATTTGCAATGTTCAGACAGAACAGGGTAAAAAGTCTGTGAAAGTGGATAAACTTTTTTTTCCTACCACAACATTTCCAGCACAGAACTGTGGCTGCCCCATCCCTGGAAGTGTCCAGGCACTTCAAGGTTTCTTCCAACCCAAACCATTCTGGGATTCTGTGATTCCAAGATTCTCCAGCGTGGCAGTGAAGAATCCAACTTCCCTGCAGTGGGAACACGTTTTCCTGGTGGACAGAAGTATCCATTTCAAGAGTTGAACTGTTCTGTTGGCTGACCAAGCACAATTTTAGGTCTTGGGAGTCTGAGAAAAACTCATCTTCTCTATGTGGAGTTGAGATCAGAGGGAGTTCCTCCACTGCCAACATTTTTCTTGGGATCCCATCTTTGGGTCTCTCTTGTGTCTGCAAAGCTTACACAAAACCCCAGTGTGGATCTCTCCTAAACCTCAGGATTCCTGATTTTCTTGTAGCATGACAAATCCTCCCATTACAAAACAAAATTATGTTTGTGGAACCAGTTAAACTGTAAGAAGTGATTTTTTTTTCTTTGTTTTGAGAGGAAAAACGATCACATTACAGAGAAGAAAATAGAGATGTTAGAGATGGGGCCATTGTGCTGAAATGAAAAGGCTCTTGGCTAAGTTCACACAGAAGAACGTTCCCTCACTGAGGAGATGCTTGTGCCAAACCCATCCACAGCTTGAAGCTCTGTTTTATCATTTGTGCTCTGTTTTCTGCTGCTGCTGCTCTGCCTTTGTACTGTCAGCTCAGCCTCTTCCAGGAGTGACTGGAGGGCTTGGAAACCTTGTTAGGAACATAAAATCCTGTATAAATTGTCAGCAAGGAAATATTATTTGTTTATTTAACCATGGAAGTGCTCTCAGCCAGCCAGGCCAGCAGAACCACACTCCAGCAGTTTTTAAAGCCCTTTACCCTCTCAGTTGTAGTGTTGGACCTTCGTGGCCTTGCTTTGACTGCTCCTCTGAGAAGTTTGGAAATGAAAGATGAACAGAAACTTCTTGATTTCAGGTGGTCAGATTGAGTTTCTGATTATTGTGGGGGTTTTGCTGCTCTGGCTTTGTTCAAAAACACTTTTTCACTTGTGACTTTGCTGATGAAATGGATGTGGGACAGTTGAGCTGGAGCTGGTATGGATGAAGCCCAGCTTTGCTCTAAGTTAGCAATCAGAGCTGAGCACTAAAAATTCTCTTTGCTGAGTGCAAGCCCCTTCAGTGAGTGACTCAGACTCTGTTTTTAGAACTCTGGCTAATATCTCATGTTTGTTTTGCTTCTGGCTAAAGCACAACCTTTCTAATCCCAGGGCTCTGCAAGGAAATTGGAGAAAACTGTTTTTTCTTGAGTGCCATAGGTCGTTTGTTCTCCCCAGACAGGTCTATTCAACAACTTGTAGTCCTTAACTATCAATTATTTAAGAGCTGATGTACCAAAACCATTCTCTGGTGTCCTTAGCATAAGAACCATGAGGCCCAATACAATAAAGGGGAGTCATAAGACTGTGGAGAGAGTCACAAGATATAAGAGTATAGGTAGTTCATAAAAGCACAATGGAATTCATAAATCACGCTTAGACAAGTCCCCCCAACTCGTCACACTGCTAAATGAGATTTTTATATTGGCTTGGGGGACTGAAGTTGGGAGCTTCAAAGGAGGTGGTGTTTTCTGCTGTCACTGCTGACCTGAATATTTATTAATAATGAATACTGCATGAGGGCCTTGATGGCTCTGAAGTTGTTGTTGCTTTCCTTAGAAATAAACGTTGATTTCAACCAAATTGGGTGTTTTGCTATGATAGGAGACAGGGAACAGTCTGAATTTGGGGAGACTGTGCTTCTTTGTCTTGGAATTAACTCAGTATCACCTCTCATGCAAAATGAGAGAAGTAGGAATGGAATATCTATTCCAGGAATGAACTTGTCCAAAAATATTTACATCTCTCTTTGGAGTGGTAGCCAAGCAGTTTGTTGTTCAGGAGAGAAAGTTATCCCAAAACACCAATAAGTTCTCCAGAGTGGAGCCTCCCAAGAGAGCAAGAACTTGCAAAATACAGGTGCCCAGCCCAGGATGTTGCACACAGAGCAGCCAGGCATTGCTTGAGGCACTGAGGGAGGTGGTTCAACCTTCCTGTGGGACTGGGAAAGGAAACAGGGCTGCTGAGAGGCTGTGAAAGAAAAACCCCCAAAGCAGCCAGCTAAACTGTGTCTCAAAATGGGAGTGAGCCTGCATCATAATTTGAATTTGTTATCCCTTGACAGCTACAGCCAGAGCTCAGTGCAAGGCAGAATGAGCTAAAATATGTAGAAAATGCAGCAGTGCCCTCAGCATCCTTTTGGCCAAAGAGCTGGAGCTGCTGCTTTGGGATGAGGCAGAGGAGGAAGAGCCTGGGCAGAGAAATGGAGGAAATTCAGCTTTGCAGAGCTCTGTGTTAGAAGGAAATAAAGGCAAGGCACATTCACCTTTAGATATTCACCACCTTTACCTGCAGTTAGCTCCTTGCAGACCAACTCCTCCAATTAACTCGGGAACCAAAAAATCTTATTGAATGTGCTCTGAGATGCTTTTGGAACAGGGAAGGAGAGATTTTTTTGCCTTGGAAAGTGGCAGTTCCTCTTCACCAACAGGGAGCTGGTCCCCTAGGAGAGACTGGACCACAAGGAGTGTGTCTGATTGCAAATTTCCTTCTCTTTTAGAAGCACTTATCTCTTACTCAATACTGTCTACAGATCCAGTCAGTTTTATTGGCACATGGCTGTGGAATTGCTGTGGTTTCTTCCTTTTCTTGTCTGCTATAGGGAGCAGAGGGGTGTGAGGCCATCATTGAGCTTGAAGGCTTTGCAGAATTCACTTGAGTTTACGTTGCGTGATTTGTTCTCACAACTAAGAAATTAAATCCATCAGACTTCCTAGAGAAGTGTGCAGAGAAAGGGGAGAATGGCACATTAAATCTGGGGGGAGTGGAGGTCTCACTTCAAGGCATTCTTCCATTGCTAAATCTGGGATTTAAAATGTGCCATGGATGTGGTGTCAGATGTTATCTGTAAGGCTGCAAAACAGAAAGAAAAACAAAACCCTGAAATAACTTTAGAAAAAGAAACAGCATGGCCAAAAGCCTTTTCTGTCATTTATTTTTGTGAGCATGTTAACCTGCAGTGTGCATTTATATTATTTCCCTCAACTTCCTTCATCTGACCCAAACCCCTGAGCTAAAAGCCAAGCCTTCAACCTTGTGCAAATGGACAAAAGTCATTTTTCCTGAGGTGGCTGCTGAAATTGGGAATTGGCTGGGCCTTTCTTCCAGTCACCCTTGGCATGTGCCATGAGCCACAGCAAACCTGGTGCTGCTGTTTCTGCTGTGTTTGTCTTGCACAGGCAGATTTGCAGGGAGATTTTGGAGGAGAGAAAAACACCTTGAATTTGGGGGGAAACACTGAGTTTGGGGTGGGCCCAGAATTTGAGGGGTTTTGGGAGCATCTTCAGGGGGTTTGGGGGAATTTTGGAGGGATTTTGAGGAGCTTTTGGGAGATTTGGGTGGAAGAGGGGAAGGATGGAGCAGATTCTTGTTGCCTGGTCTGTGCCAGGTTTGGTTTCCTGTGGTTTTGGGTACCAGGGCTGTCCTGGCCCTGTGACTGAGGTAAAAGTGATGCTGCTGCTGGTCTGGGCAGGGTAATTCTCCCTCAGGCCTAATCTCTCTTCTAAATAACAACCTTCTTCAGAATCATCAAGTGTTTTCTTCAAGGAAACCTGAAAGAGGGAAACAAATGAAAATCCCGGCTTTAAGTTAGGATTCCTTAAAGAGCAGTGGGCACAGAATGTGCAGTTAAGCTGAAGATGTGATATAGGGATAATGTTGCCTTTTTCTTTTTTTAAGCAGCAGAATTAACTACCGAGTGCCATCATTTTAAGACTATAAACCAGTGTAACCTATAAAAGATTTACTGGGATTCTAACTCTTCTTTCCGATATCCTAGTGAAAGAAATAAACATAAAACTGAAATCAGATGCTTTAGGATTTATGAGGCTGATTCAATTTTTTTTTTTCCTAGTGACTGTTTTAACAGCCTATTAACATCTTCCCCACAGCAAATATATAACAAAATTGATATTACAGAATCAAGCTGGGATGGATCCCATGAGAGTACTTAAATATACCGTAAACATCTAGAGCTATTCATCTGTATTATGGACTGGGTGTATAAAGTACATCTCTATAAATTCTCCTCAAGCAAATTCTTCCGAGTTCCTTTTGCGGAATAAAAAATTAAAGCTCGGATTCTGCCGAGGGTTGAGTGCTCCTGCTAAATTCCCAGCTCCCTTGTAAAAGGATGGTTCTCGCTCAGTGCTCTCAGGGCTGCTCACAAAAGACTAATTTTCTCCCTTGCAAGCTGAAATCAGTTGTCACCGTGTTGAGAAGTCTTTTTACAGATGATTTGTGTCGTGCTAATTCCTTGAGTGTCAGACAGGAGCGCCTCCAATTCATGGCAAAAAGTGGCAAGGCCATTGAGTGTTGCTAATAAAAGGAACGTGAAGGGTGCTGTGGCCAGCGTTGCTTTTGCCATTTATCTGCACCCTGCCAGCTCTGCTGGGTGCCAGCGTGGGCTCACCAGGGTGGATCACCTTCTCATCGTGCCTGTTGGGTTTGTGCCTCACCCCTCAAAAAAGAGGGGAGCAAACTTTGAAATTAGATAACCCGGGGCTTAGCAAACTTCTTTTATTTTTGAAGCTCTTGCTGGAATTTGAAGAGGTTAAGCGTAGGGACAGTGTGTTAAAATAATGCCAAGGTGTTGTTTGCATCAGTGGATGATTCAGTGCCTACCTCGCTGCTCTCCTCTGCCTGCTCTGTTTGTTCTGGTACCTTTTACTGAGCTAAAGAGAAAACAATCTGAGAGCACCAGAGCTGTTTGGAACAGAAATAGCTGTGCTGCATCCAAAGTGGCCCAGTCAAGTGTTTGGAGGAGAGGATTTGTACAAAGGATTTAGCTTTGGCTGAGCTAATTCTGGCATTTCCAAACAGTATCTTGATTTCTGTGCAATTAAGGCAGGATAACTTCTGAATCATTTGTATTATGATGTCTCAGTTCCATTTTATAATTAAAACTAAATGGGATGACTGAGGGTTTCTAAACCTGGGATGTAGTAAAGCTGAAGAACTCCAGGCCTTTCTTTGAAAGTAAATTCTGAATGGGAATCTTTCCCTGTAGCCAAAGTAATTCCATTAATTTCTTCAAGTGTTTTTCTGTAATACACTGTTTAATCTGAGCATGGCCTTCCAATGAATTCCTTGCAGTTCATCTCTGATCCGTTGACCATAACAGAATGAATTTTGAGACAAGATTAATTTGATTTGACAGAGTAAATTAGTGACTCAGTTGGCACCAAAGTCTATAAAGTACCCAATGAAGTGTTGTTGGTTTTTTTTCTGTGTAGAATAAGTGTAACTATTCTTGCAGCTTCAAACAGTGAGAGAAAGACACTACAACTTAAATAGAAATTGATTTATTCACTTAGGGCAAAATATTGGAGCCTAAAAGCTCCATACTCAGAATAAATTGAGATTTATTCTGGGTTTTGAAGTGAAAACACATGGTATTTAAAACCTGGGGACTTGAGGGAAGTGTTTATAATGAATAGGGCAGAGTAAAGTGTATTGACAGCAAAGAATGCATCCAGGGGGGAAAGGCTGCAGGCCATGGATCTTTCATCAGCTGTATCCTCATGTCTGATCCCGTGTGGAGTTTCCTCGTGATGTTCAGCCAGCTATGAAAAGGTCAAGCAAACCAGAGGAAAAGACAAAAAAAAAAAAAAAAAAAAAAAAAAAAAAAAAAAAAAGCTGAAAATCTCCAGCTGTTTCTTGGGTTTTAAGCAGAATTGTAGAGAGAGATGAGTAGTGGAACTGGGCTGGCAGTTCAAGGCAAGGGGGCCTTTGCACTATGAATATTTGGGTGTATTTTGGCAAAATCATCACAGGAGATTTTGTGAATTTAGTTGAAACCACAGCATTTACTCTCAGTAAGGTTTGGATTAAGCACAGTACCTTGGAAAAGGACTTTTATGAGACTATTTGACAAGGAGAAGTTACAACGAGCCAGGTCTAGCAAAATACTTTAAAGTAATTCTCCAGGTGTTGATGCCACAATTTTTTCTGCCTGTAGCTGATTCTTTAGCTGCACCTGTCCTATTTTCCAAATGCAAATGTTCATGCCATTGCCTCAGAGTGATGTTATTTTGCAGAGTCTAAAAATATTGTGATGTCTCAGTATTCAATGCAGCACAAAACACCCCAAATTAAAATAGCAGCAAAATGGAGATAATAGCTCAGATTTGACTATTCTTAGTGCTTGAGAATGCCAGAATAAATGAAAAATCCGGTAGCAGACACAACCTGTGATTGGATTGAATTTCCTCTATTCAGAATGTTCAGGTGTTTTATTTTGGCAGTGATCACATTCCCACATCATTGCACTCTGGTTTTGACAAGGTGTTTTTGTTTCAGAGCATTTTCATAGAATCACAGAACCATTAAAGTTGGAAAAGACCTCAAAGATCATTGAGTCCAACCATGAACCACCTCTAAACCCTAAACCCTGTCCCCAAGTGCCACATTCAGGGATTGTGACTCCACCACTTCCCTGACAGGCCCCTTCCAGAGCCTGACCACTCTTCCAGTGAGAAAATCTTCCCTAATACCTGATCTAGGAAAAAAAACATTCTTCACTGAAAGAGTGCTCAGGCTTTAGAGACTTTGAGCTCCTCCTGGGATTTGATGGCAGCTGGATTTTGGCAGGAAGGGTGGGGAATCCCAGGCCGCCCACATGAGGTTTTGAGAGCTGCAGGAGCTCTAGAGAGACCTGATAAATTCCTGTCCATCACTCCTGCTCTGCACCAAACGTGGAATCACCCCCAAAACACTGGAGTTTGCCCTTCACTCCTTCCCATGGATCATTTCTCAAAAGCCTGGGAGATTCCTCACTGTGTAAAAATCTGGGGCCAGGGTGACATTGATGTCACAGAGACAATATCACTGCTCTGGCCATTTCCACTCCCCTCAGACAACAGAGGGTTTGTAATTTGGGATTACAAGTTGAGACCCAAAAATAGATTGCTCCCAGGCAAACTAATCTATGTGCAACATGTCCTGCAATCACTGTGGCAGGGAAGGCCGAGATGAATTGCAGCAGATGGCTCTGACCGTGGTCCTGGATTCACCCTGGATTGCAAAACGAGGTTGTGTAACCACTTCAAGGTCACCAAATGAGTCCTTCCCAAAAGGTAATGAAGGATTTGCCTCTTCCACCCCACAGCATTTATTTACAGGGACCAGCCCTGGGTGATTTGAGGCTGCAGGGGGAGGCAGAGGGGGATTTAAGCTTTGGGAAGGCAAACGTCCAGAGGGATTAATCCTTCATAACCATCATTTCTGTTATCCCTAATCTCTCACTGGCTCTCTCAGAGCGAGGTCTGGGAGAGATCTGGGGGGATGCAAGGTGTGGATCTGGTTTGTCTTTGTTCTAAAGACTTTGACATCTTCACTTCAGACTCTTGTGGCCAAAAGGAAAACTTGGAAAAGTCTTTACTGGCTCACTTGGAAAATACAAGGGGGCAAAGCTGCTCCAGCAGCTGGGGCTGTGTCAGCAGGGTAGTGGAGGAAGGACACAAGTGGTCAAATGATGATTTTACTGGTATTAGGAGAAGAAAGGGCCTGATTGAAATCCATTCTATTAAAAACATAAATTCATATTTAGATTTAAATATTTTACATTGAAGTATGCCAGATTTGGCAGAGAAATGAAACTGTTCTCTTCTCATTCAGAAGAAACTTCCAGTTCTTCCCAGTTGTCTGAAGTCTGTGAGCTATCAATTCTTAATTTCCTAGAAATACATGAACCCTAACACAGTGAAGTTTTCATTTCTGATGTCTTGTTTCTGATCTTTTCAGGACACTCCTTTTACTCTGCTTCTGAGCATGGCTCAGTCTTTAAATGTATTAATTTTTACAACAGTCAGGGATTCTTTATTTCTCAGAGAAGTCCATGAAAACACCTAAGAGCTACATTTTCAAAATAATCATCGACCTGAACATAAAGAGCTGTCAGCTGGAAATTTCAAAGGAGCTCTGGTGCATGACACCTGTATAGAGCCCTGCAATGACATTTATTTGCATGTGGGGTTGCCTGTGTATCTTTAATTATTTAAGTTTTATTACTTAAATAAAAGAACTGATCGTAAAATGAGTTACTCAGGGACCTCCTTTGAAAGTCCTTTCTACATTTCCAGTGCCAGGATTCCTTGGAAGATTAGGCTCAGATGATTGCTTTGAATAGAGGTGACAGAATCCAGCTTGTTGTAATACGTGGAAGGAATTCAATTCCCATGCAGAGCTGCATTGGAATGTTTGATGTGCTAAAATTTAGGCTCAGATTTTTTCCCCTCCAAAATTTCTGAATTCCCTGTAAAATTTCAAAGTTTCAGACAAAAAGAAACAGCTCATAGAAAATGGAGAGTCTCAATGATGTTACCAGGAATGTTTCTGCAGTGTGGATTAAGGGGTTATTTGTGGTTTAGCTCATGGAATTGTAGAATCCCAGAATGGTTTGGGTTGGAAGGACCTTGAAGCTCATCCTCCTACAACCATCATTGTTTTAGCAGCACATTGATTGATAAAGCACATTCCAAAGATATTTTGGCAAATTCCAGTTAAATTCATAGTGGTTCTTGTTAGTTGTTTGTTTTTTTTTTTTTATGAAAAATTTAAAAAAACAAACCCAGAAACTTTTCATTATTTCTCATTAGATTTACCATTGATTCAATTGAAAAAATAAAATCTGCTGCTCTAAATAAGCTCCAGTACATTCTTTGAAATGATATCACCATCAAATGGGTTTTATTTCTTCCAAGTAAATGAGAGTGCTTTCTGTAAGGAATTATAAATCCCACAGGCACATTCCTGATTTCCTGAATGGCTGTATTGTGAGTCCAGGACAACATGTTAAATCTTTAATCACTGACTGCTTTATATGGCTGTAACTGCCTCACTTTATTGTGAGTGCTTCCTGAAATTGTTGTTTTGGAGTGTCATAAGCTGCTTCATCCTCATTTCAATTAATAAATCTTGGGAGCTCTGTTCTGTTTGGATATTTATCACAGTACAACCTGAATGGAGCCCTGGAACAGCACAAAACTCCATCTGAGATCACTTTGAAGCACATATTGAGATCATTTCTGAAGGAAAAGCTGCACATCTTAGCTGGAAATCAGGAAAATCTCTTCCTAGAAAGGGTGGTGGTGGAGTCACCATCCCTGGAAGTGTTCAGAAACTCAGTAGATGCCACACTTTGTGAGATGGTTTAGTGGGTGTGGGGGTGTTTGGTCCAAGGTTGGGCTTGATGATCTTGGAGATTTTTCCCAACATTAACAATGCTAAGATCTTATGCATAAAAGCTTTTAGCCAGGGTTAAACTGAGCAGTCTGAAGAGTAGAAGCAGATCTTTAATTTGTTAATTATTTCCAGTGAATTTCAGCTTAGCTCTGCATGTGGCTTTATTTATCCAGTGCAAACAGAGATGGGCCATAACCCCACATCCCAAGCTCTCCTGTTGTCCTGAGGTTGTTCCACACCCTCTCTCAGCCCTTTGGGTTGTTTCCCCTGCTTTGTGACGGAAGATTTTCCTGCAGTCAAGGCACTCTTTGTTGTAGTAGCAGTGAGGTGGACATGACAAAACATTCCTTGGTGTTGGGGCTTGTTTTGAGGACAGATGAAGGTGGTGGTTAAGTGAGCAACAGCAGAAACTTTTCATCAGCTCAGTTAAAGACTGAGGGGAAAGGGAAGTGTCCAAGGTGCAGGAATATTGAAAGATTGGCCAGATGAAACTTGTGATCACTTTTAAGGCTGTTTTCACTTGCCAAAATAAACCCTGTAAGTGCAGCATGTGAGGAGAGTTGTGATTCATCTGCCTCCAACGTGCTAATGAATTTTGGTGCTGCAGTGAGCCGGCCGTGCTTCGTTAACCTGCCATAATCCTCATGGCAGCTACCACTGTGTCCATCACTTTGTCAGCCATCAGATTTTCCTGAGGAGATAACTGTCCATCATCTTCCCAATCTATCAGACAAGTTGCCCTTTGGAGTGACAAAGATTGTTTCACGTCTAGTTTTTCATAAGACTCCAGTTCCATGAGGGACTTGGGGCAAATTCCACGACTAATCCAGTCCTTGGAGCAGCTCCTCCCTGTTTTGCAGCTGCTGTGGCACTCCCTGTCTGCTGCTAGGGACAGCTTCCACTGCAAATAATCAACACAAAAGCAAATATTTAATTACCAAATGCATCATTTCCCAGGGAGCTGTGGCTGCCCCATCCCTGGAAGTGTCCAAGGCCAGGTTGGATGGGGTTTGGAGAACCTGGGATGGTGGGAGGTGTCCCATGACAGGAATTTGGGACTGTAAGGTCCCATCCAACCCCCAGTATTCTCTAATTCTATGGAAAATGTGTGGGCAGCAATGAGGAGTTTGGTTTTTCCCCCCCCCACCTAGAACAAAGCACTCTGCCAAAGCTTCTGGTAGCAAGACTTATTCTAGTTCAGCTTGTAAAATCAGAGCTGTTGCAGTTTATGTGAGCTGAGGCTGTGGTACATAAAGAATGAAAATTGAGAAACTGAAGGCAATTACAAAATATCTTCCTTTCTAGCGAAGGTGTCCCTGCCCGTGGCAAGGGGATGGAAACTCAATGATCTTTAAGGTTCCTTCCAACCCAGCCCACTCTGTGATTCCTCTGGAAAAGGACAGGAGAACAGGCCCAAAACATTTTGATGTAAAACCTGTAACAGTCACTGTAGTCACAGCTCATTTATAAAGAACTGCAACACTGAGCACACCCTCTAACATATAAACCATTTAATTTTATTTATGAATTAAGCTTTTGATCTATAAAACAGCCATGTTCACATTTTATGTGACTGAAATACAGAGATACAGGCACTGCTGTTTGGAATGTACTTACCTCTATCTGAATAAAGAACAGAATTGCTGACAAATCCCCATGTAGTTAGGGTAGTAATTAGCAAAAATACATGTAATTTAGTTACCTTTATTTACCCAACTGATTGGTGTGA
Source organism: Phainopepla nitens (assembly GCA_013400175.1). Lineage (NCBI taxonomy): Eukaryota > Metazoa > Chordata > Aves > Passeriformes > Bombycillidae > Phainopepla > Phainopepla nitens. The sequence goes on from VXBQ01012680.1 coordinate 351,320, forward strand.
TTGCTTCTAACATATTTTGCTTTTTAATCTGCATGCAATTAGATGGAAAACATCGTATAAACCACAGCTAAACATGAAAGAAAGGTTTTAAATTATCTTTTCCTTTCCAATCTCTCCTGCAGAATGTGTAAGAATTTGGGATTTTGCCCTGCTTTTTCAACTTGTTTGTGCCAGATTCATCCAAACCTCTCTGAAATTCGTCGTAAAGTTGAAATTATAGAATCATAGAATGATTTGGGGTGGAAGGGATTTAAAAGCCCATCCAGTGCCACCCCTGCCATGGCAGGGACACCTCCCACTGTCCCAGGGTTCCCCAAGCCCCAGTGTCCAGCCTGGCCTTGGGCACTGCCAGGGATCCAGGGGCAGCCACAACAAAAGCTGCTGCCACTGTGGAGTAACAAAAAACCATGTATTGGGCCAGGCAACAGATCCAGGATGAAAAATAAGATGTGGACGCCGATCCCTGAAACACCAGGGTCTGGATAAATACCAAACTTAGAAATAACTCTCTTTGTCATGTGGGAATAGTTGCAGATCATGGGGTTTATACAGAATTAATGGAGCAATTAGTCAGGTTTTCTTCCAGATTAGACCCATCTTCTGAGCATAGAAATCAATACTTTTAAATTTGGTGCAAATCTTCTCTCTTTCCCCAACGTTGTAAACAAAGCAGCTTAGAAAATGGCATGGAAAATCACAAACCTACTTATTTCGCCTCTAAATTATAATTATCTTATTTCCATAAGTGGCAGGGGTTCAGGGCAGAATTCTTTGCCAGTTGCTACTTTTGTTTGCTTGTTTTTCTTAAATCCAGCAAAATTACCAAAGCCACACGGTCGTTTATTTGTTTTTTTGGTTTTTTTTTTTTTTTTTCTAGCAAAGTCAATGAGAAGGAGTTTAACAAGTAAAATTAAAAAGTTTTATCATCTCATGTGTGGCTTGGATCTAGACAGCTGCATTTCTCCTTGCTGAGCACAACTTTCTAATTTAATTTATCTTTATGTTGTTAAAAAAGTACTCCAGCTGTTGAGAGTGCAGTGCTCCTGGAAGAAACAAGTCCCTTTTTCCAAGGACGAGGAGAACAGAGAGCAGTAATCTGGAAATGCACACGCTGTGGCTCTTATCTCTGCTATGGGAAATTGGCCAAAGAATCAGGTGGAAAAACTAATTTCCTCAAATATTTTTTTGGGAATGGGGGCAGCTCTCTGAGTATTCGTAAAGAAAGGAGACAAGTCTTGCTCCTGGAGTGGGTCCAAGGCTCCTGGATTGTTTTATTTACACCTGATATTAAGATGCTTTCCTGTGAAGAGCTCTCAGCTCTGCTGAAATCTCTGTAATTAATTCCTTCCACCTTAGCACAGGGATGGGAAGTTCAAGCAGCGGGAAGAAAAGACATTTAGAGGTGTCCTGATCTTGTGGGAAAGGCAGGATTCTCCACCAGGCTGCTGCTGCCTCCCTGTGCCTTGTCTGGGGACAAAGGGTGGCCAAACACACATATTTTCAAATTATTTATGGCACTGCCTAACCCATGGCCCTGAACCTGGAGAGTTCTCTATTATTAAGATATAATCTAATATCTCTTAAGGCAGCCAAAGCCCTGCCCTGTGAAGCTTCCCAAATTTTAAGGCACCCTGCATCCTTATTCTCTTAGGACACAGGATTATACATCATGTTTTTCTCCCTTGGGTATTACAGCTCTGGGAATTTTATCAAAATAAGATAGAGCTAAATATGGTTATTTAGAAAGTCACAGAATATCCTGAGTTGGAAGTGACCCACAAGGATCATGGAGTCCAACCCCTGGCCCTATTTATTGCTCTGCATTTCATGAGGTAATGCCTTAAATTTAAAAGCCCTTAAACTCATGTGGGATTGTTTTTTTTTTTTCCCTTCAGTGCTGAACAGCAGAAAAGTGAGGTAAGAGCCAGGATGGGCCTGGAACAGGAGGTAAAATCTGGATCCCAGTGGGAGATGCAGATACCTGAGAACACCCCTGTGGTGGCAGGGCTGGGGCTGTGAAGACACTGAGCCAGCTCAGGGACCAAACCCTCTCTGTCCAGTCCTTTCTGCTGAGGAACTGGGATGTGATCTAAAATATTAATGACAACAATACCTCTGACATGGAGCTCCAGCACTCACACCAAAGCATAATTCTGTGTTATGTCCACTCCATTTAACAAAGTTAGAGTGTGTGTCAGGAGCTTGATACTCCCTAAAATGTTGGGAGTGAGAAGGAACCTCTTGTGATGGTGGCCATGTCATTTTTTGGGTGACACATGGTCACTCTGTGACCTGCACCAGCCCTTTCTGGGTGGCTTTGTAGATTTTCAGTTGTTGTGCTGGTAAATCTGAGATCTGTGATGAGTCCCTACACATCCAGCACAGCTGCAGGTCCCACTGGATATTCTGAGTATTTAGACAGACAAAATGTTTTGTTACAACACTTATTAAGGATAATCCTGATCTTTCTTTTGCCCAGAGAAATAATAATGCTTTTAGGCTCAGAACCATAATTTGTAAAACCTTTTGTGAAGCTTGCAGAGTGCTGTAGGGTAACTGCATGATCAGCATCATATAAATGTTGGTCATTAAGCAAAAGAACCATAATAATGATCAGCAGTAAAATAACAATTAGCTGTTCCCTGGCTGCCTGGCTGCTGTGGTACCTGCAGAGCACTCATCTTCAGTGAGCTGGGGATGGGACAGTGGCTGAGCTTTGTCTGAGCACCACAACTGATCAATAGTGGGAGCACAGCAATCGCTTTCATTGACTCCAGCAGGTAATTTGTGTTCACCGGGCGCTGCTGCTGCATCTGAACACAGAGAGCTGCAAACAGATAAAAGTGGCAGCACATCAATTCCTGCTGCTGCTTGGGGCCAATTACTGGAATTAAAATAACCCCTTTCAGAGTGCAGCAGGATGAGCTGTTGACCCTGCTGGCCTAATGCAGTTACTATTACACTTCTTATGATCATCAGTCCCGTTCTGCCTGCGCTGGTGAGTCTCTGGCACTGAAGGCACGAGCTCCTGTGTTTGTTATTTGTGCTGCAGCCACATTCCAGGGGTTTGAGAAGTGCCAGGAACTCTTTGTTAGCAGAGCTGGAGGATGTTAGTGTGCAAAACAAAGATATTTGTGGATTTAGTGGATAGAGGAGGAAGGCCACTCTAAGGCTGCACTCATTGGGTGACTTCAGTGAGTCCAGGAAGTACAAAATGATCTCTGTGTTATCTGAGGCTTAATTAATCTCTTTTAGTGTATATAATTTTCCTCAGTTAATGACACTTTTTCTTCCTGCTCCATGCCTAATGATGTTTGGGCTTCGTCTGCCCAAAATCGACCTGAAGGCCCTTCAGTAAATATTTATTATAAATATTTCTTAAGGGCTTTTTATTCCCTTAATTCTGTCTGGCCTCTGTTTTTAGATAGCCCCAAAGGCATCCCCACGAGCCAGGCTCTGCAGTGCTTGTGGTGTGAGGCACCTCTGGGAAATAAATGTGTGGGTACAAGTGCCAGGGAGGCTGGGAGCACCAGCAGGGGCTGGAAACTCTTCCCCAAAGGGAGCTCCAGCATGACCCAATCCTGCAAGAGGAATAAATTCACTGTGCATGGCACCCAGCTGTAGGGAACAGCCAGCTCCTGTGTCATTAGGCTCGAGTGGAATGTCTGCTTTGCTCGTGGGGGATTGGAAGTGCAATGTCACTGACAGGAAATATGAAATGTTGGTACTTTTTTTTTTTTTCTTTCATTTTTTTCCCTTTCCCCTGCAAGAATGGATTTCTGCAGAGATGTTTTCCCAGCAGGTGTGTAAAAGCCTTTTAGGGAAAAAAATATCATAGCAAATAATAACTACTTTTTTTCTGACTTGCTTATAACTCTTGCTGTTTCCAACCTCTTAAAAAAAATTGCATTTAGTTGAAAATGGAAGTTGTAATTAATTCTAACACAGAGTTAGCACTGTGATTTGTAAAAGAGGGTCATGCACTTCTAACAGATTTCTCCTGGAGTATTATTTCTTGAGCCAGATTCCCTGAGAAGATGAAATGGAGCTGTTGGGGATACAGAAATGTAAATCCAGCCTGAGTCAGGGCTGGCACTGCAGCCTGAGATGTCGTGGTTTCGTGGAGTGTTTGACAGAACAGCTACTGAGGAAAATAAAGAAGATGAACTATGCAGAACAAGCAGATGAGATTAAGAGTACAAGGTCAAATTTCATGAAATAACTCAAGTCAGGCATAATAAAAAGGAAAGACAGAGAGCATAAAATGCTTTGGAGGGACAGGATGTTGGAGAGGACTGGATGTGTGCTAAGCAGAAACCCAATAAACCCAATTACTCTGGTTATTACTGCCTGCACTGCTGCTACAAAGGCAGCTCAGTGCCTCATTAGTCATTCCTTGCAGAATTATCATCTATCATGGCCTCATCTTTTCCTTTCTCCCTTGGGAATGCAGGAAGGAAAACAAATCCATAAGCTGTCCCCTCCCCGTGTCCCCCAATGAGCTTTAGGAAAGCTTCCTCATCCTTCAGAAGAACAATCAATATTAAGCATCTTTTACTTTGCCAACGATTGATTCTGTCTCATTTCCCATTACTCATAAAAAAAGGGACATTTGGGCTCAGTTTTATTTGTATTTAAGAGATGACAGGGACGCAGGGATCTGAAAAATCCATGGAAACTTCCCTGGTGTTTCTTGTAGAGCTTTGGCAGCAACCTCGAGGGACAGGACTGCCCCAAGAATGAAAACTTCTCTCCTAGGTCACCCTCTGAAGCCCATGAACACAAATAAATATGGCAAGAGCTTAAAACTCTTAGGGAAATGCTTTTTGTACAGAATGTTTCCGTTATTCTACTTGTAGAAGTCTTAGATACCTTTTAAAGTATTGCTTAAAAAACCCCAGCCTTTTGGTTAAAAATATATAGGAGTCTTGTCTTTTTATTCAGAATTTTTATTTTAATCAATGCTGAAGTATCACTTGAAGCAGATCTAAGCTGGCTCCTGAAATTAGTGGGATTTTCAGGTGGTTGATGTGTTGGTGTCAATATCAGCCCCACGAACACAGGCTGAAAGAAGTCCCTCAATTCTAATTAATCTGATTTTGAAATTCCTAGCCCCAGGAAAGCCTGGGAGCACAGAGCTGAACAGACCACCTGTGTGCAGCTCCTGGATAATGCCAGGAGTTTGACAAAAGATGTTTAGTTCAGAACATGTCCAGAGTCAGCAGAATGCATCTCAGCATTGTTGAGTAATGTCAAAACCTTTCGTAAATGCTGACAAATGCCACCACAACTCTTCACAGGAACAAGAGAACTCCACAATATCAAAATTCCCTGTACAGACAAGAAAAAAAATAAAATCCTGTAAATTCTAAGGAGTAAACTGTACCTTGCTATTGAAAAGAAAACAAAGAGCTTTGAGACAAACTCTGCTTTTCTGTCTTGAGAGGAAATTCTCTTTTCATCTTCCAGCAGCAATAATAAAGATAATAAAGCAGGATAAACAGCCTGCTTTTATTGAACCGCTTCAGAACGCAGTCCTTAACAACATGTTTCCTTCTATCCTGTGATTTCTTCTGACTATAATAAAGTTGAATCAGAGAGTCTGGAAGATTGTGCTGGGGATGTTCAATTAGTTCCACAGAGTGTCCGTGTGAGTTAATGCCGTTGGAGGGAAGCAGCACTTCAGCGCTCGCAGAAGATTTGTGTTCGGTTCTGTTAATTCAGACACATCCTAGCAGATGTCTGATTAGACTAATTTAAAATTAAATGGCAAGGAAAAAAAAAAAGAAGTTTGCATTCACTGGAAATGAGTGAACAAAAGATGAAAACTCTGTATCTCTTTGTTTGCTGAGCGTGGAGTGTGTCTGGAATAGCTGAGCTCGGCTTCCTGCCGTCCCCTGCTCTCCCTTCAGCAGAACCCACCCAGACACCAGGCACACTCCCATTGCAGAGATTTATTTTAAATAAGCAAACACTCCGAGTTAAACAAACATTTGGTGAACGCAGCACTCTGGGATAATCAGAGGAATTGAAAATAAGGAGGCAAAGATACTTTGCTCATCAGGCTGGAATTCCAGCTGCCATTGTGGGCTTGGGTTCTTTAGCATCATCAGGAGTCCTGGGTCAGAAGTCCTTCTGTGTGTTTTGAAGGAAATGAGGATCTGTATTTCCTGGTGTTGTATCTAATCCTTTTCTGGAAGGTGTTTGCATGACTTAGAATTGTTTGTGCATTACTTGGGGTTTTATTCTTTAGTGTTGAGCAGGGCTGGGTTTGGACAAGTTCTGTCCTGCAAAGGGTGTCAAAATGAGGGGTGGGAGATGCTTGGAGTGCTTCTCTCTAGATTTGCCTCTTCAAAGATGAAGGAAAAGCACAGGAAGTTTTCTAATCAGGGTAGATACTCTGGATACTTTAAAAAATACCTCAGAGTTGAAGTTGGGTTGGATGATGATGATGATTATTGTTATTTATTTAAAGAGATTTATGTATATATTAAAAAAAATGTTTCAAAAGTTCCTAAGCAATGTAGCAAATTAATTGTGTCATTAAGCACTAAGTTCAGGAATTGGTTTTAGGAAGATAATTCTCACTAGAAGTCAAGTACTCCTGGTTCTGGGTGATGTGGTGAGGGGGGAAAGGTGAAATTCTTTGTGGCAAGGCCCAGATCACTGATGTGGCACTTCAGCAGCAATTGGTGTGAGAAGAATTTGGGCTGGAGAAATGCCACCAGCCTGTCTGTGTGCAGAAAACCTTTGGGTGTGTCAGAGGCAGCGAGGAGTGGTTTGGATTTTCCAGCAGTTTCCTTGACTGCTCATTTTCCCACCTCAGCTCTCTGACCCCCCTTGTGCCCCGGGAGCAGGGTTGGGATGGGTTCAGAGGTGTTCCCCTGCTTGGCTGAGACCCAAAAATGCATTTACAGCGGGAGCCAAGGCAGCCAGAGTCCCCAGACTGAAACTGAGGAATGTGATGTGATTTCTGGTTACAGGGAACGTGGTTCTGGCTTTACACAGCTCCGTAGGCCCTGGGGAGCTGTGGTCTCTTGAAACCCTGATTTTGTATGCCTTGGTGTTTGCAGAAAGGCAGCTGCACAGGAAACGAAGGGGAGTCATCACTCCCCATCAAATTTCCAGCTCTTTTGGCACAGGACTGGAATTCTGATAATTTTTAGCCTAATTTTGCATTTTTTTCTGCTTAATCCTGCTAAAGGATTGAAGTGCTCACACAACCAACCTCCTCCACCACGTGAGATAGAGCAGAGGTGCTGTCCCATTTAAATATCTGGACACATTTATTTTTTTTTTTTTAATATTTTTGAAGGGAAATATCTGATATTTTTCCAAGCACCCATATTGCAGCTTGAAAATCCTCCTATTTTTAATCTGGTGTCTGACTGTCAAGGGTGGGCTCAATAATGTTTGTGACAGCCCATATGCTTCCAGTTTACTTCCTCCAGCAAAAACTTTGGAAATTCCCTGTCAACAGGCCCAAATTCTTCGGGTTACACTCAACAGCCAAAATTTTGGAATTTTCTAATCTGCTTTCCCATAGTTACCTCTGGAAGTTTCTTGAAGCAGAATTAAATGGCTGCTCCATGCTCTCAATATATTGCAGGGAATATTAAAGATCTACCTGCAGTACCTAAGGCTACAAACATAATGTATGCAATTAAACCCTAGATAATAACTTTTTAAACTTGCCTTTAATATCCAATGAGTTTCAAATTGAAATGAAATTTTAACCAATATAGCCTAATTTAATATATTAAAAAGTTCTGCTGTATTTTTTTTTCTATTTTTTACTGTAACAGATGCACATCTCAGCTCTTATTTTATACCAAAGGTGCTGTGATTCTGGGAGAAAGGGTTTTTTAGGAAAAGCAGATGTTTGCTTTGATTGCTTCATGGGCTGCTGGAGGAATTAGGGATGATCCAGCAGCTCCAGCTCTTGTGCTGGCAGTTTACTGTGTGGATGCAGAGGGGTGAACTCTTCTTTGCATTTTCTCTCCTTTGCTACCTGTTTTATCCAAAGAGAAGGGAACTGCAGAGTCCTGATTCTCCAGCTCTGATGGTGAGCTGGGGTCATTCCACATGAGGGATTTGATGAAAAATAGGAATGTTGTCAGAAGCATAGACCAAGGAGAGGGAGACTTGGAGAGGTGAAGCTTTATTTGGAGATAACTTCCAAGAGGTGTGGAAGAGCAGAATTTGTGTTTTAAACAGGTTCATTTCCTGGTGGTTAATTCTGGGCTGTGATTCTTGGGGCTGAGCTGGGTCTCCTGATCCAGGATGTGGCAGCAGGCTCCTGGTCTCCCGTTGTGCCAGCTCTGATGCCAGGGTTGAACAGGGGAAGCACATTTTCCCTAAAGGAGAATAATGGGCCAGCTAAAATCCACTAATCCACGTGTTCCCTCACCAAGCAGAGCAGATCCTACTCCATGTGTGGCAACTTTGGTTAATTTTAGCTCATAACCCAAATGGCATTTTCTTGGAGAGACAGAGTTTATGGATCAACTCTGCGAACTTCTCACCCTCTTCCATCAGGTTTTTGGGGCTGGAGGAGAGGAGCTGCTGGATTAGGGACAGCTGGCACAGGTTGGATTTATGGAAGATGAGAGTGGTGATGTTGGGGAGGAGAAGTGCTTTGAGTACTCAGCCAAAAAGCAGGGCCCAGGCTCTGCTCCTCGAGTGCTCTGAGGGATTCTGGAGAATCAGGTGGCACCAGGCTGGATAAATGCACTCCAGGAAAGTTTTACCTCTTCCTTCAGGTGGGATCTCTGCACAACCACCCACAAATTCATCATCCTCAGCCTTCACCCAGCACTTTTGGATCACCGGGTAGAGTTTGCTCCTGGTTTCTGAGCCCAGCTCCACACGCAGGGCCCTCGCACATGCCTGAGGAGAAATAAAGCTTTTCAATCAGGCTTTCCATGAAGCTCTGGGGTAATTCTGTGTGGCACAGGAAATCCCTCCCTGGGCACACTGGAGCAACAACAGAACAGTAAAATGGACAGGAAACATTAACAGTGAAACGGAGCTGGGTGCACAGCAGTTTGAGAGGAAGCAGGAACACTGCTGCGCTCTGTCCTGGGAGAATCTGTGCTTCTGTCTTTGAGGGCTCCTGCAAAGCCAGGAATGGGTTTTTAAGCCTGAATGGCTAAATGCAAATAGATGGTAAATATTCCTCCAGCTGCTTTCCTTCTGCTCCCCTCTCCTGTAAAAACAAGGCATCAAAGCTGAAATGATCCCCCAGGCCTCCAGTTTTTAATGCTGTAGGACAACTGGTGCCTAGAGAAGACAGATCTGTACGGCAGCAATAGTAACGATTTTTAATTTGCATTTCAGTACTCAGGTTATTGCATATATAAAACTTCAGTTATAACTTTAAAAGGCTGTGGATGTGATCCAGGATGTACTGGAGGAGAGGGAACAGCCCTTGCCCCAAACCTGCTTGTGCTGCAGGTGCTGCTTTCCCTCAGGAACCAACAGGAGACAAATTTTGGTGTTATTGGGATTTTGGGATCAGATGTTGATATCTCATCTGTTTTACAGAAGAAGGAAATGTCGTCAGCCAAAGGAGGAGGAGGAGATTATCAGTTTACAGTTAAATGCAGGATATGCTTTTCCGGGGTGGCCTCAGCAGAGATAAAGTCGTTTTTCTCTTCTTTATTCCCCAATGTCATTTGTTACCACGTGATCTAGTTTTGATATTATAAATACCTCTATCTCCCCTTTCCCTTTGCTGGGATTGGATTCTAATTTGAGATAAGTGGATAACAGTGAGACCTTCTTCTTCTTAAAGGCTTAGTGAATCCATACGTGGGTATCTCAGCTTTCCAGCACATCCTCCAACATATCAGATGGACAGCAGAGTGTGCAGTGCTATTTTCCAGAAAAACAGGGAGCAGGGAAAAACATCTTCCAGTGGTGGTTGTGACACTGAACACTGATATTCACTGAAATAATGCTGTTTGTAATTGAAATATTTTTATTAAATAGAGGAACATCACAAGGTTTATGGGATTTTAAAAGCTCAGATGTTTTGTTGAAAGGCTTTTTATTTTGTACCCATTTTGCCACCTGTGTCTTAGATTTCACAGATTTTATGCAGCAGTAAAATCAAAATAAAACTCCATTGTGAGTTCCCACGTAGTTGCAAACACAACCCAAAATAAATAACTCATGGGGTAATTAATACAATTAGGGTTTTTCATCAGGCAAAGCAAGACTGAAGCTTGATGCTAAAGAAGGTGCAGAAATTTTTATTTAGACTAGGACTGCAGAACTGTCAAACTCCCAAAACTCAAGAAAAGAAACTACTAAAATTTAAGAATATTAAAAAAAAAAAAAAGAGAGGGATTAAGATGGTAATTTCATTTTTATGTTTGATTAGCAGGAAGATCTGGATGGATTTATATTCTGATTGAAACTCATTTTGTGAGCTGACCATCAGAAGTTCATAGAGTTGTTTTTTGTCATTATCATCACTATACTTTGACTGTCCTTCAGAACCCAAGGCAGGATTGAGTTGGGATTTCCCCCCTTTTATATATAATATTGCATTTTATTTGTCATTTAAAAATCATATGAAGCACAGCTGAGATGACCAAAAAATCATGGCCACATGCAAGTTACACTTAAAATTTAATATTTTAGTTGTATCTTCTACATCCATTACATTCCTGAGTTCATCTCTTTGAACAGCGAGGGTGTAAAATATCTTCTTTTTTTGTGCTAAAAGTAATTATTGGCTTGAAATTTCAACATAACTATCCAATACACAGTTTGTGTTGTGCAATTAGTACTGCAAAGAAGCAGGGTGGAGATGTGCTAAGTAGGAGTGAGCTTAAACCACATTATTCATTAAGGAAAAAAAAACATTCCAGAATATTCCATTATGTAGCTGGAACCAAAAAAGAGTATATTTATTTTTTTTTCCACTTTTTATACTGAACTAATTCATGAAGAAATTTATTAATTGAACATTATTTTGAAAGACAGGAAAGGCTGAAAATACTGGAATTTAGAGCAGTGAAACACAGTGTCTATTTAAAAAATATCTTTTAAAATTAATTTCTGGTAAATAGTGGCATATTCCCCTCTCAGAAGATGTTTGTGCTCTCAAAATCTGTGACACACAAGTAGAGGTTGATGTGTCAATGTGATTCATTAATAAAAATTATCTTGTCCATGTGTACAAGTTGAGGCTTTTTGCAGGCATCTCTAAACAATCCCCATCTGCCCGAAAGGCTGCAAATGTGCCTGTGAACAGATCTTAAACCTTCACCACCCAAATCACAGCCTGCAAAATTCCACATTTTCATATTTAATGGACTTGTAGCAGATGGGGAACCTTTCCAAGTTGTGCTGTTCAAGACATCCCTGTGGAATGCACTTTTTCTGGATATTTTTTTCCTACAGATTAACAGCAAAATTGGCTTTTGAGAAGCCCAGCTCAGCAAGAGTTCTGTTTATCAGCATAACAGCAAGCCTGAAAGCGAACACAGCCAGAGTTCTCACAGATGTTTTTCCTGAAGGGCAATAATAACGGTAGACTTTGAGCAACTTCCATACCTGGGAGCTTCAAATATCCTTCCAGAAAATCTCCTCAGCTGTGCCACAAGTGCTGTGGCACCTCTGCCAAAAGAGAAGTATAAAAAAGAAAAGTTACCAACTCAAAGCAAGAGACTTCTTGAGTGAATTCTGGGGCAAATTCAATATTTGAAGCTTATTCCATCCCCTGCCCAAGTGGTTCCCTGACCTTGGGTTTGTGATGGGGCTGTGCTGATGGAACACAGGCAATCTGATCACTTATTTTACCTTTTCCCAGGTTTTTTTTCCCCAGTGCTTCGGAGATTGCCACCCTCTGCTCTGCTTAATTAAAACCAGGTGAGTTTTTTTTTTGATAAGGGTTTGTTCCATGCCTCCTCTGCAGATCACAACATCTGGCCTGACCTCTGGAGCACTGTGGTGCTCGAGCTACTGAAATAATTTTTGCAAACAGTTTTGCAAAAACCTGTGTGTTTGGGGAGGGGATTTCTGGTTGCTTGTTTGTATTTTAGGCATTTAAACCATCTGTGGGCAATGCCCACAACCTCCCAAAGGTTGCTCCTTCTCCAAGCAACCACAACAAAAACCAAACAGCTCATAGGGAGCCCTGAGTGGGCACGAGGTGGGCACGAGGAATTTGGCACCTGGAACAATTCCCTGCATTTTCTGGGAAAGGAGCAAGGCAGCAATATCCAGGGTTTTTTTCAGATTCTCCACTGCTGCAGTAATTTCTGAGGCAATCCAACTCCTAATAAATATCACAGAACTGAGCAGTTTGGGGCTGCAGTGGCTGTTCTCACCCAGGCTGAGCTGCTCTGCTCTTCAATCCTCCAAAAGTGAGGGCTCTGGCAAGGAAGTTGTTTTTGCTGGAATTAGACAAATGCAGGTGGCCAGGAGAGTTAATTATGTAACAGTGGGAATGCAAGAGCTCCTAAAGGATTTGAGCATTTTCCAGTGATCCTAATCTGCTTGGGAGCAAGTGGCACCTGTGAGGGAACATTTCACAGGAAAATGGGACTTCGGAGATGCATGTGGCCTTGTCCCAGAATTCTTTTTTTGTGCTGAATTTGGGCATGCAAAGGGGCGAAAACAGCTGGACAAGGACTACAAAAAGTGGTAGTACAGAGAAAAGCATAGAAGCCTTTATGTCTGCAGGAAAATAATCTAAAGCACATCCCTGGAGGTATCCAAGGCCAGGTTGGACGGGGCTTGGAGCACCCTGGAACAGTGGAAGGTGTCTCTGCCATGGCAGGGGTGGCACTGGATGGGATTTAAGGTCCTTTCCAACCCAAACCAGTTTGGGATTCACCTCAGCAGCTCCAGAATCAGTTCTCCAAGAGCTGCTATGAAATAATTAATGTTAAAGCAGCAAAACCTCATTTTCCTGTTTATAACCTTGATAAGCAAGAGCCAGAGGTGATCAGAGAGCAGAAGCTTTTGGTACAGCACACAGAAGGGTGGTTCCACCTCTGGGAGTGGAAAACACCTGGAAGTTTGTAACACTGACAGAAAAAAACCTCTTGTGCCAGTGCTGGCTGTCAGTGTCCTGTGCTGTTCAGGGTCACTGCAGTGTCCTCACCTCCAGTGTTCGCTTCCTAAATTTTGTGCTGTGCAGCACCCGGTGTTTTATGGCCACCAGCTCTGCCCTGGCAGTGGCTGGGTGTATTTTAAGTATATTTAGTGCTCTGGGCAGTTGTTTTAGCAGCTGATAAATGGGTGCCAGCAGGACCCTTTCGGGGTCAGCACTGCTTGAAGGCAGCCCCTGAACTAACCTGGATTTCAGCAGCTTTAGGACATTTTGCTGCAGTTCTGGTTATTCCATCTGCTTGCAGATCTCAAACCTTCCATTCTTGCTGCTGCTTCTGACAACTCTCCATTAGGATGTAAAAATCCAGGGAGGGGAATGCAGTGGGGTCCTGGATGCTGGACAGAGCTGCCCCGTGGGCCGTGGTGAACACTCACAGTGGGCTCAGTGTTTCTGTTTCACCTCAGTGTAGGGCTGCCCCTGTTTGGGGGAAGGTGATGATATTTCTCATAGGATAATTGGCTTATTTCTGCTTTGCCAGTACATAATAATGAGGGAAAAGTTATTTTTTATGGATTATTTTTTGTTCTGGGAAGCAGGTAAAACACTGCTTCTGTTGCCTCAGTCTGTAAATGACAGCGAGGCACATAAACCAGTTTTTGACTTTCTTTTGGCATATAAATCAGCTTTTGAGGTTCAGAGATGGAAATTCAGAATTAGACCTTTTTAACCCTTTTATCATAGAAATGCACTTCTTTCAATGTTGTGGTTTTTTTGGTGTTTTTTTTTTTTTTTTTTTTTTAAATCATCCTCTTTTTGGCACCCATTTCTCCTGCTGGAAGGAAGATGGTGCCAGCTGAAAGGGAGTGGAAAGACACAGCTAAAAAATGGTTCTGCCTCATGTTCAAAGGGTCCTGATTGTCAAAAATCTTCCTGCCCAAGAGCTCTCCCTGTTTTTAAAACACTTTTTTTTGCAAAGCTGTTGAAATCCAGAGTGTTTTTTTCCTTAGACAAACCTGTGTCATACCCATTGGGGAGATGAAACAGGCCCTTAATGGTGTTAATTTTATTATCAGGACTCAAAATGCATTAACATCTCAGAATCATTAAGGTTGGAAAAGCTGTCCAAGATCATCAAGTCCAACTTTCAGCCAAACCCCATCATTGCCACCCAGAGATTGGGAGCACAGGGACTCCAGGGCGAGTTCTGCCAGCAAATTTGTTGTTACCTCTTCTGAACTGTCATTTTTGAGGTGCACAAAATAAGGACAGAGGTGACCAGCACTTAGAAAATGCCTGTGATCAGCCTTCTCCTACAGGTACCTCACACCCTACTAGATTTTTTCTTGATATATTCACATTTTCCACACAACTTGAGTTTACTTTTTGATCTAAAGGAGCAATTTGCTTTTCCTGGAAGCTCTTGGAAAGCTTTTGGTGGCTGCAGCCCTTTGGGAAGCCAAAACCTCCACGCAGCCTCTGCAGAGGCAATTCCAGCACCAATTCCAGCCCCACTCTGCCCTCACCCATGAGATTTCTTCCAGCTGCATCATTCTCCCATTTTCACAGCAAAAGAATATCCTTCAACTGCTTTCCCAAATATCTTGCAATGAAAATAAAACAACTTTTGTTGGTGTTTCTAAGAGTCTGAGAGTGGGAAACATCCAAACTGATGTGATTTTAAATGGGGTAAAATAAATTTTGGTGGTGGCACATTGTGAGGTCAGGATCCCCAAAAGGTCACAGATAAGAAGTGGGGGACACCCTCCCTGAATCCACAGAGCCAAGTGTGCAGTAATAAATATTAAATGAAGTTTCTGGCTAGAAGATGATTTGTATTCCACAGCTGCATTTCTTGTATTCGAGACAGAGAAGTGAATTTGTATCCCATGGAGATGTTTTATTTATGCTTTCTCATTTCCAAACTTGATAAACACACACACAACAAACTCAGAAACGTAGAACTCCTCTTAGTTAATCCTGCTTTTAATGTAATTTTGCTAGAATTTAGGATGAAAATAGAAAAAAATCCCCAACTCCTTGAACTTGCTGTGGTTTGGGACTGGAAATCTGTGGGGTTTTTAGCATCCACTAAAGACCAGATAACTGGAAAGGCCAGGAGAATTTCTAAAATTCCATACTATGGAGATATGGGCGAAGCCTTCATTAGCAATGAGTCTCCTCACAGATTTTGGGTTCATTGGAGCCCAGCTAAAAATCTCAGTGGGCTTAACCCTGTTTTACCATATTGTAATTAAGAACAAAACCCATGAAAACAGCTGGGGCTGGCACCCATCACTGGATGTGCTCTTGTTTTAAAGGACACCTTTGTCTGTAATATGTTCCCATGGACATGATGTTCATCCTGGTTTTCAGGGAGATCCTGGGGAATATCACTCCCAGTCCAGCCTAACCACAATCTCTGGCTTGATCTTTGGAGCACTGTGGTGCTCGAGTTACTCCGAGCATTTTTGCAAAGAGTTTTGGTGTTTGAGGAGGGGATTTCTGGTTGCTTGTTTGTGTTTGAAGTGTTTAAACCATCTGTGGGCGATGCCCACAACAGGACAGGGACACCACTGGTCCCAGTTAACTGCTCCACTGGTTCTGTGCAATGGGAGAAGTGTTCACCATTGGAGGGGGGGAAGGTGTCCCTGTTCCTGGCAGAGGGTTGGAATTAGGTGATCTTTAAGGTCCCTTCCAACCCAAAGCATTCAGTAATTCTGTAATAGGGGAGTATTTAAGGGATTTCTTGCTGTTATAAAGCTGTTCCTGGTGTGTGGGGGTGAATAATGTCAAATAACATCACTGGAAGAGAGGCTGGGAGCTCAGGGAAGGAATGCTAGCTGAGGCTGGAGCAGGAAAACCTGATGCTTTTTTTATTTTTCCTTTTTAGGACCTCAGATTTGGAGATCTGGCACCCATCAGCTGCTGGAGACCCACAGAACCAGCTCTTCCACACTGCAATTCTCCTGCAAAGTGCATCAAGCATGGCCTGTGTGCCTCCAGGTTCCATGGGCTGGCTCAGAGAGCTCCCTTGGCTGCAGGGAGAAGTGGTGGCTGGGAATCAGCTGGCCTCTGACTGCCTGTAGGTGGCTTGTTTTCCAAAATATCCCTGGAACTGGAGCCTGCACACATCTGCCTGATGCTTCCCCAGCTGCAGTGATGCTCTTTGGATTCACAGTCCAAGGTGAGGATGTGGATGGGTTGTTGGAAGGCTGGCCCGGCCCAGAATGGAGATTGCTTGGAGAATGTTGAACCATTGGTCATCTGGAATCCATTCCATTCCTGCCAGGGAAAGGCAGAACAGAGAGCTCCAATTAGCTGCTGCTCGTTTGCAGCCATGTCAGTTAATTAGCTGAAGACCGACCAGATGGGGAAGGATTTCTCACAGAGCTTTCAGAGGCACTTCTTGTTGCCCAGTTTTGAGCACTTGGGATTTTAATTTTTTCCCATTTTTCCAGGAGGCTGAACACAGGAAGGGAAATTGGACTCCCAGTCCTTTGCTCCTTTGTGAGAAGGGTTGGGTTCATCTCAGGCTTCAGTTTGCAGGACACTGATGGAGCCCAGTTGACTTTGTGTCATCAAAGATGCAGCTCTGCTCTCTGTCATCATGGATGGGAACTGGGAGAGAATGGGAATGAGGTCAGGCCATGGATGGGAACTGGGAATGGGTGGGAATAAAGTCAGGCCATGGATGGGGACTGGGAATGAAGTCAGGCCTTCAGGTCAGCCTCTGCCCACTGTCCTGGTCGTCCCAGAGCCAGAGGGGACAGGCACAGGCAGACAAATCCTTTCTCTCAGGCTGACCAGGGGATCCATTGTGCTTTCCAGGCACCTCTGTGATACAGGTGGGCACAGAGCTGAGCAGCTGCACTGGGGGAGGGATTTGGGGATTGCAGAAGGAGCTGGAAATCTGTCTCCTCTTTCCTATTCCAGCACAGCTACAAGGACCCTGGAGAAATGGTTATCTTGGACCGTGGATGCACCCAGGTGAGTCCATGTCCTAAATTATGATGACATTTGGCAGTGTCACCCATTCTGATATGAGCTCCAAAAGCACTGATCAGGCCTTGGCGCCGTGGCAGAGACTCATCTGCACCTTCCTTCCCCCACATTTACATTTTCAGAGAGCTCGGTTTGCCACAGTCTCTGTCCTGCTTCCCCAGACTCTTGTTTGTGCCTCCCTCAGTTCAGGCTCCTCCACGATTCCTCTCTTCCTTTGACATTTCTTTTATTGCTCTCCCATGCACCAGCTCACCTTAACACATGTTAGAACAGCAGTATCTTTTTGTAGCACTGTTTTTAATTAGTCTGCACCTTCCCCTGGGATGGCTGTTTGCTCCAAAGCTTTCTGCAGGTGCTGCTCTGTGCTCTGGCTGCATTACCTGTGGGTGATGTAATACAGGAGGTGGTTGTGTTTTAGGTGACTCCAAAAGTCCTCCCCAGCACGCAGAACTCTCTGATCTTGGCTGATGAAAATCACTGGCAGCGTGGAAGAATATTTGTAATGATGAGGGAAGGGAAAGATGAAGGTGGGCAAAGTTGCTTCTGTGGGTTTGGTGTTCACTTGTTTGAGGGGGAGCCAGTGTCTGAGTGCCAGCCATGTCCTTCAAGGATTCCTTGGTTCAAAATGCGTTAAGAGCAGTGCTAGAGGAGCAGTTTATAGGATCAATAAAGCAGGTGCTGATACAGTGCAAATAGGCAGTTTCATCCATGTTTTGCTGTGCTTACAATGACTAATCCCAAGAGTAATGCAATGAAGTTGTATTAGTTGTGCTACGAGGGCCTGCACTTCTCTCTCTGAACCTGCCATGCCACATTTTCCTATTATCACAGCCTGCACAGAGCCTTTGATAACTTCACAGTTCCCTGTGTTTCGCTGGTAGGCTCCATAAACCCTGACTAATTATTTTTACATCCTACATCTCCTCATTACAACGTTTGCCTGACTCTCTGTGCCCTGCTGCTCACAGCAAGGTTTGTGAAACACATCAGATCACCAGGAGCTCTGCTTCTCCAAGCCATGGAAAATCTAAAACCTGGCAGTTCTTTCTCAGTTTGCTTTCTAACACCTGGGCTCTTGACTTTGTGAGCTGCATCTTGGCCCATTTAATTACTCTGCTCTTTGTATGGAGCTGATAATCAGCTGTGCTCGGAGTATTTATTATAACTGATCATTTACCCCAGTTAGGTGCAAAATCCCAGAGTAGTTTGGGGTTGGAGGGGACCTTAAAGCCCATCCAAATGCCATTGCAGGGACACCTTCCACCATCTCAGGCTGCTCCAAGCCCCATCCAGCCTGGCTGTGGACACTTCCAGGGATCCAGGGGCAGCCACAGCTTCTCTGGGCCCCCTGTGCCAGGGCCTGCCCACCCTCACAGCAAAGAGTTTCTTCCTAATATCCAATCTAAACATGATGATGTGAGATGCTGTAATATTTCATTATGCCAAATTCCTGCTGATTTGAGCAGGATTTTCCAGTGGATTAGATGAGGATGACTTTCTGCAGTGAGTGTGTGGGGAGAGTGAAGCTGAGTAGTCTCTAGCAGAGCTTGAGTTGTTTCTAAGACAGAGCCACAATGGCCCATATTCCATGTTCCACTGAATTATTGCCTTCATGAAGATTAGTGGTGGTTTGAGGCAAGAGTGCAACCCTGGTTTATTTCTGGTTTAATTCATAATTCACTTTTTCTTTCTTGCCTGGTGGTGCCTGCTCTGTTCTCTTGTTGCTTCCATGAAAAACAGATGTGAAACCAAAACCCTGGGATTTGGATTTGAATTTGAGTCTTCACTGCTGCTCCTCTCAGCATTATTGATCACTTCAGTTAATGCTCTTCCAGGAATGAAACCTGGAAAGGCTCAGAGCAGCAGCAGGGAAGAGGCAGAAATGCCTGCCCCCAATCCAGGAGCAGGGCTTTTATCCTGCCCTCCTCCAGGAGAAGGAAACAACCCCACGTCTGAAGCATCCCTCAAAAAAGCATTTTGTTCTTGAGCGTCTTCTCATTTCCTTGGGATTTCCTTCATCCTGTGCCACACATCCCCTGGGGAATGTGGAT
This sequence comes from Phainopepla nitens, assembly GCA_013400175.1. Classification (NCBI taxonomy): domain Eukaryota; kingdom Metazoa; phylum Chordata; class Aves; order Passeriformes; family Bombycillidae; genus Phainopepla; species Phainopepla nitens. The sequence goes on from VXBQ01012680.1 coordinate 370,445, forward strand.
TGAGCTGTGAGCTGCACAAGTGTACCGTGGAGATGCTCAAGCACTCAGGAAAATCTGCATTGAACCTCTACTCTCTGACAGAGATATAAACTTTGGATATATAACACTTTGGATATCTAAATTACCTTTCTAAACTATTTGATAAACCAGCAGAGGAAAGAACTTGCTCTGGGCTGGATTGGGGTGCTGAATTGGGGTGAGATTTGTTATAAAACAGAAGCACCAGCGATTTTCCTGCATCCTGCTGTGTGCAAGTGCATTCTGGCAGAAGTGCCATGCCTGATTCCAGCAGGCTGGCTCTCCTGGCTCAGAGGAAGGTGGCTTAGCTAAATCTGCATTGTGTGTCCCCTTCCACAGAGCTGAAAAGAGAAAAGGCTGCGAGGAGACAAAGAATTAAGCAAAGAATTAAACGGTTGTGTCATTAAGCCTTCAACACTTGCAGACAGGGCTTTGGCACAGCTTGACTTCGCAGTGCTAAGAACTTCGTCTGGTTTTGGTCATTTAGTGACTTATTAAAGCCCTCAAAGCTTTTTTCAGGATTTCTCCTTTTGTTAACTTCCGTCACACAAAGTGTTTTTAATGCTTTTCTCTCTTCTCCCGCATTATAGCCCTGCAATATTCAAATTAGGTGAGTGGAAAGAGCAGTGATTTAATTATGAATGTGGAAAAAGAGTTTGCAGGAGCTCCCTGTGACACACAGACAGTAATTTTCATGACACCAGTCGAACATTAGTGAATCTGCTGTTATATTTAGAGGTAACCAAACCTTTTCAGCTCAGGGAACCTTTTCAGCTCAGCTCCACAATCGTTTTTGTGGGAGATAATCTGTCATTTGAAAATCTTGCAAGTGGAAATTAGCCCACCCACAGTCCAAAGCAGCTCTGGGGCTTTTTAAAATACGCTAAACACAGGCTCCTGTGTGGAAATAAACAGCATTTTACCTCTTTCTGTGATGGGAATCAGTGAGGTTTTGTCTTTGGGACAGTGTCCACCCACATGGCTATTATTTTTTTATGCCAGACAATTAAACACCAGTTTGCTGGGACAGAAGTGTAGCTAAAAGACCTAGCTGGTGCTTCAGTGATTCTTCATTAAAAAATGCAGCTGGAATTGGCCTGTGAGGGAGGTGAGGAGCTGAGAGCTCTCCAAGAGCAGGAATTTGCCTTTCCAAGCTCAGTGGGAGCAAAGCCACATCACAGGAGGGCTGCAGGTAATGCAGAAACTCTGTTACTGCGAGATTTCCACCAGGAAAAGCTTTGCTGCTCCCCAGGTGAGGAGGGACAATCCCAGGGAGGGGTTTGGGTGTGTCAGGATGGGTTATCCCAGCTCAAGGTGTGGCACTGGATCCTGCTCCTCCCTGGTTTTCACTTTGCTGGGATATACAGCCCCATCCTGTCACTGCCCTGACTCCAGAGCAGGGATTGGGGCCAGCACCACCAGACCATGTGACACCACCCTGCTGGTTTAATAAGGATATTGTACAGATCTTATTCTGTGTTCTACAGCAAGCAGAAAAAAAAAACTTACGCATAATAAGTCCAGAAATATTACATACTAGGTGTTTTAATTAAAATTTTTATTTATGATATTTTAGTTCATTTGAAATGTTAAGAATAGCTCTGAGTTTAATACAGGAAGGATTTTTTTAAATCTACATATTAAAAGAAAAAGGAGTATGGTTGTTCTAACATTTTAAGTGCATTTAGACCAAGCATAAACTAGAATCCTGGATTTTATTTTTTAATGAAACTTAATTCAGCCTAGTTAGGAAACCAATAACCATATTTCCTTATTCAGTTTATTAAAGTAATAAACACAGCTATTCCAGGAAATGAAAACATTTCAGGGGATGAAATAGAGAGTTCTCTGAAGGAGATACTCAAGTGTGGGTGCCAGGCATTTCAAATTGTTTGGTGCTAATCAGAGTTCCGTGTTTCTAAAGATGTGGGTATCCCCTGCTCCCACTGGGGCTCTGGATGTTGGAGACTCTCAGCATTTTGAGAACTCCTCTGGCTTATTTGGATGTATGAGGTGGATTTAGATGTCCGGGTTTAAGCAATGAGATGTTCAGGTGCTTGTCTCAGGCCCTGACTTCCAAAGACAGCATCAGCTGCATTAGGCCTGACAAGCCAGAGCTGGAATTATGTTTAATAAAGGACTGAACCCTTCCCAGGCTACAGAGCAGGAATACCAAATAGAACAGATTCCGGAGGAGAGGCCATCAGTCACTGCAGCAGTGTTTGTTCTTCACCTCTTCACTGGATTCCTGGAGGTGAAAGAAAGAGCAAAGCAGGAAAAACAAAAATTGGGGTTTTGTCATCAAACTGGAATAGGAATGTCTGGGTTCTTTTGGAATAGGAATGTCTGGGTTCTTTTGGAATAGGAATGTCTAGGTTCTTTTGGAATAGGAATGTCTGGGTTCTTTCTCAGCTCATGAACTTGAAGTCACAGAATGGTTTGGGTTGGAAGGACCTTAAAAATCATCCAGTTCCTGCCATGGCAGGGACACCTCCCACTGTCCCAGGCTGCTCCAAGCTCCAGTGTCCAACCTGGCCTGGGACACTTCCAGGGATCCAGGGGCAGCCCCACCTGCTCTGGGCAGATCCTGTTGCAGATTTTGGTTCTTTATCTCTCAAGTCACAATGATATTTTACTCAGTCTGGGATCTTGGAGCTCAGAAGGAGAGGGGAAAGAAGTCCAGGGCTAAGGATGAGATGAAAATGTTTGTTTAGGAGCACAGGCAGCTTTAGCCTGCTTTCTTACAAACCAACACCCTGATAATGGAGATAAATCATACAGCTATGGAGATAGCAAGGCAGCATTTATGGATCCATATTGATTTTGAGCATTGGCCCCAAATCAGCCAATTCTTGGTATTTCCTCCCTTCTTTTCCTCTTTCTGTCATTCCAGCAATTCAGTCATCCTAGAGGGAGAAGCTGCCATTTCTTCTTTATCAGGCACTTCACACTCTTATTAAGAAATATGAAATTACAATTAAAAGTGAGCTATGGAGAGGGGAATTCCGTGGTTATTGAGGAAGTTTGTGTTCAGCAGAGGTCACTTTCACTTGCCTTTTCATGTTTGGAGGGAACTGCAGCTGGGAGAGACGTGAGGTTTCCCATGGAAGCCACACCCGTGGCTCCGGAGCCTTCCCGCTGGTGCCGTTCCAGGTGGCTGAGCCTTCACTTCTTGTCTCAGCAACTGGGCTGGGCTTGACAACCTCCCATTCCCCAGGACCTACAGGAGCTGCAGTTAATTAATCTTCTCGTTTTTCCAGAGCTAATTACTTGGATTTGTAATTAAGGATTTTTTTTTTTTTTTTTTTTTTCCCCCCCAAAGAGGCAGCATTTCATTCTGGGGTCCCCAGCATGGGGAGGACCATGGGAAGGCTTCCATGTGACACAGGGCAGGTCTGCCTGGGATATTGGGAAGAAATTTCTCCATGTGAGGGTGGTGAGGCCCTGAGGTTGCCCAGAGAAGCTGTGGCTGCCCCTGGATCCCTGGAAGTGTCCAAGGCCAGGCTGGACAGGGCTTGGAGCATCCTGGGATCATGGAAAGTGTCCCTGCTCGTGGCAGGGAGTGGAACAAGATGATTATTTTAGATCCCCTCCACTCCAAACCATTCTGGGATTCTCTGGAGTTCTGAGCTCCCCAGCTTTTTCTCACTCATAAACTTCTATTGTTTCTTCTTATGATTCTCTAATGAGATTGGTTGTTTTCCTTAAAAAATAAAAAAAAGAGGAAAAGGGAATGAGCAGCTCTTGACACGAGGCAACAAAATCTGTCCTGGCAATGCAGGTAGCACAGGAAACCTTTTCCAGCTGCAGCCAGCAGAAGTGTTCAGCAGAGCTATGGGAATATGAAAAAAAAAGAGACTTCCAGTTATTTCCAGAGTCCTGTTAGCAGCCAGTATAACATAAAAAAACCCAGTGTGTTTTTCTGGAATATGTAGGAATCCAGCACCTTTCTCTGCCCCCCCAGGCAGAGCAGATCCCTTGAGTGTGCCAGAGAGGAGCACTCAGAGGGAATGGGAGCAGAGGCAGTGGCGAGGAGGAGGCACTTGCAGAAAGGCTTTGGAGAGAGCTCCCAGGAGAAATGATCCTTTCTCAGCAGCTGCTGGGGGGCACAGCCCTGCTCTGCTGCCAGGCCTGCAGCACGGGCTCTGCTGTGCCCAGCGCTGTCACTCCTGCCCCTGCTGCAGCTCCTGCTGCCATTCCCTGCGCAGGGAAGGATGCTGTGCTCCCAGGAGCAGCACTTTGACTGCAGCAGGACTTTCATCTGGATCTGTTTTTTTCCTAGCCTGAGCTGAGCTTTGGCTTTTAACCCCAGAACTTTCTAAACTCCCACACTGAGGTCGCTCCTTGTTCGTATTTCGGTGTTTCCGGCAGTTCATGTTCCAACAAACAGCATTAACGTGCTGTAATACATTGGAATAAAAGTGCTTTATTTCCTACTGGAATTTCATGCTGCTTGTGGATTTATGAATTGGATTTCCAAGGGATAGAGCCATTTTCAAAGGGGCAGGCAGAAAGTCATTAGCGACACTTAGATAATAAATTCTTCCTGTTCTGCATCAGTGAGATTTGTGATCCCCTTTACATATATTTTATTATGATTATTCATTGGTTATCTTTTTAGCACTATTAAAGTAATCTGGAAAAGTATATTGCATATTATGAGCACTACTTTTATTATTGCAGGCTCCTAAGTAGGAACACAGGAACACTGAAAGGGAAATAGAGGAGGGAAAAGATCTCCTGGGCTGGCATATCCTGTCTCCTGCTGGCACATCACATCCCATAATTCCTTTCATAAATACAAGTAATCTAAAACTCTACGTTTTCTTCAGTTTGAAAAGAAAATGTTGTCCTGGTCTGTCTAGAGAAGATTAAAATAAGCCAATCATAAATGTAATCATTGTGAGTTATAAAAGAGAACAGGATTTTAGCCCCGTGGTTGCTTTATTTTGGGGTTTGGGGAGGAAGAGTTGGTTTTATGCTGTTTGGGGTTATTTCTGTCTCTGGCAGGGCTTTGTTGAAGAAACTGCAATAATTTGGATCATTTTTTCTGGCACAGCCTCACACAGCCAGGTTGGCTCTTGGTGCAGCCAGGCTCCTGCAGGTGCAGGCTGGGGGTGCTGGAGCTCCACCCTGAGCTCCTCCCATGAAAAATGGAATTTCTTGGGGCAGAATCCTTCCCTGTGGCTGCCCCTGAGTCCCTGGGAGTGTCCCAGGCCAGGGCTGGGAGCACCTTGGGACAGTGGAAGATGTCCTTGCCCGTGGCAGGGAGTTGGAATAGGATGAGCTTTAAGGTCCCTTCCAACCCAAACCATTCTGTGATTCTATTATTCCATTTCTTTTCCTGTTTTTTGAGATTATTTTTTTTAATCCAGAAGCACAAGTGAAGTTGTTTATTACCAAACAAGCATTTTTTTCCGTGACATATTAGAGATGTTAATAACATTAATTATGATTTTACTTTGCTGTGCCCCAACACCTCATTTTCATTCAAATATATAACTTATTTTCATTCTCTAAACAAAACTCAGGTGCTGCTTGCTAAGCAGCATCCCATCATGAAGCTGAAATATTCTGTGTCATTCTGCACAAGTGTGAATGGCACCAGCAAGGCTGAATTCATTGTATCACCACACAATGCACAACACCATCTTTTAGCTTTTCACAAACCTGATAAATCCTTCACAGACCAGCCCAAAATAGAAGCAGTGACAGAATTCTCTGAAGTTGTCAGCAAGATTTCTTGAATTAATTTTAACACATCTCTCCTCCAGGAAAAGGTTTCTACAACAAAGGTTTCTGCAGCAAATTCCAACTTTCCACTGCCTATTAAAAACAGCTTGCAAATATGTATATTTATAAATAGAAAAATATGTTTATATTTATACACACTCATACATTTACATGTAATTGTTGAGTAATCCACTTTTTGTCTTTTTGTTAGAGTAGCTTTTACTTAAAAAGCCAAGTCTGGATGATCCCAATCTAAACTCAGAAACTCAGGGAGGTGAAGAGTTACAGAAAATATCCGTTGAATTAGTATTTTTCATGTAACATTAACTCCAGCTGTTGGTTAGCATTTTGAAAATAAGTTTCTGAGCAGCCAAATGCTCAGACACACAGATAAGCACATGAATAATTTCTGGTAGTTGCAGTAAGGAAGCTAATTAAGGATGCCCGAATCCAGGATGTAACAAGCTGGAGCAGGAGTGATCATTACTAAATTAGCATTGCTTGATGGGTTACAAATAACTGAGTGTTCCCCCTCCACAAAACACAAAGGGAGAGAGAAAATTCCATGAGGAGATGAGGGATTTTTTTTTTTTTCTAGATTGCTTTTAGAAGCAAGATTTGGTAAATCTGAGCTCTTAGGTGCACTCGAGGCCTTGAACAGCTGAGAAAAAAAAAATAAAAATAAACCAACACTGAAGTTGCAGCTCCACAGAAATTAGAGGGAAGTGAAATTTCTGGTTTTTCCATGATGTTGGGGTGCTCCATGCTCCACAGAAATTAGAGGGAAGTGAAATTTCTGGTTTTTCCATGATGCTGGGGTGCTCCATGCTGGAATTGTCTTTGGTGGCAGGTGAAATGTTCCACCAGACCCAGGGGTTCACTCAAGGTGGGTCCAACACAGGAGTTAAATTCACCTCAAGGCTCGGTTTTGCACGAGGATTGTTCTTCCAAGCTCTTCCTTGTGTGCTGGCAGAATGAAGTCCAAAAGTCATGGAATGTGTATGGAATGTTCAGGGACTTTGCACTCCCTCAGGTAAACTCAGGTAAATCAGATTAATGGAGGATTTTTAATGCATTTAAATGAAATGAAAGACAAATTTCCTTAGTGCAAAGAAGAATCAACCAACGTCTTTTGCGTAGCATTAGGAACAATATTTTAAGTTCCTTTTCCATCAGCTGCCTTTTAATTAGCAACACTTGAACAGAGTGTAAAACCCCTTGGGATTGTTCTGGATCTCACAAAATGGGTGCTGTATTTTTCCTGCTGCAGCTGGAACTTTTAATTGCTTTAATCACTTGATGAGGAGTCTTGATATTGGCAGTGACAGAGGCCTTTAATGGTTTAATAACTCAGAGGAGCCCTGGCTTCTGAGTGAAGTTCAGAAATGTGCTTTAGAGTTAGAGAAGTTATCTCCAGACGAATACAGGCCACAGGAAAAGCAGCTGAAACAGGGAGATGCTCTGGAGAAATACAGTTTTGCTCAGGATTGTTTATTATCACAGCCCCAGATGCATTGCTGCTCACAACAGATCTATTCCAACCTGATCCTGAGTTATTTTGGCTTTTCATGCTATCAGAGGAGACAGGGAAAACTCCTACCATCAGAAAAAAAATGTATTTCTGTCCCCATGTGTGAGCATCCGTGTGTGTGTGTGCTCAAAACTCTGAGTAAGGATGAAAGGACATTTTCTGAGTCTGCATTTCTAGGCATTATGTATTATTTAATTTATAAATTATGCAGAGTCTGGGTAGTTTGAGGATGTTGCTGCTGCTGGTCTCATGGCACAGGGACAATGTTCATGGCACAGGCACCTTGGGTTGGGATGAATTCAAATTAAAATTCAAATTTAAATCATTGCACCCCTGCCATGGCAGGGACAGCTTCCACTGTCCCAGGCTGCTCCAAAGCCCAGTGTCCAACTTGTGGGGATGCAGGGGCAGCCCCAGCTGCTCTGGGAATTCCAGCCCCTCCCCACCCTCAAAAGGGAAGGATTTTTCTCCAAATCCCATCCAAACCAGCTCTTTGAATTGACAGCATTCTGGGCTGCTTTGCATTAACCTTGTGCTGATCTTCTCTCCAGTTCCATGTTTAAGTTCTTTTTAAATCTCATTTTGCCAGGCTCCTTCTGGCTCCAGACAATTAATGATCATCCTGTTTAAATAATAAATGCAATTTCTCAGTTCAAATAAAACCCTTCACCTCTATT
>VXBQ01012680.1:382061-403254 GCA_013400175.1 Phainopepla nitens
AAAAAAAAGTAAGACTTGATTTGATCTTTCTGCCCAGAGGAGATTCCTTTTGGTCATGATTTTGCTGCAGAATCACCTAAATTTGAACTGAACTCTCTCCTCACACAATTCACACAACACCAAGAGACAAGCAAGGAGCCTGCAAGCTCCAGGTCATCTACAACGTGACTGAATCTGCTTTTCAGGCACCTGTAAATATTGGCAACCTGGATTTGGATTTGCCACAGTTTTGAATATTTCTGTTTGAGTTAAGATCTGTCCTTCAACACAGGACTCGGGGTGGAAGTGGCTGTGCTCTCCCTCGAGTGAGAGCTGCAGCTCGAGCAGATTTTGCCTCCCTCAAGCTTGTCTGGAATGCCTTGGTACTGATTATTATTTTTATTATTCTTAGGCTGTATTGTTGGCCGTTTTCCACTGACACATTTCTGTGAGTGCAAATAGAAACATGTAAAATGTTTAACCTCCTCTCCCAGCACAACTCCTTGGAGTTGTCGCCCATTCCATGCCCAGCTCTCCCAGTCTGTCCTTCACACCCAAACCATCTGTTTGTCATCTCTTGGCTCTGCCTCTCCCACAAGCCAACCATCTGCTGGGAGCCTTTCAACTTCTATTTACAGCCCAGGCTCTTTTATCTATCTTACAACTCCTTGCATATGTCAAAATTTTAATTACACAGCCACACATTAGGATGTCGTGGGCTCAGGGGGCTTTTTCTAACAGTGATGGGTTGGAAGGCTTTGAAAATGTGGTTTATGGCTCGTTGATGGATGGAGTTCCTGAAGAGTGCAACTGGTTTGGAAGGGAGGGAGTAGCTGATGCATGAAGTCAATAATTGTTCCAAGATACCTCCAAGTAATTGATGTCTGCATAATTCCATAAATGCTGTGGCTTTATTAAAATACAATAACAATATTAATTTATATGAAAATTCGCCCTGGCTAACAGCTAATGCATTTAAATTTCAGATAATTTAATGCAGTCCTATCTCCTGTTAGGGTGGGGGGAAAAAAAAGAAGATTCTCAGTTGAAATTCACTACCTGCCTCAGATCTCATAAAATATAAGGTCTGAATGACTTTTATAAATGCTATAAATATGATTAAGATATCCTCCTCCCAAGGCAGGAGGGTGAAACAGATCTGGCTGAACAAAAACCAGCCAAGAACATTAAAAATTACCATTTCAATTATGAATACTGTACATAATACACAGATAAAAACAAAGCCTTTCCTCTCTCCTGCCAGCTGGAGAGACAGAGGAGGAATCCACAATTTTTATCCACAATTTTGATGCAAATTGCTGAGGAGTGTTCCCTGTTCTTTCAGGATGAGTTTGCTGAGTTGATACCATTTTAGGACAGAGCCTATTTTGTGTGGAGATCGAGGGTGGAAGGGAATGTTAATAACAAGAGATGATAGAGGAGAAAGGAGCAGCAGGGCTTTTGCCACATGGTCCACAAAACAAAATAAAGGAATTACTGAGGATTAACAGAATCTCCTTTCCCTGGAGTTCCAGGGCTTTGCCTGTGTCTCTATTCTGACTTTTCAGGTCAACTTCTCTGTAAAAAACAAGAGTTTCCACATTGAAATCCAAGAACACATGGAAAGCAAATTGGTGGGGGAGTAGTGTGATCTTTGGCTTTGAAAAAAAAAACCAAAACAGTTTTGAGAGAGCCCCAGAGAGGTTCAGCACCATCAGCAGGGCCCCACTGAAGCACTGGTGATGAGTCTGGTGAACCAGATCTGGTGCTGGTTTGAAGGGATTTGATTGATAGGAAATCATCCTTTAAAGTGTGAATATTGATGGATGAGTAAAGTGAGTCTGCAGATGGATGATGCTGCAAAAATACCCCCATAATTAAAAAAACCCAAATAATTATGGGTCAAACTCTTGTCTCACTCAGGACACTTTTAATCTGAAGTCATCTGGAGAAATTATTGACTCCAGGGTAAATGAGGGAATGAGCTCCAGGGTTTTGAAATCACTGCTAGAAAGTTTATTGTGTCCACACAGTACATACCTGCACTGACAGCTGCTTCACAGAAATCAAGGTATCCAAGTTCCTGAGAATATTTTTACAAATCCTTTAAAAGATTAGCCCTCAGGATCCCTCAATTTACCAACTGATCTTCTGCTACCAAACCAGGGCTGCACGAATTAGGGACAGCTTTAAGGCATCTCCAGGCACTGTGATTGCTCCCCTCCACCTCTTCCAGCAGTGGGGATTATGCTCATGATGCAGATCAATACTGGCTGCTTTAGTGCTCTGTGTTCACTTGCTTTCAAATCCTCAAATTTAATCATGCAGCCTGAACGAGCAGCTTCATTGTTCTGGAGAAATTTCAATGTTTTTGGAAAGGCATTCGCTTTGGAAGCAGGCTTGAGGAGCAAGACGTCCCATTCTTCACATGAAAGTTCTTGTAAATTTTCTGCTGAAGGGTTTTAATGTGGCTGTGGTTTAAACAATGGAGGTGGAACTGCTTTTCTGCTTTTCACATGTTCATAGAGAATAGGAGACAACAAATTTAATTTCTTTCAAGGTGGAATTGTATGTTACACATCCAAATGGAGAAAACTCGTAGACATAACTCTTCCTGTGGTGTCAGCATCAGTTCCCCAGTGTTTTTTGTGCTGTTCCAGTCCCAGAAAACAGTTTAGGATCGATTGATCTATATTTTCTCACCAAAGATGACACAAAAATATGATCTGCTGTGATATATCTGTTATCCTTTTGCTGTGTGTATGCAGTGAATTCATACATATTTTATGGAAACCTTTCACCAAAAGCTCCTGCAATCCTGTAAAAATGCTGGCTTCTGGTGGATGCTGAGGTGCAGGGAGATTGATATTTGGGAAAATGATTGAGTTCAGAGATAACTTTGTGTTCTCTGAGCTGCTTCCTTAATTCAGGGAGGTGGGAAATTCCAAGGAAGGGAAGGTGGAGGAATGATCATGGAATGAGCACAACCTGCTAAACCTGGTGAGAAAACACATCAGCCTTAAACAAACAAACAAATCTCTGCTTTGAAAGCCTCTGTCTCCTGTTTTCTGACTATCCCCTTCATAATTTAATTCTTTTCCTGCTTTCCAGCACTGTGTGATCATAGAATCATCTGTTATCAATGTGTTTTTTCCAGACATTCTGGTTGCCACAATAGCTCCATCATCACCAGGCTTGAGGGAGGAACAATTAGATGATGATTTTTTTTTTTTTTAAGCCTGTCCGAGCCATCACAAAAATCCAGCTGTGTGAACGAAGTACAGAATCCTCTTGGAGAGCAAATACTGTTTGCAATCTCTCTCAATTTGCAGACTAAAAATTAAATGACTTTTTCTATCCTCCCTTTCTCACCAGACATTAACTAAATTTGTCAACGTTAGCATGCTTAGGATTAAAGTTTTATTGACTTTTTTTTATTTTATTTTATTTTTAGGCAAACTTAAGATATGGCACATCAAGTTTTCATAGCTGCATTAAAAAACTTCCTGGCCCAGATTTCAACTTGCAGTTCTGCTGCCAGGAGCTCCTGATCCCAATCCTGGTGACAGTTTCAATCTGCTGCTACCTGGCTCACAGCTTGGACACACCTGGCTCACAGCTCTGAACCAAATCTGGGCTCAGAAGAAAGGAGGAGAGAAACAGAGCATGAGAGAAACTTCTCTCCTGGAAAAAGGAAGATTCAGTGGTGGAAACCATGCTCAGGTTGATGGGAATGGTCCCCTGGGATCATAGCTACAACACAGGAACAGGATTTTATTCACCATTCTCCTGTCAGGTGAGAATGACACCTTATGCTGCAGCCTTGTTTTTATCCCTAGGTTTGAGACACGAATCAAGGCCGTTCTCTGTGTTTCCATTACTTCTGTCTCTCATTCCTGTGAGTTGTCTTCCACCCCTCCTCAGCATTTGCCACATGCAAATCTGCAGCTTTGAGGTGAGAGGAAAAGCAGAATTATTTTGGGAGCTGCTGTTTTCACAAGTTCCCTTGCTAAACTGCTTTCTGAGGTCATTACCCACCCATGGCTTTGAGCTTCTAAGCACATTTTCTTTTATTCAAGAGAGTCCCCTGGTCTTCAGTTAACCAGACTGAACCAGGCACAGATTTTTAACTGGTTTCCTAAGTAGCTCACTGAAATATTGCAGTAAAGGCTTAGATATCTAGTTTGGTAATGTGAAATTAATAGATTTTCTCATATTTTCATTTATTTCTAATTAAAATGATAGAATAGTTTGAGTTGGAAGGGACCTTTAAAGGCCATGAGACACCTTCCACTCGAGCAGGCTGCTCAGAGCCCTGTCCAATTCCATAGTGAAGGGGTAGAATTTAAATTACAACCTTTTACCTGTGTTCCCGGAGATGAAGGAAGAGTCCTGGGCTCTTTTAGCCCGTATTTCACTGAACACAGCTGAATTCCTGACAATTTCTGGGAATTTACTTGTGTGGGATCTGTAGCCGTAGCTGCTAAGAGGTGAAGGAGGAAAATAATCAGTTTCTGGTGTTCTTTGGAAAAGACAGGAGCAATTTTGGGGCTTAGGCCAGGAGCTGGACTGGGATGACCTCCGTGGGGCTCGGATTACTGGGAATATCTGTGATTTTGTGACGTCTGTGCAATCCTGAGAGAGACACTGACGTGCAGCATCTGCTGGGCTGTCAGCTCCACCTGCAGCACAGCCTGCTCATGGCTCTGGAGCAGACACCCAAAATACCACCACTGGCTGTGGCTCAGTGTTCAGGCTGCTCGAGCTCAGAGCTATTCCAGCCCTGGAAAAAGCTCCAGATAAGCAGCAGATTAAAGGGAACTGCAGGGAGTTACCACAGCCTCCGTGGAGATGAATTTTGAACAGCAGGAGCAAATCCCTAGCAGAGGGTTCATGGTTCTGTGGAGCAGGAGAACACCATTGACAGGTCTCCTTCCTGAAGCAATCAGGCTTGTTCATATTTCTGTTGCTAATTGAAAATAAAATAAACCAATGCCCACAGTCAAACAACTCCATCTCATGAGCTCTGAGGGTAATGTGAGGTTCCAGTTCTGTTGGGTTGGGGAAGGAATTTCCCATGAAATGATTCCAAATCTCCATTTCCAGTGCTGCATTTACCTCCTGGTGTAGCTGGGAGTGGAGCAGGCAGCTCTCTGCTGCAGCCACATGTCATGAGCACATCCTCACACACAAAGCCCATCCTGAGTGTGTTTGATTTCCTGGCTGCCTTATTTGTTTACAACAATGCTCTTAAAATTGTCTCTCCCATCTGTGTGGTTCCTACTTGTCTGAATGAGAATGAGATATTAAAATGCCATCCAGATGTCTGGATGCATATCAGCATTAACATATTATGCAGATTGTCACCAGGATTTTTTTTTTTTCCTCCTTAAACAAAACAATATTTGGAGGTGGAATGTAAAGAAGAGAAGCTGTGAAGGATGACAAGTGAAAAAAAAAATAAAATAATGCACTGAGCATATTCAGCTGAACTTTTCAATCACTTTGGATGAAAGGGTTATGTACAAAGTGTCCTCAGTTGTTTTCACTGTAAATCTAGGGAAGGACAATTGGATGAAAACAATCTTGAAAAGCAAAACACACAATAAGCAAGAAAACAAACACCAAGCCTGAAGAGCTCATAAAATTAATTCAACAAAGGAAAATATAAAAGTTGCCTCTGATCTGATGAGAACAGGACTTCATAAACAACAGCAACAAATATTTGTTGGCTACTGGGCATCTAATTAGAGAAACCTTTGGCTCTGCCTCTGCACCATGAGTTAAATCCATGGAATTAACAGTGCAAGATCATAACTGACCCTTCATTGCTCTAAAAATAAGAAAATTAAGATCAGTATCTTTAATTGAAATTGGGTTTGAGGGGATCCTTACAACTAACAATAAACACGGTGTCTCTTAAGTTTCCCCTTATGAAATACAAAACACCAAAAATTTTAGATTTATTATTTGGCTTCAGATATTTTAATTTCTCCAAGCTTAAGCTGGATGTCAGAACAAAAAGGAAAATGGAAAGTTAGAAAGCAGGGATAATGGAAAAAGATTTTTTTAATGAAGTCACTCACATTTTTTTTATCTCAAGATAAAATAAACTGGAATTAAATGGTGTCTGGCAGGTGTCTGCTTAAGCAGTCCTTCCACAGATCCTACACTGTTTACTCCAGTACCAGCTGGCCTTTAGGCTGGACATTTCCCTGGTGTTTAACCTGAATTTCCCTTGCAATTTCATCATGGGAATTCTCCTGTTTCCTCACTGATGGCAGGACACTTCCCACAGAGGGTAGAGCTGGAACTGGCGCCGTGGAGGTTCTGAAAGAACTTTCCTTGTGTGAAGACATTTCCCCTCCCTCACCATCCCCCCTTAGGTTAACCCAGCTCCATCCTGCCAGGATTTCCTCTTGCTCCATTTTTTGTGCAGTTTTGGCCGAGTTCCCCCCAGAATTCCCGTTGCTCCAAGCCAGATATTCCAGCTGTGGAGTTACTGAGGAGTAGCTTTGAGGAATTGCTCCACATGGAAAATGTGCTGTTGCTGCTCATTTATCCTGATTTTCTCTCTGTTTCTCTTTGTTACTACCCCACCACCACAGCTCCTGCACACATCTTCCCTGTCCCCTTATCTGCAGAAGGTGGCTTGATATGATTTGTTCTCAGAACATCCATGTGGTTCTTTTCTTACCATCCTTTATCTTCTGAGTGCTTAAATAGATTGGCTGACTGTCCTGGTATCTTCCTGGGCACAGAGCAGGAAATGATCAGGCTGTTATTCTTCACCATTTTTAACAACACATTCCTTCATTATTGTCATTTTTTTGTCTAACACCAGTGACACATTATTTTCCCAGAGAGTGTCTATTATGTGTGTCGCAGGGTTTAATCCACAGAGGGATGGAGAAGAAAGGATTGAATTTCAGCTACTCCTGAGCAAGGATGACAATCCCAGTGTGCAGGGGATCAATGATATCACAAAAATTGATCTTTAATAAATAGACTGAGAGTCTGAGTGTATCCTGTAGCAGTCAGTGCAGGCAGAATCACTGTGTTATGTTACGTATATTATGGCAGAGGATATGCACAATCCCATCCTGAAAATACATTTTATATCTTTCAGCTTCCTGCAGTTCCTGGGGTTCAGCTCTAAAAGCACCAGGGAGTTCTAATGATAATTCTCAAATGCCAGTCCAATGTCACAAGTGAGTAAAAAGAAGGAAATCTATTCATATAGTTTAGTTCCTCCAGTCATTAAACCAGGAAAAAAGACTGCTGGTTTGAGGATTGTTAAGTAGTCAGAGAATAAATCTGTTTGTGGATTATTAATTGCAAAGTAAAAGCTAATTTTGCAATGGGTGAACAAGATCTGCTTTTTGTGTTGGTGCTTTTGTAGTGGCTGCAGCCACAGCTACAAGTATTTGTAAACTGTCCCTGCATCCTGCCTTAATTTGAATTCCTGAGAGTAATGAACTAACACCATGAGGATGATAAATAGTCCACCAGATCATTTTGTAAATCTGATTTTTGCATGGAATTAATGGAGGTTTAGCCACACTTCTTAAACCAACAGGGTAAATATTAACTGCAAAACAAAGTTCCTGAAAAAGAAACACCTTCCAGATGCTAAAAGCAGAATCCCAGTTCCACTGGACTGGAGCAGGGATCCAAGCTCAACACATCCCAAACTTCTGCAGCCCAAACTTCCACAAAGAACCTGGCAGGGAAAATTCTGGTTTAGGAAGGAGCCAATGGTAAAAGCTTGCTTGGATCTCATCCTTACAGACTGTACAGCCCTGCTGGCTGGCAACCTGGCCTTATTTACAAGATAATATTATCCTAAAACCTAAATTCAGTGTAAGCTTGTTCAGCTGCAGTGGGGATGTGATTTCTGGTGTGGGGTTACAGCAGGACGAGTCTCTGAATAGCATTTCCTTTGCAGCCTCTCACATGAAATTTTGGATTCATCATCTCCCAGTTTTATTGTATCTTGGCTGATACACTAAATCCAGTGTTTTGGTTGTGATTCTTGTAGCTGATACAAGAAATTCAGTGTTTTGGTTGTGGTCCCTGTGGTTTTGGTGGTCCCAGCCTGGGTTTCATGGGGTACAATCTGCACTCCCACACCTTTCCCACCTACAGGAGAGCTTTGCTGTGAGCTGCTCTGACACTTCCAAGACTGGCTAATTATGCACATTTGAGAGTCTCATTCAAGGCCTTACCCAAAATTTATTGATCCTCCCTTGACTCTCATTGTCCTTCACAGACTGGGGGCAGCCAGGCTCTTGCTGCCTGATTTGATCTCTGCTGCTTGCCAGAAAGGCAATTGCTTCTCCAAAACAGAGATCTGGACACACTCTGGATATTTTATCCTCCTGCATTACCTCAGGAAGTGTTTTTCCTGCTCTTTGAACTCCCTGCACAGAGATCTTTGAAAGAAAAAATGGAACTGCATCAAGGGAAATAAAGATTTGCTGTGATCTGGAGACAGGTTTAGCTAAAGATCCAGTTTGTGTTGCAGCACTGCAATATCTGGATATTCTGTACACCTGAGGTGATACTGTCTATCTCACAAAGCTGTGACTGTTAATTTAAGCAGATCTAGTGATAGCAATCATTTTACTGGCATATTAAGAAATATTTAATTTTTAGTTGTCCCTGAGTCCTTCACAATGACTTTCCTCAAGCACATCAGGGAGTTTCAGGTGTGCAAAATGTTCCCAACACACTGATATTAGCTATAAATATTTTCTCTGAAGCTATTTCCTAAATATTTCTCAAATACTACCTGGAGAGGTAATATTAGGCTTTCTCCATTTACAGCACTACCTGTTTGTACGGAATTATCATGAGCAGATAAAATATCTGCTGATTTGCTTCCAGGTACCTCTACTTTTCAAAAAGGAATAGTTATTAATCTAGTCAGGAACATTTCACTGAATAAAAGTGATGAAATTAGGTTAATAAATTATTTATAATGAGTGATTTGCTCAGCTCTGTGCGAAATAGAGGAAGATTTTTAACCAGTTAAATCACATGAGATGAGGGGAAAGACATTGTTCCCCTCATTTTTCTCATTTTCATGGCAGGCTGTCTTAATTACTTATTAAGCTTTAACTTTGCCACTTGTTGTGTGGCAGCTGACAATAAAGAGCTGTGCCTGAGCAGATGAGCAAACATCTGGCCAGCCCTGGGAGCAGTGGCACTGCTGCTCGCTCTCATCCCCCTTTTTTTTTTTAGCCACAAACTCCTTTCCTCGAGGTTTTCCTGTCTCCTTTCCTCTTTCATTCCCTTTGTACATGGTTCTAACAAAGAAATTGCAACTGGAGGAGCACTGGAGTGCAGAGTGGAGAATGGATTCTCGTTAATCATGCAGGTACAGCTCACTGGATAATTCATAGCACATGTCCCTGCCACATGTAGGGCTTCAGAAGTGATTAACCAGCAGCTCTCGCTGCTGTCCCACCACATAAGAAAGTGTGGCAATAAAAGAGGATTCATCTCCACAGCACCACAGAAGCTTAAATTTCACTGATAACAACATGAACACAGAAATGGGAGAGATGGGGAAAATATCTCAGGGAAGGAGGAAAAAAAAAAAAAAGTAGGATAAGAAAACAGTTCTTCAAACCTAAAAATAAAAAAGCAGGAGAACATCGTACCAGGAAACGTAACAAATTTCCAAAGAGAGGCTGCAAGAGAAAACACTCCAATCCCACAAGAAGCAATTAGAAGATCCTGTGGAAATGGTGCATTAAAAAGATGAGTCTCCAAAGGAACAAGCTGCTTTTTCTTCATCTCTTTTTTTTATTGTTGTTCCAGTGGAGTTCATCTGCCTGCACTCTCTCTCGGCAGCGCTGGAACGGCGCTCTCCCCTTCCAGAGGATTATCTGGCCTCTCTTGTGAGGGGCTGTGAATAAGCAAAAGCTTTCAAGGCTGCTGAAGAGCATGAAGCACGTTTTTATTCCTCTTTGTAGAACACAAAGCCTGTAGGAGGGAAATTGCAAAATATTGTTCTTCTCCAGCAGGCGTTAAGAAGCACTTGGTTTATTTGCTCGTCTCCCACCTGAACCAACCTGCGCCTTCATTTCAATAAATAAGCTCCCACTCTGTGGTTCTTATGGGAGGAGTGGGGCAGAAAGAGGAAGGGAAATGAAGGGAAATTGTTGTTTTCTCTCCCTCTTTCTCCCCTTCCTGTCTGGCTGTTCCTCCTGCCTTGTAGAGGGGGTTTGATCTGAAAGAATTTGGGCATTTCGTAAACCAGGGGATTCAGCCCTTGGCTTTAGACACCCATCACCTTCCAGCTCAGCTCATGGCTGGTGTAAAATGCAACTTCCCATTGCAGTTCTTCAGTCCCACTCAGCTGCAAGCTGAACAGGCCTTTTTAGACTCTGCTCCCTGCAGTCCTCAGTGGTTCCTGCTCTTCCTTGGAGGGAACTGAAGGCAGCACAAATCTGAGTTAATGGGTTTTATGATCAATCAGCTCATACCTGTCCTATTAATAATGCAAATGGGAGAGGATTATTGAGTTATGAGGAGCTTACACGCAAATATTAACCACTAATACATTCATTAAGCTGACTAAAGTATTAATTAGCTTTGATGCTGCTGGATTGCAGACTACCAGTTAGTTTTACCAAGGCCTGCTCAAATTGATTAGAGTGATCCCATGCTGTGCACTGTTTCCACAACAGCATTGATCTTTCTCCTGGATGAAGACAAACAACATTCTGAGCCACATCTGGGGATGTTTGTGACTAAGCTTAGTTAGGGAAATAAGGAACAAACAAATTGCTGGAGTGGTTTATCCTGGATGGGATCTTATTCCAAAAGTAATTCAAACTGGATGTGATTGGGTTTAGATCCAAAAGAAAAGCAGAATAAGAGATTCTCCCTGTTTCACTGGGAGAATTTAGAATGTAGAGATTTAGGCCCATGATCAATTGAGCTTTAAGGTCCCTTCCAACCCAAACTACTCTGGGATTTTTTCTCTCCCTGGAGAAATGAAGGCAAAATTCCTACAAGGAAAATCATTATCCTAATGGCAAAAATCCTACAAGGAAAATCATTATCCTAATGAGGTGGACACTGTGGATTTCTCTGCAGGTGAAAGAATAAATTGGTGTTCTCAGCACGCTCACCACAACTTCAACGCAGGCACTCGGTGAGAAGGGTGTAAATATTGGTACTTTATATTACACAGTTTAATAATCATAATTGGGTTTTTTGTGTGTCTTTGAAAGGGTCCAAGACAAGTCTATGAAAGATATTCTAAAAATATCACTGGCCTAAATTGACCTGGGGCCATCTCACTGCATGTCTGGAGGGTTAGGAAAGTTCTTCAGGGCATGATGTGAGATGAATATTCTCAAAAGAGTCTTGATCAAGGAAAATTTCAGTTTCTTCACAGTTTTTCCCCCCAACTCTGGATGCTCATTGTCTCATTTCTCTGACTTCTCATATTTTCTCATTTCTCTGACTTTTCGTAGTGCCTTTTCCTTTGCAGCACATCACTGACAGTGAGTGGCAGTTGTTCATTAAGCATTATCTCTTCTAATTTTCTGTGAGCTAATTGCAAGGAGCATATGAAAAGCTATTAGAATAGCAAAGCTCTGAGGGATAAGAGGAGAAAAAGAGCAGGTCAAGATCACTGCAATTTACAGCAATATTTCTTTCAAGAAATGTGGGGATCTAAAAAAAGTCAATTGTTAAAAAGAAAGCAGAAAGAGACCTGCAAATATCAATTCAAAAATCAATAGAAATGTCCAGTTTGATACAAATTTTTACAGCAATTTCTAGGGAAAATACTTACCTTCTGACACGACAAGCATCTTTATTGCATAGGGTAAATGAGCCAGTAAAAGTGAAAATATTGGGAGCATATTGGAGCAGAGCAGCAGGACTGAAAAACAGGAATACTCAGGCACAAAGATAACATAGGGGGAAAAAAACCCAAAACCAGCCCACAAAAGAAACCCCATTTGAGGTGATTCTTGCTGTCCAGAGCTGTTTTCTGAAAGAGGGAACAAGCTTGGTAATCAAAAGGCATCATTATCTGGCTAATGTTTCCCAGAATTCTGAAAGAAATAGAAATAAAATTATTAAAACTATCACAGGTTATGAGCAAAGCAATTTTGCTGCTGTCTGTGGTGATGTGTAACCCCAGCAGGAGATTCCTTATAACCTGAGCTGCTGATCATTACAAACCATCAGGTTCATTTATGTATCACCCGTGGTTAAAATTCACTTTTGATAGCAGTGAATGAGGGTGGTGAAAATTGTAAATTAAAATATCTCCTTGAGCTGTTGTGTCAATACAACTTCAATAGCTCATGATAAAAAAACATAGAAAAACTTCAATAAACGTTGCAAAAATAAAAATTTCCATATTTCCCTGTCTTAAAATTGTGACTAATAGGTGGATGTAGCATGAAAAAAAAAGAATGATGAAAAAATAGCTGCACTGGTCACATGTAGGCAACAAGATACAGAAACCTTCATAAATCACAGGTACAGCCCAAGCACAGACGGATTAACAGGTGGTGAAACAACAGCTGACATATCCAACGTGATGGGCAAGAAATATGACCAGGGTGAGGAGTTTGGACAAGCTTTAATTCAGCACAGTACACTTTGGAAAATTGATGGCTTTTCAAATAACTGGAGAAGGTTTGTGGCCTCCTGACGGTGCCTGCTGGCCCCTGGGGCTGGGAATGAGTCCAGCACCATTCTTGGGACAACAAAGAGTGAAGTTGAGCAGGTGCTGGTGACCACTGGCACCAGTTTGAGATGATTCCCATGACCAGTTATTCAATTACTCAATCAGAGCTGTTCTGACAACACCGCCAGCTCAGGAGTTAAAATAACATAAAGGAAAGGATTTATTACCATGCAAAAATCCTTCTGCTTGGAGGGGGGGTAGCAGGAAGGGCATTCCTGAATTCCTTGGGGATGGGAACAACAACAAAAAAACCCTCTGTTAGCCTTGGAGCAGATTAAAGGCAGGTAAACAGAGCATCAGAGAGATCCGTCATCAGAAGGACACAGCTCTGCCAGCTTGGTGACCTTCAGCAAAGAAATGCAGGATGAGATCATTTAAACACAGATTGGAAGAATTATGGGATGAAAAATTAGTTAAATAAATCAGCAGGCGTGGCAGGTGATCCTCCACAGCAGAGATAGATGTTTCTCTCTTCATTTACTGGAAAGGCACAGTCCCTTGGCTTGGACTCGAGGCTCCTGAAGGTCTTTTCAGCCTCAACTTTTCTGATTCTCACAGGGACTGCAGGTTCAAGCAGCCACCTTGGGAAGGGATAAAATCTTTTTCTGCCCTTACTCCAATGAGTTTATGAAGTCTTTGTAGCAGTTGAATATATGGAAGTGAAATAACTTTGAAAGATCCTGAGGAGCTGTCCCTGACGGTGACCTGGTCCAGGGGGGACATCCAGAGGAAGGAATTCCAGCCTCCCATCAAGTCCATGGACTGCTGGGTTGGATCCTTCAGGAATCACAGCTGGGGATTCTTGCTCTGGCTCAGGCTCAGCTACATGGCCATGGAGCACCCAGTGACTCCAGTGGCATATGAGCTGAGGCCTTGAGGGCTTGAATTGAAATATTTCCATCAAAACCCACAGTTAAAATTATTGAAATCCTCCAGTGGGTCTAGCAGGTGGCACTTAAACTCTTTTGTTTAAGTTCCTCTTTTGGTGATGCAAGTAATAAGGATAAAAACCAATCCAGGAGAAAGGGGTAGGAAATCTGCCTGGGTTATTACAGTTATTTTCTAACCTGCTGCAAGCTGTAGACAACTCCACATTTTTATGGAGTTTATTTTATTTTTCACAATTGTCAATGAAAATCCAGGTGAGCAAATTAAAATAAACTCACGTTATCACTCAGATTTAATGATTTCCTGCTGGCCCTCTTTAATGTTCAGGACTGACCTTTTTTTCTTTTTCTTTTTTTTTAAAACACTTACCAGCAAATTTGGTGTCAGTCTTTGATTTCTTCTCCCCTGGAATGGTCACCTTTTCCTGCCAGCTGCTGCTGTGTGAGGCCGAGCACTACCAGCAGGAACAACTTCTACCTCTCCTTGAGCCCCTAGGTTGTAGCTCTGTGCAAACATTGTCAGCCCTGGAGTCCTGGAACAAGGGAGAATATTCAGCTCTAGAAATTTCCAGTCCAGCTGATGTGAACTTGCTGGTTAACTCTGTGAATGAAATGAGTGCTTTAGTGCAGTGCTGAGATGACAGCAAGTGAAAATCTGTCCTAAAGTGCATCAAAACCTGCAGAAAATTCCAGGTACTTGCTGAGGAAGCAGCGTTCTCTTGAGCTGAAATGTTTAATCTTTTTGACTCTTGCTTTTTTTAATCTTTTCAACTCTTCTTTGTTCTTCTGGGGTGGAGGGAACACAGCTCCACGTGGTGGCCATGGCCACCAAAGTGCCCCTATTAATCTGGATTTTCTGCTCCCTGGCTGCTGGCAGCAAGGACAGTTAACATTCCAATACCAATACCCTTCAAGGATACTGAAGAGCACTGGAAGCATTAAGCTCTGAGGTCGGTAATTTACTAATGAGGAAACTGATTCAAAGAGAAATTAGGAGCTTATTCTCTCCTCCACTGAAGCCAGTGGAAATCACTTTGTGGTTTCCCTGGGCAGAGCGTGTGTGGCTTGAGAAAGGTCACACAGGAAATCACAGAAAAATTGGAATTCAAGTCCAACACCTTTTTGCTTGTTCAGCACCAGAATAATTGTCCCTTATCCAGAGGCTGAATCCTTTGTGTCTGAATCCCTTTTCCTCGATGCAGATTAGAAATATTTCAGTTCAGATTTTCTAAGCCTACATTTTCAAGTCCTTGGAAGTAGTTGAACTTCATTAAAAAGCTGCTGCTCTGTATTGCTGAGACCTTTCCGAGGCATCCAGTTTTCCTGAGGACACTGAAGAAGACAATTTAATTCTTCTTCAAACTTGTTATTTTAGAGGTTGTGCTCTCCAAGGGCCTGATCCAAAGTGTTCTGTACTCAGGAGCCTCGAGGTTCCCTGGGATGTTTTTCAAGACCCCTCTCCCTGGCAATATTTTGTATTTTCATTCATTGCTTGTGTGGCTGGAAACCTTTTTATACCAAGAGTCCAGATAAATGCCAGCTCTGCCATCATGATACACCTCACCACAGGTAAGAAACACAGCCTTGTGTTTATAAATCAGATTCATCCAGGGCCTGGAGCTGCAGCAACTCAGATACAGGAGAGTTTATGCACAGAACCACCAGAGCACACACAGGATTATTTATCAGCATGGCCCGTGGCTCTAGAGAGCTGCCGTGGGGCTTTAGCACCCACTTGACAGAGCAGGAATAAACATTTCCTGAAAGGACTCTGGGAAGGTTTATCACAAACACAGCTCTGTAATGAACCCCTGGAATATTTATGCTGTACATTCCACGTGAAATATGTGAGAGCTGGCCAAGTAAAGCCCTCCCAAAACAAGGCAAGCAGGACACTTTTATAATGGTGATAAAACTGCAGCAGCATTTCTGGACTTTTATGAACCTTATGCTTCCTATCAGTGTTCCTTCAAATTATTTATCACTTAAACATCATTCCAGCACAATTGAAATAAATGTATTTCCATGGCAGACAGAACAGACTGGAGGTTTTGCACTACTCTGGGCTTAACAAATTCCAGTGTGCAGTGAGTGGCAAAAGTATTATTCTACTGTGTCGTATAAAGGATTATTTCAGATGTTTGAAATAATGCATACAGTTAAAGGTTATGGGAGAATAATGTTAAAGAAATTCATTGTTTCAGGGTTGGCTGGTAATCTGAATGATAAAAAGGTGATGACTGTTACAGCCTTGAAGCATTACAGTCATTTGGCTATGATAATAGTTCTCAGATTTGGTTATGGCCCTAATATGTTACCTGAAAGTTAAAATCAGATTCTCAGCTCTGTTGGCACATAATGATCACTTATTGTCTAGAATGTAATTTCTGAAAGAGAATGAGTTGATCTTGAGGATAAATCCTGGTTTATTTTATGGTTCTCCTTTTTTTTTTTTTCCTTTTTTTTTCTTTTTCAGAAGAGCTAAACATGGAGTTTGTATTTCAGAGAAAGGAATCAATTCAGGATCATCATTTCTTGAAATACACTGAGATAAATCTGTCTCCTGCTCCCTGCTTTTATAGCTCTTTGTTCCAAGCAGTTATGGACCATGGGCAGGCAATGTTTCTGCTGCTAGGAGCAATCCCCCAAAGCTGTCAGGTGGGAGAGCTTCAGAGCAGACCCTACAGATGGTTGGGGTTTGCTTTTGGAATCCTTTAAACAGACAAGAGCAAAGGAGCAGCTCACAGAACCCTGCCCTGGTTTTTGGGCTTGGCTGGGGCTTCAGTGGTGACTTTGCTCAGAGTAAGAGAATTCCAGGCTGGTTTGGGATGGGAGGGACCCTAAATCCCACCCAGAGCCAGCCCTGCCATGGCAGGGACACCTCCCCCTGTCCCAGGCTGCTCCAAGCCCTGTCCAACCCAGCCTTGGGCACTGCCAGGGATCCAGGGACAGCCCCAGCTGCTCTGGGCATCCTGTGCCAGGGCCTCCCACCCTCCCAGAGAGGAATTCCTTCCCAAAATCCCACCTAACCTGCCCTCTGACAGTTTGAAGCCATTCCCCCTGGTCCTGCCCCTCCATTTCCTGCATTCTCAGCCTTCCCAGGAGCCCAAAGCTTCCCCTTCCCTACAGGAATCCAGCAGGAAGGAGTCAGAGTCACAATTTTCCCTCCTTTCCCTCCACACTGGGCCTTGCTCCCGGCTCTCTTACAAACAATTCCCACTCTTGTCACCACACCAGCACCTCACAATCTTCAATTCATCATTTTTAGGATTCTTAAATGACAAACTTGCTGCCTTGTGGTCACTACCGCAGGTGGAACATCTAAGATTGCATTTTTAGCCACAGCAAGGTCACACAATAAAGCCCAGATCAGAAAAGAGATCAATAATTATTTGCATTGTGTGTTTGAAGTATAGAATAAAGTTGAGCAGTAGAAGAGCTGTGAAAGTCAAAGTATTTTTCTATTTGGTTCTCCCTCTGTAGAAAAAGACCCGCCCCCAAAAAAAACTCAACAACAAACAACCCAAAAAATCCCCTCAAAATCCAAGAATCCTTAAAAAATAAAGCCAAAAAAACCCCAAAAAACCCCAAAAAACCAAAACCAAAACAAAAAAAATCTCCACACACACAAAAAAACCAAGAACCAAAAAAACCAAAAGACCAAAACAAAACAATCAAAACACTCCCCAAAAAAACCACCCAAAAACCAAAACAAACAAAAATAAACCCCATAACCAAAACCAAAACTCAAACAAACAAAAAAAACCACACAAAAACCTCACAAAAACCAAAACCAAACCCCAAAACAACCCAAGAAGAAATTCAAGGAAAAAGACAGAAAAGAATGGGAATAATATTCCAGCCAAAGCTGCTTCCAGACAAACTGAAAAATAAGTGAAATGGTGCCACAATTATTACAATCCAGACCAGAAATTCAATATTTGTTCTGCAATTTGTTCTCTGCTGTGTTTTATGGGGCTGGGAAGTGTTTGATTAAAAAGGGAGCCGTGTTTGCAGGGTGTATTATTCTTTCCTGATTTCACTTTTATAACTCAGGGTAGCCCCATAAATTTCCTTACCCCAGAATCTTCCTTATGTCCCCGTATTTCTGGAGCTTCACAGGGATCATGATTGGAAATCAAACATTCAGGGGAGATACTGCAGTTGAGTATTAAAGCTGACAGCTTTTATGTGGCGAGTACAATAATTGATTTCATGTTATGCCAACCTGCTCGGCAGGTTAGAGCAGCCAGGAGAGTTCCATTTCATAGACTAGGCACTGAATTATTATTTTTTAAGGTTTTAACAGCACTGGGTCAATTTCCATTTCCATTTTCCTTTCTAAACACTTGTATAGGTGAAGAATACAGTGAGTGTTATGTGGGCAGGAGGACAAATTCATCCCTGAAATTTCCTCTGAGCAAAAAAAAAACCCCAATGAAATAGTGAACAAATATGGAAAATATTGAAATTAAGTCAAATTCTTGAAGGGAATGGTTATATTTTTATTTGCTGTCTTTGCTTTGGTCTATTTAGCATCTGCTGGTGGCTTCTTTGAGTGCTTGGGAGTGGAAAAAGTCTGAGGGATTCTTGAATTTTCAGGGTTAAAAAATCTGACACTCTTTGAAGGAATATGGTACCAAAATTCACTGGCATAGAGTCAGTGCTGAAAATGTTTGAAGTTACTAACTCTCTACTTGCTCAGAAAGAGTCCAGGGGTCCAGGGGAAAAAATATAATATATGTATTATAAATATATTTTATATTTTATATTTTTATATATATATAATATAAAAAATATATGATACTTCCAATATCTTTGGTAATCCTCAGACTGGAGTGAACAGTTTGTTATCATGCCCCAAAAATGGAAAATAATCTGTGTTCTAAACCAGATTATTTTTTAAAAAAATAATATTTTATTAACATATAATAATTTATTATCATAATTAATAATATAATAAATATAATAATAGATGGGCTTTTTAAAGCACATCTATTAATGTAAGGAAATAAAGGTGGGATTCACAGAGTGTTGGTGGGCATGAAAGTTTCCCAACTTTCCCTCTGCTTCAGATCATCTCAACAGTCAGCAGGGGGATTTAATTTAATCTTATTTTTCAGGAAATCCCTAAACTGAAAATAAAAAGGTTTGGGTTGAACTGCCTGTGGCTTTCTTTGCTGTTTCACTTCATTTCCTCATTTTACCCCTGGAGCAGGGAGGCTTCTCCTGTGGGCAGCTGCTCCAGGATTCTCATCCTGGTCCCCCTCCACAGCCACATTCTGCCCAATGGAAAGTCTCCCACCTCAGGATTAATTGATGAAAATTCACCTTTTTCCCCACCCTTAGGGGTTACTGCCCTGCCCCAGTGCCTGTTGAGTTAACAGAATTTTGAGCAAGCACCTGTTCATGGTCACAGACTTCTTTTTTCCAGGCAGTTTTTTGCTGTATTTATGGTGAGAAATGAGTGCCACTTCCTCTCTGCACATTAGGGCTGCTGAGCTGAAGAAAATGGGTATAACTTTTCTCTTAATTCTATAATCTTATTATCCCAGCTCCAATAAAAACTGATAATGAAATCTGAGGATATTGAGAACTTGGATTTTTTCCATCAAGTTTAACTTGGTATTTTTTCTGAGCACTGTGGTACTTACCATAGTCCAACTCTTTTTAAGACCATCCAGGGAAACATAAACCCTTGCAGCGAGCCATTTTCTGTCAAAATTATATCTGACCTGCATATTTTTGCAATTTTCTGATGCATTATACAGTCAGATCAGGTTGTTCCTTGACCACTTGCTCACCCCCATCAATTGCATTAGCATTTAACGTGTCAGTTTAAATTACAAAGGTAACAAAGGTTTAGGAAGGTTACAGTAGATCCAATCTCATGCAGAAGTAGGGGAAAAATAATCTTAAATCATCCTTGCATGGGGGTGTTATTTTTCCTCCTGACATACCTTTACTCACCTTCTAGAGCAGCACTGGGCAAGTTTTTCTGGTGAGGAGTCCATGGGATCAGCAGAGCCTGTCAAATGAGAGAAGCACCAGCCCTGAGACAAGCAGGGATATTTTATTTGAACTTAGATTGCATCTCCTGTATCTTTGCTAATTTTCCCTTCTGTTCTCCATCCGTTTTCAGGGCTAAATTCCCTCTTTTTCTCTCTCTAGAGAGTTTGTTCTTCCTTGTGTCTGCTCAGTAAATTAGGGCCTATTCTACAGGCACATAAGAACATCATCAAGGATTGGAGTGTTTTAAATTCTTAATCCTTTAGCCTTGAACAGAATCAGGGAATCATTAAGGGCGGAAAAGACCTCTAAGCTCATCAAGTCCAACCATCAACTTTAATCCTTGTCCTCAAGTCCCACATCCACAAGTTTTTTGAACACTTCCAGGGCTGGGGACTCCACCACTTCCCTGGGTAGTGCCTTCCAATCCTTGGCAACTTCTACAGAAGGAAATTTTTGAGATCTTATCTGAATCTCCCCATCACCCTGTGCTGTGGATTTACCACTCCACCACAGCAGGGTTTTGGGGGTTTGTCAATAAAATACCAACCTGTAATCCCAGTAAACTCAGGGAAAATTTGTTCTCTTTAAAACAACTTTATATGCTTGGGAAAACCTGGAGGTCGTGTTAATTTTACCTGGGATTTTTCCTGTTTCTACAATGACTTAATAACACATGGGCAGTGATGTTAGAATTCCAGCTGTAGGTAGCCTGAAGACAAAATATGACAGAATTCCTCCCACACCTACTCATTCCAGCCTTTCTGTGCCCTCCCAGCACCAACCCAGGCAGCTGAGCAACATAAAAACACTGCATGGCCTTCTGGAAGAATAAATCAGCACATGATGGGCCAGAAATGCCCCTGAGGGAAGAATTGGAAAAAGTACAATCACAAAAGCAAAATTCTGATAACTTATAAATGTATGTATGTATTGATTTATGTATTTATATATTAGTATGTGTGTTTATAATACACTGTGCAAATGTATTTATGTATTTACACATCGTTAAGTGCATTACAAATACAGGTATTCCTTTTTTAATAAAGGTGGAACAAAGAGCTTCTGCCAACAATATTCACATGCACAAAGCTCCCATCAAATTTGCCTGCATGGAAACTGCAGCTGTAAGGTGGAAATGCAACAAAATTAAAAGTAAAGCCAGATTGTGGCTGTTACTGAGCTCAGGAAACATAGCTATAAATTTCTTTTTAAAAAAGCAGATATTTTTAAATTCTTGATTTCAGCGTGGCCAGAACATGTTAGAAAGGCCCTAAAACAACAATGCCTGCATCTGAAGTTTGAGCAATAGCTAGAGGCTAAAAAGAACATTGAAAAAGCAGTTTCAGGAGATATCTCTGCTACACAAACACAGCATTTCCCCGTGCAGCTGTGCACAGGAAGCCTGTGCTGTGATGAATGGGGTTTAATAAGCAGGAGAGCAGAGCTGGGCCAGCATTTGGCTGGAGTGGCCCCTCTGCTGGGATTGGCATGTGCCACTTCCCTGTCCCCAAGCGTGGAGCAGCTGGGCTGCCTTCCTGCAGGAGGGGCTGGAGGCAGGGTCTGTGAGGGTCTGTGAGGGTCTGTGGGG